>CM054140.1:24488134-24553134 GCA_028751875.1 Rapana venosa
TTTTTTTTTTAAAAAGTGTATTAATATAAAAAAATGATTAAAGGTATTACAGTGTATTAAGGTGTATTACAGGAAGTAAGTTATTACAGTGAAAACATCCCTTGCAGTGAAGTGTACTGTGGTACAGTGCATTGTATTACAGTGTATTACAGTGTATTAGAGTGTATTACAGTGTTGTGCAGTGTATTACATTGTATTGCAGTGTTTTACAATGCATTGAAGTGTATTACAGTGTGTTATAGTGTCTTACAGTGTTTTACAGTGCATTACAGTGTATTACAGTGCATTGCAGTGTAGTGTACTCTAGTACAGTGCAATGTATTACAGTGTATTGCAGTGTGTTACAGTGTATTGCAGTGTTTTACAGTGTATTAAAGTGTATGACAGTGAATACTAGTGTATTACAGTGTATTACAGTGTACTACAGTGTATTACAGTGAATTGCAGTGTAGTGTACTGTGGTACAGTGCATTGTATTACAGTGTATTACAGTGTATTACAGTGTATTGCAGTGTATTACAGTGTATTGCAGTGTATTACAATGTATTACAGTGTATTACAGTGTATCGTAGTGTATTACAATGTATTAAAGTGTATTAAAGTCTATTAAAGTGTATTACAGTGGATTACAGTGTATTGCATTGTATTACAGTGTATTACAGTGCATTGCATTGTATTCTACCACCGTACAGTGCATTATATTACAGTGTATTACAGTGTATTACAGTGTATTACAGTGTAATATAGTGTATTACAGTGTATTACTGTGCATTACAGTATATTACAGTGTATTGCAGTGTATTACAATGTATTACAGTGTATTAAAGTGTATTAAAATGTATTATTGTGTATTACAGTGTACTAAAGTGTTCTACAGTGAATAACAGTGTATTACAGTGTTATACAATGCATTGCAGTGTAGTGTACTGTGGTACAGTGTATTGTATTACAGTGTATTACAGTATATTGCAGTGTATCACAGTGTATTACAGCGTAGTACAGTGTATTACAATGTATGACACTGTATTCTATCTATCTATCTATCTGTCCCATAGTCTGACGACCGTGGGGGCACCCTCAAAGACTCAGCAACCAGTTCCCTCCATTCCTCTCTCTGTTCTGCCTTTCTCAGGGTTTTGTTGAGTTCTAGGCCTGTCCATTCACTGATGTTATCCTCCCAGCTCTTCCTTGGTCTGCCTCTTCTTCTTCCTCCTTGGACAGTGCCTTGCAAAACTGACTTTGTAATTCCTTGGGATCTTGTGACATGCCCATACCACTTGAGTTTACGCTTTTTCACACGATCGTTAGAAGGTTCTCATAGGGTCCAATGGTTTGCTGGATTCTGTTATGCACGCTTTCGTTGCTTATGTGGTCTTTGTAGGAGATGCCAAGGAGTCTCCGAAGCATCTCATCTCCACTGCCTGTACTCTTCACTCCAAATCTGCAGTCAGTGTCCATGATTCACAGGCATACAGAAATATGGATATGACAAGGGAGCGCATTAGTTTGATCTTGGAGATAAGTGAGATATCTTATCTCTCCAGATGGTGTTTAGTTTTGACAAAGCTGTTATTGTCTGTGCAGTCCTGCATACTACTTCTGGCTTGGATCCCTGTCGGATACAATGGCTCCCAGGTACTTGAAGCTTTGAACTGTTTCCAGCTTCTGGTCATTAACCCTGATATCAGTGCAATGCCGTTGGTGTTATTAGTCATCAGTTTGGTCTTCTCTGCACTGATTTCCATGCCGTATGTTTTGGAGGCCTTATCCAAGTGTTCTGTTAGGCTGGCAAGCTCTTTTTCTGATCCTGCTATTCCATCAATGTCATCTGCGAAGCGGAGGTTTGTGATCGTTCTGCCACCGATGCTGACTGATCCTTCATGATGTTCCGGTTTCAGTCTAGCGTTAACATCGCACAGACACGAAGTTTTCCAGGAGCAGACATAGGGAGTGATCATGATCTTGTGATGATGACTTTCCGACTACGTCTAAAGAAAATCCACAAGCGGAACAACATCAGGATCAAATTTGACCTCGAGAAGCTGAAGGACCCAGAGGTATTAGAAATTTTTCAAGCAAGGATAGGTGGAAAGTTTGCAGCACTCACTGTGATAGACTCAGACATAGATACACTGACGAATAGTTTTCAATACAGCAGTGACTGAAACAGCAAACGAGCTTCTTGGCAAACGCCGACCAGTCAAAAAAAACATGGTCACACCTAACATCCTACAACTATGCGACAAGCGTAGAGAGTTGAAGAAAAGAAAAATGAAACAAAAGAAAGAGCAAACATAATAGGGCAGTCAACAAAAGAATCAGGAAGTCCATGACGGAGGCAAAAGAGAAATGGATCGGTGAACAGTGCCAAGACATTGAAGAGAACATCAAGAAAAACAATAGCAAGAAAGCATATCAGATGGTGAAAGACCTGACTAGCACGAAACAGAGAACAGGTTTAACAATCCAAGACAAAAATGGGAAGTGTCTCACTGACGACCAGGATATTCTGAACAGATGGACAGAATACTGCTCCGACCTGTATAACTATAGAACCGCAGGAGATCCAGAAGTCCTTAATGTACCCGACAGCAAAGACACAGACAGTCACCCTATCCTCCGAGAAGAAGTGGAAACAGCAGTCAGATCGCTGAAAAAGGGAAGTCAGCAGGGGCTGACAACATTCCAGCTGAGCTGGTCCAAGCTGAGGGGAAGCCATGATCAGCGCCCTACTAAGAATCTGCAACAAGATGTGGCAGACAGGAAAATGCCAACACCATGGACGCAGTCACTCATCATCACCCTCCCCAAGAAAGGAAATCTACAACAATGCCATAATTACCGCACAATCAGCCTCATATGTCACCCAAGCAAGGTCATGCTGCAGATAATATTGAATAGACTGAAGCCACAAGCAGAGACCATCATTGCTGAGGAACAAGCAGGTTTCAGAGCAGGGCGTAACACAACAGAACTGATATTCAACCTCAGAATACTATGTGAGCGGTACCTTCAACATCAACAAGACCTTTACCACGTATTTATCGATTTTAAGATAGCATTTGACAGGGTGTGGCATGCAGCCTTGTGGGCAACCATGAATTTGTACAGCATCAATGCAAACCTGATCAGAGTCATCAAACAGCTGTACAGCGAGGGCCCCCCGCAGTTAACAAAAAAACATTGGAGATGTATACGTGTATTGCAGTGATGTATTACAATGTATTGCTGTGTATTACAATGCTATTACAGTGTATTACAGTGTATTACAGTGTATTACAGTGAATTGCAGTGTATTACAGTGTATAACAGTGTATTACAGTGCACTGCAGTGTAGTATACTGTGGTACAGTGCAATGTATTACAGTGTATTGCAGTGTGTTACAGTGTATTGCAGTGTTTTACTGTGTATTAATATGTATTACAGTGAATTACAGTGTATTGCAGTGTATTGCAGTGTATTACAATGTATTACAGTGTATTACAGTGCACTGCAGTGTAGTATACTGTGGTACAGTGCAATGTATTACAGTGTATTGCAGTGATTACCAGTGTATTTGCAGAGTTATACTGTATTATTGTATTAATAGTATTACAGTGAAATTACAGTGTATTGCAGTGTATTACAATGTATTACAGTGTATTACAGTGTATTGCAGTTTAATACAGTGTATTTCAGTGTATTACAATGTATTACAGTGTATTACAGTGTATTACAGTGTATTGCAGTGTATTACAATGTATTACAGTGCATTGCAGTGTAGTGTACTGTGGTACAGTGCCATTGTCTTATGTCTTTACAGTTAGGTAAACTGGGCAGAGAGCGGTGTTGTAAAGTGTTTAACATATAATGTACCACAGTTACCGTGCAGTTGTATTTCAGTTTAGTGCAGTGTATTCCAGTGTAGTTTACTGGAGTACAGTTAAGTGTACTGCGGTACAATGTGATGTATTACATGTAGTGTAGTGCACTGCAGCACAGTGCAGTGTATTACAGTGTAAGACATTGTAATACAAAGTAATACTGTGTATTAGAGTGTATTGCAGTGTAGTGTACTGTGGTACAGTGCATTGTATTAAAGTGTATTATATTGTTTTACAGTATATTACAATGAAATACAGTGTATTACAGTGTATTACAGTGTATTGCAGTGTTTTACAATGTATTATAGTGTATTACAGTGTATTGCAGTGTATTACAGTGTATTGCAGTAAATTACAATGTATTTCAGTGCCTTGCAGTGTAGTGTACAGTGGTACAGTGCATTGTATTACAGCGTATTACAGTGTATTATAGTGTATTACAGCGTATTACAATGCTATAAAGTGTATTACAGTGAATTACAGTGTATTACATTGTATTAAAGTGTATTACAGGGCATTGCAGTGCAATGGTAGTGCTGCACAGAGCATTAAATTGTTATACTGAGGTAATACGTGTAAAACGGTATGTCTTGCAGTGTATTACAGGAATTTACAGGTCTACAGTGTATTACAGTGTTTTGAGTGTAGTGTACTGTGCTACAGTGCTTGTATTACAGAGTATCACAGTGTATTGTACTGCGCAGAGTTGCAGTGTTGTAAAGTTTTTTAAAAATGTTATGTACAACAGTACATGCAGTGTATTTCAGTTTAGTGCAGTGTATTACAATTTAGTGTATGGAGTACATTGACATGTGTACTGCGGTCTCGTGTGATTTATTAACCGTTGTGTAGAGCCTTGCACCACAGTGCAGGTATACAGTGCAATACAGTGTAATACAGTATGTTTTTACAATGCAATACATGTTTATTGCAGTGTATTACAGTGTATTACAGTGTATCACAGTGTATTACAGTGTATTACAGTGTATTACAATGTATTACAGTGTATTACAGTGTATTAAAGATTATTACAATGTTATACACTGTTTTACAGTGTGTTACAATGTATTCAGTGTATTACAGTGTATTACAGTGCATTGCTGTGTTATTGCAGTGTATTGCAGGGTATTACAATTTATTACAGTGCATTGCAGTGTAGTGTACTGTGGTACAGTTGCATTGTATTACAGTGTATTATAGTGCATTATATTGTATTACAGTGCATTACAGTGTATTACAGAGTATTACAGTGTATCACAGTGTATCACAGTGTATTACATGTATTACAGTGTATTAGAGTGTATTTACAGAGGGAAGTACAGTGTATGCAGTTGTTTTTACAGTGTATTGCAGTGAGGTAACAAATGGTATTTACAGTGTATTTAAAGTGTATTATGGTGTATTGCAGTGTATTAAAGCGTTTTGCAGTATATACAGTGTATTACAGTGTGTTACAGTGCAATACAGTGCATTACAGTTGATTGCATGATTATAGTGTATTGCAAGGTATTACAATGTATTAAAATGTATATTACAATGTATTAAAGTGTATTACATGTACTACAGTGTTTTGCAGTGTATTTACAAAAGTATTAGCAGTGTATTACAGTTGTATTACATAGTACAAAATAAGTATTATCGTGTATTACAGTCCATCAAAGTGTATTATTACAGTGATTATACAGTGTAAATACAGTGAATTACAGTGTATTAAGTGCATTGCAGTGTAGTGGTACTCTGGACAGTGCCTTGTATTTACCAGTACATTACAGTGTATTACAGGTATTACGTGCATTTACAGTGTTTACAGTGTATTCAGTGTGTTACAATGTATTACAGTGTATTAAAGTGTATTACAGTGTATTACAGTGTATTGCAGTGTATTACAGTGTATTGCAGTGTACTAAAATGTATTACTGTGCATTGCAGTGTAGTGTACACTGGTTACAGTGCATTGTATTACAGTGTTTTACGGTAGTAAACTGCGAGGAGTGCGTTGTTCTGTAAAGTGATTAACAAGTAATGTCAACAAGTACAGTTGCCAGTTTTATTTCAGTTCAGTGCAGTGTATTACAAGTGACGTTACAGGATTGCAGTGGTGGACTGCGGTACAGTGTGATGTAGTGTACATGTAGTTAAGTGCTCGGCAATCACAGTGCAGTGTTTACAGTACATACAGGTGTAAAATACAGTGTAATACAGTGTAATGCAGTGTATTACGTGGATTACAGTGAGTTAAGTGGGTAATCAGTGTATTTGCAGTGTTGTTACAATGTATTGCAATGTATTACAATGTATACAGTGTATTAAAAGGTATTACAGTGTATTAAGTGAATTGCAGTGTATTTAACAGTTGTATTACAGTGTATTACTACTACATAGTATTATCGTGTATTATAGTGCATCACCAGTGTATTCAGTGCCTACAGTGTTATTACAGTGAATGACTGTGTTATTACAGTGCATTGCAGTGTTAGTTGTACGTGGTTTCCAGTGCATTGTATTCCAGTGATTACAGTGTATTACAGTGTATTACAGTGATTACAGTGTATGCTAAGGTGTATCTACAGAGTATTGCAGATTTTATTAGTGTATAGCAGTGTACCTAAAATGTATTACTAGTGCATTGCTGTGTAGTGTACTGTGGATGCAGTTGCATTGTATTACAGTGTTTTACGTGTAGTAAACTGCGCAGGGGCTGTGTGGTAAAGTGTTGAACAATGTAAATGTACAACAGTACAGTGCAGTGTATATCAGTTCAGGCAGTGTTTTACAGTTGTAGTGTACTGGAGTAAGTGAAGTGTACTGCGGTACAGTGTGATGTATTACAACATTAGTGTTCTGTGTAGTGCATTGCATCAAAGTGCAGTGTATTTACAGTGCAATACAGTGTAATAAGTGTACTACCGTGTAATGCAGTGTTATTACAGTGTATTACAGTGAGTTCGTGTACTACAGTGTATTGCAGTGTAGTACAAGTATGCAGTGTATTACAATGTATTACAGTGTAATTAATGTATACAGTGTAATAAAGTGAAATTACAGTGTATTTACAGTGATACCGTGTATTATAGTGAATTGCAGTGTAGTTTTACGTGTAGTTAAAACTGGCGGCATGAGTGCGGGTTGCTAAGTGTTTAACAATGTAATGTACAAACAGTGCAATTGCAGTAGTATTTCAGTTCAGTAATTACACTGTGATACAGTGTATTACTGTGTATTACAGTGTATTACAGTGTAGTACAGTGTACTACAATGTATTTCAGTGTTATACAGTGCATTGTAGTGTAATGTAATGTGGTACAGTGCAATGTATTACAGTGTATTACAGTGTATTACAGTGTATTACAGCGTATTACTGTGTATTACAATGTATTACAGTGTATTATAATGTATTACAGCGTATTACAATGTATTACAGTGTATTACAGTGTATTACAGTGCAATTCAAGTAATACAGTGTATTGCAGTGTATTGCAGTGTATTACAGTGTATTACAGTGTATTACAGTGTATTTCAGTGTATTACAGTGTATTACAGTGTATTGCAGTGTATTGCAGTGTATTACAGTGTATTGCAGTGTATTAAAGTGTATTACAGTGAATTACAGTGTACTACATTGTATTACAGTGCATTACAGTGCATTGCAATGCATTATAATATATTAAAGTGTATTACAGTGCATTACAGTGTATTACAGTGTATTAGAGTGTATTATAGTGTATTACAGTGCATTGCAGTGTAGTGTACTGTTGTACAATGCAATGCATTACAGTGTATTGCAGTGTATTGCAGTTTTTTACAGTGTTTTACAGTGTATTACAGTGAATTAAAGTGTATGACAGTGTCTTACAGTGTATTACAGTGATGTGCAGTCTAGTGTACTGTGGTACAGTGCAATGTATTACATTGTATTACAGTGTATTACAGTGTATGACAGTGTTTTACAGTGAATTACAGTGCATTATAGTGTATTGCAGTGTATTACAGTTAAATATAGTGTATTGCAGTGTATTACAATGTATAAGTGTATTACAGTGTATTACAGTGTATTACAGTGTATTGCAGTGTATTACAATGTCTAAACAGTGCATTGCCTATAGTTGCCACTGTGGTACAGTGCAATGTTATTTACAGTGTATTACAGTGTATTACAGTGTATTACAGTGTATTACAGTGTATTACAGTGTATTACAGTGTATTACAATTTATTACAGTGTCTTACAGTGTATTAAAGTGTATTACAATGTTATAGAGTGTATTGCAGTGTATTACAATGTATTACAATGTTTTACAGTGTATTACAGTCTATTACAGTGTATTGCAGTGTATTGCAAGGTAATTACAATTTATTACAGTGCATTGCAGTGTAGTGTACTGTGGTACAGTGCATTGTAATACAGTGTATTACAGTGCATTATATTGTATTACAGTGTATTATAGTGTATTACAGTGTATAGCAATGTTATAAAGTGTATTACAGTGTATTACCGAGTATTACAGTGTCTTACAGTGAAATATAGTGTATTACAGAATAGTACAGTGTATCACAGTGTATCACAGTGTATTACAATTTAATACAGTTTATTACAGTGTATTACCGAGTGTTACAGTGTATCACAGTGTTATACAGTGTATCACAGTGTATTACAGTGTATAAAGTGTATTCCAGTGAAGTACAGTGTATTACAGTGTATTACAGTATATTGCAGTGAGTTACAATGTATTACAGTGTATTAAAGTGTATTACAGTGTATTGCAGTGTATTATTGCACATTGCAGTATATTACAGTGTATTACAGTGTGTCACAGTGCATTACAGTGCATTACAGTGTATTGCAGTGTGTTATAGTGTATTGCAATGTATTACAATGTATTAAAGTGTATTACAGTGTATTAAAGTGTATTACAATGTACTACAGTGTATTGCAGTGTATTACAATGTATTACAGTGTATTACAGTGTATTACATAGTATTACATAGTATTATCGTGTATTACAGTGCATCATAGTGTATTACAGTGATATACAGTGTATTACAGTGAATTACAGTGTATTACAGTGTATTACAGTGTATTAGTGTACTACAGTGTATTACCGTGTATTACAGTGTATTCACAGTGTATACAGTAGTAAACAGTAATACAGTGTATTTCAGTTGTATTGCAATGTATTACAGTTTATTGCAGTGTCTAAAATGTATTACGTTGCATTGCGGTATAGTGTACGTGGTTACAGTGGCATTTCTATTACAGTGTTTTCAGTGCTGTTAAATGGCGCAGAGTGGGTATTTAAATGTTTAACAATGTAATGTACAACAATACAATACAATGTTATTAAAGTGTTTTTACAGTCTATAAAGGGTTATACATGAATTACAGTGTATTACAGTGTATTACAGTGTCTGACAGTGCATTGCAGGGTAACGTACTTTGTACAGTGCATTGTATTACAGTGTATTACTGTGAATGACAATGTATTTACAGTGTATTACAGTGTTACTACAGTGTACTACATTGTATTACAGTGGTATGTTACAGTTAATAGCAGTGTAGTGTACTGTGGCACAGTGCATTGTATTACAGTGTATTACAGTGGTATATTGAGTGTATTACAGCGTATTCAGTGTATTACAATGTATTACAGTGTATTACATGTATTACAGGGCGTATTACACGTATTACAGGTGTATTACACTGTTTACAGCGTATTGCAGTAATACAGTGTTTGTTGCATGTATTGCAGTGTATTAGAATGTATTAGAATGTATTACAGTGTATTACAGTGTTTTTCAGTGTATTACAGTTGTATTACAGTGTATAAGAGTGTATTACAGTGGCATTGCAGGTATTGCCTTGTATTGCAGAGATTTCAGTTTCTGTGCAGTGATCTTTCAGTGTAGTGTACTGGAGTAAGTGAAGTGTTACTGCGATACAGCGTGTGTATTGACTGGAGTGTCGTGCACTGCAACACAATGCAGTGGTTTTTACAGTGTATACAGTGTAATACAGTTATATTGCAGTTGTATTTCAGTACATTTGCAGTGTAGTGTACTGTGGTACAGTGCTTGTATTACAGTTGATTAATAGTGTGAATTATAGTGTCATTACAGTGTATTCAGTACTACAAAGAAGTACCGATGTATCACGTGTATCAGAGTGTATTACAATGTATCAAGTGTATTACAGGGTATTAAAGTGTATTACACGGATGTACAGGGGGTTTTGTTTTACAGTGTATTACAGTGTATTACAATGTAGTACAGTGCATCAGCAGTGTAGTGTACTGTGGTAAGTGCTTTGTATTACAGTTCATTACAGTGTATTACAGTGTATTGGCAAAGGTTTTACAGTGTATTGCAGGAGTTACAATGTATTACAGTGTATTGCAGTGTATTGCAGTGTATTACAATGTGTTTGCAGTGTATTACCCATGTGTATTACATTGGTTATGTGTATGTGCAGGATTACAAGGTATTTAAAGGTATTAACAGTGTATTAAGTGTATTTACAATGTAATACCGTGAATAGCAGTGTATTACAATGTATTACAGTGTATTACAGTGTATTACAGTGTATTTCAGTATATTGCAGTGTATTACAATGTATTACAGTGTAATAAAGTGTATTACAGTTTATTATAGTGTATTGCAGTGTATTACAGTTTATTGCAGTGTTTTACATTGTATTAAAGTGCATTATAATGTATTTAAGTGTTTTACAGTGAATTACAGTATATTACATAGTATTAAAATGTATGACAGTGCATTGCAGTGTAGTGTACTGTGGTACAGTGCATTGCATTACAGCGTATTACAGTGTATTACAGTGCATTACTATGTATCACAGTGTAATACAGTGTATTGTAGTGTAGTACAAGGTATTGTTGTGTATTACAATGTATTACAGTAAATTACAGTGCATTGCAGTGTAGTGTTCTGTGGTACAGTGCATTGTAGTACAGTGTATTATAGTGTATTACAATGTATTACAGTGTATTACAATGTATTAAAGTGTATTACAGTGTCTTAAAGTGTATTACAATGTAATACAGGGGTATTGCAGTGTATTACAATGTATTACAGTGTAATGCAATGTATTACACTGTATTGCAGTGTATTACAGTGTATTGCAGTGTATTACAGTGTATTACATTGTATTGCAGTGTATTACAATGTATTACAGTGCATTGCAGTGCGATGCAGTGTAGTGTACTGTGGTACAGTGCATTGTATTACAGTGTTTTACAGTGTAGTCAACTGCGGCAGGGTGCGGTGTTGTAAAGTCTTTAACAATGTAATGTACAACAGTACAGTGCAGTGTATTACAGTGAATTACAGTGTATTACAGTGTTTTACAGTGTATTGCAGTGCGATGCAGTGTAGTGTATTGTGGTACAGTGCATAATATTACAGTGTATTACAGTGTATTACAGTGTTTTACAGTGTTTTAAAGTGTATTACAGTGTATTACAGTTTAATAAAGTGTATTGCAGTGTATTACAATGTATTAAAGTGTATTACAATGTCTTTCAGTGTATTACAGTGCATTGCAGTGTATTACAATGTATTACAGTGTAATACAGTGTATTGCAGTGTATTACACTGTTGAGCAGTGTATTACAGTGTAATACAGTGTATTGCAGTGTATTACAGTGTATTGCATTGTATTACAGTGTATTACAGTGTAGTAAACTGCGGCGTAGTGCGGTGTTGTAAAGTGTTTAACAATGTAATGTATAATAGTACAGTGCAGTGTATTTCAGTTCAGTGCAGTGTATTACAGTGTAATGTAGTGGAGTACAGTGAAGTGTACTGCGGTACAGTGTGATGTATTACATGTAGTGTAGTGCACTGCAGCACAGTACAGTGTATTACAATGTATTACAGTGTATTTCAGTGTATTGCAGTGTATTACAGTGTATTGCAGTGTATTACAATGTATTGCAGTTTATTACAATGTATTACAATGTATTACAGTGTATTACAGTGTATTACAGTGTATTGCAGTGTTTTACAATGTATTAAAGTGTATTACCGTGAATTACAATGTACTACATTGTATTACAGTGCATTAAAGTGTATTGCAGTGTATTACAATGTATTAAAGCGTGTTACAGTGAATTACTGTGTATTACATGGTATTAAAGTGTATTACAGTGCCTTGCAGTCTAGTGTACTGTGGTACAGTGCATTGTATTACAGTGTATTGCAGTTTATTACAGTGTATTGCAGTGTTTTACAATGTATTACAGTGTATTGCAGTGTATTACAGTGTATTGCAGTGTATGACAAAATGTATTGCTGTGTAATATACAACTGTTACAGTGTATTTACAGTGCATTGCCAGTGGTAGTGTACTGTGGTACAGTGCATTGTATTATAGTGTATTACAGTGTATTACAGTGTTTTACCGTGTATTATAGTGTATTACAGTGTATTGGAGTATATTACAGTGTAATGCAGTGTTTTACATTGTATTAAAGTGCATTACAGTGTATTGTAGTGTATTACAATGTAATGCTGTGTATTACAACGTATTACAGTGTATTACAATGCATTGCAGTGTAGTGTACTGTTGTACAGTGCATTGTATTACAGTGTAGTACAGTGTATTACAGTGTATTTTGTGTATTATAGAGTATTACAGTGCATTACAATGCATTACAGTGTATTATAATGTATTACAGTGTATACCAGTGTATTAAAGTGTATTACAATGTTATACAGTGTATTAAAGTGTATTACAATGTATTACAATGTATTACAGTGTATTACAGTGTATTACAGTGTATTGCAGTGTATTACAGTGTATTGCAGTGTATTACAATGTATTACAGTGCATTGCAATGTAGTGTACTGTGGTACAGTGCATTGTATTACAGTGTATTACAGTGCATTATATTGTATTACAGTGTACTACGTGTAATACAGAGGATTTACAGTGTATCACAGTGTACACAGGTTATTACAATGTTTACAGTGTATTACAGTTTATTACCGAGTATTACAGTGTATCACAGTGTATTACAGTGTTTCGCCGTGTATTACAGTGTATTAAGGTGTATTACAGTGAATTACAGTGTATTACAGTGTATTACAGTGCATTGCAGTGTAGAGTACTGTGATACAGTTTTTGTATTACAGTGCATTACAGTGTATTACAGAGTTTTACAGTGTATTGCAGTGTATTACAGTGTATTGCAGGTGTTATTACAATGTATAAAGTGTAATTCAGCTCTGAAAGGTTATACAGTAATTACAGTGTATATCAGTGTCTTGACAGTGTCTGACAGTGCAATGCGTGTGTTGTACTGTGGTACAGTGCATTGTATTACAGTGTATTACACTGTTATCACAGTGTAATTTCGTGTATTACAGTTATTACAGTGTATTACAGTGTATATTACTGTATTACAGTGCATTACGTGTACTTCAGTGTACTACATGTATTACATTGTATTACAGTGCATTGCAGTGTAATATTACTGTGGCACAGTGCATTGTATTTTTTTTTAACAGGTAATTGACAGTGTATTACAGGTATTACAGTTGTATTACAATGATATACAGTGTATTACAATGTATTGCAGCGTATTACCAATGTATTACAGTGTATTACCAGTGTATTAGGTATTACAGTGTTTTTACAGTGTTTTACAGAGTGTACAAGTAATACAAGTTGTATTCAGTGTATTGCAGGGTATTACAGTGTATTACATGTAATACAATGATTGCAGTTTATTACAAGGTATTAAATGTATTATAAGTGTATTACAGTGTATTACAACTGAATTAGAGTGATTGCAGCGTTTTACAATGTATTAAGGTTGTATTACCGGAATTACAACTGCCTTCATAGTATTCCAGTGTATTAAAGTGTATTGGCAGTGTATTACAATGTTATTAAAGTATGTTACAGTGAGTTACAGTGTATTTCATGGTATTACAGTGTATTACAGTTCATTGCAGTCTAGTGTACTGTGGTACAGTGCCTTGTATTAGAGTGTACTGCAGTGTATTACAGTGTATTGCAGTGTATTACAGTGTATTACAGTGCATTACAATGTATTACGGTGTATTACAGTGTATTGCAGTGTTTTACAATGAATTTAAGTGTATTACAGTGAATTACAGTGTATTACATGGTTTTAAAGTGTATCACAGTGCATTGCAGTGTAGTGTACTGTGGTACATTGCATTGTATTACAGTGTATTGCAGTGAATTACAGTATATTAAAGTGTATTACGGTGAATAACAGTGTATTACTGTGTATTACAGTGCATTGCAGTGTAGTGTACTGTGGTACAGTGAAGTGTATTACGGTGTATTACAGTGTATTGCAGTGTTTTACAGTATATTACAATGAATAACAGTGTATTACAGTGTATTTCAGTGTTTTACAATGTATTACAGTGTATTACAGTGTATTACAGTGTATTAAAGGGAATTACAGTGTTTTGCAGTGAATTACAGTGTATTACAGTGCATTGCAGTGTAGTGTACTGTGGTACAGTGCAATGTATTACAGTGTATTGCAGTGTTTTACAGTGTATTAATATGTATTACGGTGAATTACAGTGTATTGCAGTGTAATGCAGTGTATTACAATGTATTACAGTGTATTACAGTGTATTTCAGTGTATTACAATGTATTACAGTGCATTGCAGTGTGGTGTATTGTGGTACAGTGCATTGTATTACAGCGTATTATAGTGTTATTAAATTGTTATTACAGTCGATTTACAGTGTAATACAGTGTAATGCGGTTTATTACAATGTATTACAGTGTATTGCACTGTAATACAGTGTATTGCAGTGTATTACAATGTATTACAGTGCATTTCAGTGTAGTGTACTGTGGTACTGTGCATTGTATTACAGCGTATTACAGTGTATTATAGTGTATTTAAGTGTATTGCAGTGTATTACAGTGTATTACAGTGTATTTCAGTGTTTTACAATGTATTACAGTGTTCTACAGTGTATTAAAGGGAATTACAGTGTATTGCAGTGAATTACAGTGTATTACAGTGCATTGCAGTGAAGTGTACTGTGGTACAGTGCAATGTATTACAGTGTATTGCAGTGTTTTACAGTGTATTAATATGTATTACGGTGAATTACAATGTATTGCAGTGTAATGCAATGTATTACAATGTATTACAGTGTATTACAGTGTTTTTCAGTGTATTACAATGTATTACAGTGCATTGCAGTGTGGTGTATTGTAGTACAGTGCATTGTATTACAGCGTATTATAGGTTATTAAATTGTATTACAGTGTATTACAGTGTAATACAGTGTAATGCGGTTGTATTACCATGTATTACAGTGTAATGCATCTATGCAGTGATGCGTCCAGCAAATCAGTCGTATTGCAGTGTATTACAATGTATTACAGTGCATTTCAGTGTAGTGTACTGTGGTACTGTGCATTGTATTACAGCGTATTACAGTGTATTATAGTGTATTTAAGTGCATTGCAGTGTATTACAGTGTATTACAGTGTATTACAGTGTAGTACAAGTAATACAGTGTATTTCAGTGTATTGCAGTGTATTACAGTTTATTGCAGTGTATTACAATGTATTGCAGTTTATTACAATGTATTACAGTGTATTACAGTGAATTACAGTGTACTACATTGTATTACAGTGTATTAATGTGTATTGCAGTGTTTTACAATGTATTAAAGTGTATTACAGTGTATTTCCGTGTATTACATTGTATTACAGTGCATTGCCAGTGTGGTGTTACTGTGGTACTGTCATTGTATTACAGCGTATTAAAGAGTATTACATTGTATTACAGTGTATTACAGAAGTAATACAGTATATTGCGGTTGTATAACAATGTATTACCGTGTAATTACAGTGTATTGCGTGTTTATAGTGTATTGCAGTTTATTGACAATGTATTTACTGTGCATTCGCCGTGTAGTGTACTGAGGTACAGGCATTGTATTACTGTGTATTACAGTGTAGTAAATTTCGTTTGCAGTGCAGTGTTGTTAAAGTCGTTTAACAATTAATGTAACAAACAGTACTGTGGAGTTGAATTCAGTTTCGTGCAGTGTATTACAGTGTAGTGTACTGGAGTACAGTGAAGTGTACTGCGGTACAGTGTGATGTATTACATGTTGTGTAGTGCACTGCATCAAGGTGCAGTGTATTGCAGTGTATTACAATGTATTACAGTGTATTACAGTGTATTTCAGTGTATTGCAGTTTATTACAGTGTATTGCAGTGTATTGCAATGTATTGCAGTTTTTTACAATGTATTACAGTGTATTACAGTGAATTACAGTGTACTACATTGTATTACAATGTATTAATAGGTATTGCAGTGTTTTACAATGTATTGAAGTGTATTACAGTGAATTACAGTGTATTACATTGTATTAAAGTGTATTACAGTGCATTGCAGAGTAGTGTACTTTGGCACAGTGCATTGTATTACAGTGTATTGCAGTGTATTACAGTGTATTACAGTGTAAAACAGTGTAATAAGTGTAATACAGTATAATGCAGTGTAATACAGTGAAATACAGTGTATTACCGGTATTCAGTGTGAAAAAAATGTAGTAAAGTGTATTACAGTGTATTTAGGTGTATTACAGTGAATTACAGTGTATTACAGTGTATTACAGTGCATTGCAGTGTAGTTTATTGTGGTACAGTGCATTGTATTACAGTGTATTACAGAGTATTACAGTGGATTACAGTGTATTACAGTGTAATACAGTGTATCACAGTGTATTGCAGTGTTTTACAATGCATTAAAGTGTATTACAGTTTGTTACAGTGTATTACAGTGTATTACAGTGTATTACAGTGTATTACAGTGCATTGCAGTGTAGTGTACTCTAGTACAGTGCAATGTATTACAATGTATTGCAGTGTGTTACAGTGTATTGCAGTGTTTTACAGTGTATTTAAGTGTATTACAGTGAATTACAGTGTATTGAAGTGTATTAAGTGTATTACAGTTGAATTGCAGTGTATGTCTGTGGTACAGTGCAATTGTATTCAGTTGTATTACAGTGTATTACAGTGTAATACAGTGTATTACAGTTGTATTACAGTGTATTACAGTGTATTACAGTGTATTACAGTTTATACAGTGTATTGCAGTGTATTACAATGTATTACAGTGTAATACAGTGTATTACAGTGTATTGCAGTGTATTACAATGTATTACAGTGCATTGCAGTGTAGGTGTTTACTGTGGTATTTAGTGGCATGTTATTACTGTCTATTACCAGTGTAGTAAACTGCGGCAGATTGGCGGTGTTGTAAAGTGATTAACAATATAATGTACCACAGTACAGTGCAGTGTATTTCAGTTTAGTGAGTATATTCCAGTGTAGTGTACTGGAGTAGTCAAGGTACTGCTGGACAGTGTGTGTATTACATGTAGTGTAGTGCACTGCCGCACAGTGGCAGTGAATTACAGTGTTAAAACATTGTAATACAGTTTAATTACCGTGTATTTAGAGTGTATTTGCAGTGTCGGTACTTTGGTTACAGTGCATTGTATTAAAGTGTATTACAGTGGTATTACATTGTTTACAGTATATTAACAATGAAATTACAGTGTATTACATGTATTTACTGTGTGTTGCAGTTGTTTTACAATGTATTAAGTGTATTACAGTGAATTGCAGTGTATTACAGTGTATGCAGTAAATTACAATGTATTGAGTGCATTGCAGTGTAGTGTACGTGTCAGAGCATTGTATTTACAGCCGTATTTACCGTGTATTATAGTGTATTACAGCGTATTACAGTGTATTACAGTGAATTACAGTCAATTGCAGTGTATTACAATGTATTACGTGTATTACAGTGTATGCAGTGTATGCAGGTGTAATAAAGTGTTAGCTGTTTTTACTATGTATTACAGTGGCATTGCAGTGTAGTGTACTGATGGTACAGTGCAATTGTATTACAGTGTATTACAGGTGTAGTAACTGCGGCGTAGTGCGGTTGTTGTATTGTTTTTAACCAATAAATTGTACAACAGTACAGTGCAGTGTTATTTCAGTTCGGTGCAGTGTATTAACAGTGTAGTTGTACTGGAGATACATTGAAGTGTACTTCGGTACGTGTGATTTTTTTACTGTAGTGTAATGCAATGCTGCAAGGTGCAGTGTATTGCTGTGTATTACAATGTCTGCAGGTTTTTACAATGTATTGCAGTTATTACAAAAGTAATTACAAGTTTATTACAGGTAAATTTTACAGTGTACTACAATTGTATTACACTGTATTAAAGTGTATTGCAGTTTTTTACAATGTATTGCAGCTTATTACAATGTATTACAGTGTATTACAGTGAATTACAGTGTACTACAATGTATTACAGTGTTTTAAAGTGTATTGTAGTGTTTTACAATGCTATAAAGTGTATTACATTGTATTAAAGTGTATTACAGTGCATTGCAGTGCAGTGTAGTGTGGCACAGTGCATTACATTGTTATACAGAGTAATAAGTGTAATACAGTATATTGCAGTGTATTACAGTGAATTACAGTGTTAAGTGCTATTACAGTGTATTTGCCAGTGTAGGTACATTGTCTACAGTTGCATTGTATTGCAGTGTATCACGTGTAGTGTAATGCGGGCAGCAGTTGCAGTGTGTTAAAGTTTATTACAATGTTATGTACAACAGTACAGTGCAGTGTATTCAGTTTAGTGCAGTGTATTACAATTAAGTGTAGGAGTACATTGAAGTGTAACAGCGGTCTAGTGAGATTTTAGTTAACGTAGTGTAGGCTTTGCCCCACAGGCAGTGTAGTTACAGTGCAATACAGTGTATACAGTGTTTTTACAATGCAATTATGTTTATTGCAGTGTATTACAGTGTATTACAGTGTATCACAGTGTATTACAGAGTATTACAGTGTATTACAATGCATTACAGTGTATTACAGTGTATTAAAGTTTATTACAATGTTATACACTGTTTGCAGTTGTGTTCAATGTATTACAGTGTATTACAGTGTATTACAGTGCATTGCATTGTATGCTGTGTATTGCAGTGTATTACCAATTTATTACAGTGCATTGCAGTGTAGTTGTACTGTGGGTACAGTGCATTGTATACAGTGTATTACAGTGTATTACAGTGTATTTAAAGGCATTACAGTGTATTACAGTGTATTATAGCAGTGTGTTACATGAATTACAGTGTATTGCAGTGTATTCAGGTGTATTGCACAGTGTATTTCAGAGTATTGCAGTGTACTAAAATGTATTATGTGCATTGCTGTGTAGTGTATTGTGGTATACAGTGCATTGTATTACAGAGTTTTTACAGAGTAGTAAACTGCGGCAGAGTGCGGTGTTGTAAAGAGTTTAACCAATGTAATGTTAAACAGTAAGCCAACTGTTGCAGTTTTATTTCAGTTCAGTGCCAGTGTTATTACGTGTAGTTTACAGGATGCAGTGAAGTGTTCTGGCGGTACAGTGTGATGTAGTTACGATATAGTTAAAGTGCTCTGCATCATCATGGCAGTGTATTACTGTACATTCAGTGTATACAGGTAGTAATACAGTGTATGAGTGTAATTACAGTGTATTACACGTGGGTTCAGATGTATACGTGTATTGCAGTGATGTATTACAATGTATTGCTGTGTATTACAATGCTATTACAGTGTATACAGTGTATTACAGTGTATTACAGTGAATAGCAGTGTATTCAGAGTATAACAGTTGTATTACAGTTGCACTGCAGTGTAGTATACTGTGGTACAGTGCAATGTAATTACAGTGTTATTGCAGTGTGATACAGGGTGTATTGCAGTGTTTTACGTGTATTAATATGTATTACAGTGAATTACAGTGTATTGCAGTGTGATTGCAGTGTATTACAATGTATTACATGTATTACAGTGCATGCAGTGAAGTTATACTGTGGTACAGTGCAATGTATTACAGTTGTATTGCAGTGATTACCAGTGTATTTGCAGAGTTATACTGTATTATTGTATTAATAGTATTACAGTGAAATTACAGTGTATTGCAGTGTATTAAATGTATTACAGTGAATTACAGTGTATTGCAGTTAAATACAGTGTATTTCAGTGTATTACAATGTATTACAGTGTATTACAGTGTATTACAGTGTATTGCAGTGTATTACAATGTATTACAGTGCATTGCAGTGTAGTGTACTGTGGTACAGTGCATTGTATTACTGTCTATTACAGTTTAGTAAACTGTGGCAGAGTGCGGTGTTGTAAAGTGTTTAACAATATAATGTACCACAGTACAGTGCAGTGTATTTCAGTTTAGTGCAGTGTATTCCAGTGTAGTTTACTGGAGTACAGTTAAGTGTACTGCGGTACAATGTGATGTATTACATGTAGTGTAGTGCACTGCAGCACAGTGCAGTGTATTACAGTGTAAGACATTGTAATACAAAGTAATACTGTGTATTAGAGTGTATTGCAGTGTAGTGTACTGTGGTACAGTGCATTGTATTAAAGTGTATTATATTGTTTTACAGTATATTACAATGAAATACAGTGTATTACAGTGTATTACAGTGTATTGCAGTGTTTTACAATGTATTATAGTGTATTACAGTGTATTGCAGTGTATTACAGTGTATTGCAGTAAATTACAATGTATTTCAGTGCCTTGCAGTGTAGTGTACAGTGGTACAGTGCATTGTATTACAGCGTATTACAGTGTATTATAGTGTATTACAGCGTATTACAATGCTATAAAGTGTATTACAGTGAATTACAGTGTATTACATTGTATTAAAGTGTATTACAGGGCATTGCAGTGCAATGTAGTGCTGCACAGAGCATTAAATTGTTATACTGAGGTAATACGTGTAAAACGGTATGTCTTGCAGTGTATTACAGGAATTTACAGGTCTACAGTGTATTACAGTGTTTTGAGTGTAGTGTACTGTGCTACAGTGCTTGTATTACAGAGTATCACAGTGTATTGTACTGCGCAGAGTTGCAGTGTTGTAAAGTTTTTTAAAAATGTTATGTACAACAGTACATGCAGTGTATTTCAGTTTAGTGCAGTGTATTACAATTTAGTGTATGGAGTACATTGACATGTGTACTGCGGTCTCGTGTGATTTATTAACCGTTGTGTAGAGCCTTGCACCACAGTGCAGGTATACAGTGCAATACAGTGTAATACAGTATGTTTTTACAATGCAATACATGTTTATTGCAGTGTATTACAGTGTATTACAGTGTATCACAGTGTATTACAGTGTTGTATTACAGTGTATAACAATGTATATACAGTTGTATTACAGAAATGTATTAAAGATATTACAAAATGTTATACACTGTTTTACCGTGTGTTACAATGTATTCAGTGTATTACAGTGTATTACAGTGCATTGCTGTGTTATTGCAGTGTTTTGCAGGAAAAACAGTGAATTCATTAAAATTTTATTAAAGTGAATACAGTTATTAAAATGATTCAGGTTTTCGTGTATACGTTTACAGTTATTGTAGTGTATTAATTTTTTAAGTATTACATTTTTTTAAACGTGTATTACAGTGTTTTCGTTTTTACTTTTTGTATTACAATGAATTTACATTTAATTCATGTTGCAGGATTACGTTCTGTATTAAAAATGATTACAGTTTTTTTTCATTTATTACAGTGTTTACGTTTCGGTATTCTTAAAATAAGTGTATTAAAGTGTAAGCATTATTACGTGATTAAAGTTTTAAAAAGTAATAGTGTTTTCAGGGATTACAGTGAATTTTAGTGATTGCAGGGTTTACAGGTATTGCATTTTTAAAAATTTATTAAAGTCATTATTTGGAGATAAAATTTTATTAGTATTCATAATTTAAAAGTTTTAAAGTAATCAGGAAATTGTATGTTTTAAATATGAAATTGAATTACGTGTATTTACAAAGTATTACAGTGTTTTTAAACGGGGATTACAGGAATACAGTGTAAACAGGAAATTGTAGTGTTTACAATGTTTTGCGTGTTTTACAATGAAATACAGTTTTTACGCATTGCAGTGTGTGTACGTGGAAAAATCATTGCATTACGGTAACTGTATTCAGGGGTTTTCAATTTATACAGTTATTAAATAACTGTTTAAAGTGTAAAACATTATCATTTTAAAGGAATACAAAGGGTATTCATGATTAAAAAGGTTTCAGTTAAAGTAATTACAGGGTATTGAGTGTATTACATTGTATTCGGGCCTTGCAGTGTATGTACGTGGAACTTTCATTTTTACAGGGGGTTTTACATGTAGTAAACGCGGCAGAGTGGGGTGTTGAAAGTGTTTTAAAAAAGAATGTACAACAACATGCGTTTTTTTTAAATTTTTCCAGTGCAGTGATTCCAGGGGGGTTTCTGATACAGGAATGTATGGTTACAGTTGAGTTTTAAAACTGTATGAGTGACGCAGAAATTTTGCGTGTTTACAGGAAAAACAGTGTAATAAAGTATAATGAAAGTTTTCGTCATTGAGTGTAGTGACTGGGTACAGTGCTTTGAAATTACAGTTTTATTAAGTTTTAAAAGTGTATTGCAGTGTTTAAAAGTAAAAATTACAGGATTACTTGGTCCCCATTTTTAATAAAGTTTTATTAAATGATTGCAGTGAATTAGGGGAAGTTAATTTACATGAAACCCATTAAATTACATGTATAACATTTAATCCCGTGTTTTAAAGTGTAATAAAATGAATTGATTTGTTTTACAGTGAAATTACAGTGTATTAAGTTTTGCATTTTAAAAGGTATTTTTGTGTTTGTATTAAAGTTGTTCCCTTTTTTTGGGAAAAAAAAACAGAGAATTACAGTGTATTGGCAGGTGTGTTTACAAATGTTTATTACAGTGTATTAAAGGTATTAAGGGGTTTTACATTGTTTTACATTATTACAGTGAAATTTCAGTGAAATTAACAATTTTAAATTTTGGTTAAAAAAGGGGTTTACATTGTTTTTGAATTTTTAAAAAGTGATTACAGTGAATTGAGTATTCCCGTTAATTACAGAAAATTTAAAAAGGTAACAGTATTGCAGGGGTTTAAAATGTATTAAAATTTGTAAAAATGGGAATTCGGAGTTTAAAATTTGTTTAAAAAGTTAATGCCACATACAAATTTTTTTCATTTTGGCTTTTTCCAGTGTAGTGTACTTTTTGGGTGGGAAAAGGGTAAATTTAAATTACTTTTGTATACATGAAAACGCTTTTTATTACATTTAAATACTTTTAAAATTCCGTGAAATTACAGTGTATTAAATGTAATAAAATTTAAAATTACAGTGAAAATTACAGTGAATTACATTTAAAAAATGCAGGTTTTTACAATTTATTCCTTGTTTTAACGGGGGTTTTTTTTTTTTTAATACATGAAAAACAGTGAATTACAGTGTATTTAAACAGTTTTTTGGGAGTGTATTTAAATGTAAAAAATTTTTTGTTTTACAGTGCTTCCCTTTTTTGTATTACAGTGTTTTTGGCCAGTGTATTAGTGTTTTCCAGGGGATTACAATGTATTAAAATGATTCACCCTTTAAAAAGGGTTATAATTGAATTAAAATTGAATACGTTTCTGACAAAGGGGTTTTTTCAGGTTTTTTTTAAGGGCCCGTGCATTGGAAAAAGGGAAAAAAAGGGGGGGGGAAAAAAAACCAAAGTAAAAATTAACCCAAAAAAAAAAAAAAAAAAGTTTTTTTTCCCAAAAAAAAAAAATTTTTTGTGCATTGATTAAAAAAATTCAAATAAATTTTTTTTTATTACAGTGAAAAAAAATTTTTTTTTAAAAATTTTTTAAAAAATTTTTTTTAAAAAAAAAAAAAAAATTTCAGGAAAGGGGTTTTTTTTTTTTTTAAAAATTTTTAAAATTTTTTGGTTTTTTTAAAAAAAACCCCAAAAATTTTTTTCGTGGATAAAAAAAAATGGTTTTTTTTTTAAAAATTTTTTTTTTAAAAAAAAAATTTTTTTAAAAAATAACCCTTTAAAAAACCCCCCTTTTTTTTTAAAATTTTAAAAAAAATTTTCCCCCAAAAAGGGAAAAAAAAAATTTTAAAAAATTTTTTTTTTTTGGGGGCCCCCCCAAAAAGCAAAAAGGGGGGGAAAAAAAACTAAAATTTTAAAAATTTTTAAAAAATTTTTTTTTAAAAAAAAAATTTTTTTTCCAAAAAATTTTCCCCGGGGGAAAAAAAAAAAAAAATTGGTTTAATTTTGGGTTTTCCAATTTTAATTTTTTTAAAAAAAATTTTAAAGGGAAAAAAAAATTTTTTTTTTTTAAAAGGGTTTCCCCGGGGGGTTTTTTTTTTAAAAAAAATCCCAAAAAAAAACCCAAAAAATTTTTTGGGAAATTTTCCCTGGATTGGGGTTAAAAGGGGGCCCTTTTAAAAATTACGTGTATTACAGGTACTACAGTTACACAATTATTACAGTGTATTACAGGCTTGCAGTGTAATACTGTGGTACAGTTGCATTGTATTACAGTGTTCATTAAGTGTATTAAGGTTATTACAGTGTTTAAAATGTATTAACAGGTTTTAATTTCAATGTATTACAGGTTTTACAATGTTTTAAACATGTTTAAAGTACAGTGTATTACAAACGTGTATTAAAGCAATCCCAAAGTTTCTGAGAATAGCGTCATTGTTGATGAAGAAATTATCTGTAAGCACTTAAAGGCAATAAATATTAAAAATCCCCGGACCAGATGGTAAATGTGGAAGAACCCGGGAAATTCTGCGCTACTGAGCTTGCCATGTCCTTCCACACATATTCCGGCCTCACTGGAAAACTTGTCCAGATTCCGTTATTTGGAAAACTTCCAATGTAATACCTCTTCCAAAGAAACCCAATCCTTCTCGGCCTAACGATTTTAGACCTGTACTCTCACATCTCTTGTGATGAAAACGCTGGAAAAGATCGTAAAAATCTCTCATTCTTTTTGCTACAGAGAAAGACCTGACCCACTGCAATTTGCATACAGGTCTCGAAGGGATGTCGAAGATGCCAAACTTTTCATTTGAACAAGTTTGTATAGCCACTTGAAACACCTGATCTCATCCAGAATATGTTTCGCTGACTTTAGTTTCAGCTTCAATACAATGCAGCCCACGTTCTGGTTAACAAAATAATTTCAAAATTTGACGTAGACAATCACTTGTTCGTTGGCTGATTGAATTTTTAACCAACAGACCCCAAGCGTGTTTTGCCAACAAAATATCTTCTTTGGTAGATTTTACCTGCACTGGTTTCCGCAGGTTGCTCCTCTCACCACTTCTGTACATTCTATACACAGATGATTTCAGAAGCAATATGGAAATTCCTTTTGGAAAGTTCGCAGGAACGGTTAAGGGTTATCCCTCTTTAAAGGAAAGTCCTGGAAACGGCCGCCCTCACCCCAGTTCCCGGGAAACTTTTCAACCATTGACCAAATGGTTTTCTTCTAAAACTTGCCATCGATTCAGAAGTCAGGTTCCTAATTTATTTACCATAAAAAAGGGAAAAAAGTTTTGAAATTTTAAAAAAGCAATTTTGGAACAAAAAGTTAAACGAAAGGAAAAAAAATGGGCGCGCTTTGTAGGGCCCCCGGGGGCCCGATTTCCGAGGAAACGAACCATTGTGACAAAAAGATTTTTCCCTTTTTTAAAGTTAAAAGAAGTGTTTTTTTATCCCTTTTTTTCGGTCATAACCTTAGGTAAAAACAATGAAACCTGGGAAGGGATCTGGCAAAAAATTAAAAAAAAAAGTTAAATCGGAATCAGGCTTTTAAAGAAAAACCATTTTCGACCTTAAACTTTGATTTAAATTTAATTGCTTCCAAGGGAAACCTCCCAGTCAAAGGGGCACAAAAATTTTTGGGAAAAAACATGTTTTTCAAAAATGAAGAGCTACTATGGAAATAAAAAAAACTCCTTGCTTGGTAAAGTTTCGCAGAGTTGGATACGGTGGGTCTAGAGGTATCGTCTGCTGGCTAGATAAGCGACAAAGCTCCGGTCTGAAGTGGGCGGCGGTTCGTACCCGTTTGGACCGGAAACTTTTCCCCCCATCAATCTAGCTCATGAGTGGTGGTCTGGGTTGCTCGTTCTTTCCGGATGAGACGAAAACCGATGGGTCTCAGTGTAGTTACACGTAATTATTGAGCGCACGTAAAAGAACCGCCACTGGCAAAAAGGAGAGTTGTCCCTGGCATAATTCTTAGAAAAAAAGCCACTCGGTTAGGGAAACAAATACGTTGCAGGTCAGGGAAAGAGAAAAAAAAATGGGTGGCGCTGCTCTTGTGGCGACGCGCTCTACCCGCCGCGAGAGCAGACCAAATTTCACGGAGGAGGAATTTCTGCGTGACTTAATATAAGTGGTATGTTATGATTGATATGATATGACTTTGACTTATGTTATCGATATTGATATGTATAGTGCTCTTGTTATCCCACTTTATGCCGGTATCAAGTCTCTAGTCCACGTCCAGCCCTCACCGAGTTGTACACTGGTGTGACGCGAGGCCTATCTGGAGCTAAATGGTTTCTAAAACTAATGTACTTGCCTTAGACTTCGAGTTCCTGGGCATACTCCTAAGAAAGTTTATTTATTCCATTAATCAAGTCGTTCGAAAACGTTTTGAAACTGATAAGGAGTCGTGGGCATCTGTTTTTTGACACAAGTTAAACTCGGATGTTTTACCACTGACGCCATTGCAAAAACGGGAATACAACGTCTGTATTTTATGAGGAAACTGAACTATTTTTTGTTCAGACTATAAGATCCTTTCCTTGTTTTACATGTTACGTACATAGAGAGTGTTTTTATGGTCTTTGGCTTTCTTTTTTCTTGGTCACTATAACCTTAGTGTGTAAAATACAAGGAATAGCCTGACAGAGAATTGTAAGAATATGGCTCATAAATAATTGGAAAAGAACAGAGATTTCAGGTCGTTCTGCAATCAGCAGCTGGGACGCCAATAGAGCCATCAGCCCATTTTGGCTGTATCCTTACTTTTGCTTGGTTTCCAGAATTTCAATGTTGATCATTCAGTGAACACCGTTTTCCAGTGTCCCAGAAATCTAGACAGTAAAAGAAGTTCAGTTTGTGCCAGTAAGCATTCGATTGTCTGAATTCACAATGATGTTGTTCTACCTAGTTTTTTACAAATTTCTCTGAATTTTTTTTTATTGCTTGTGTCATTGGTACGTGTGTAGGCTATTAACATATTGTGTGTGTGTGTGTGTGGGTGTGTGTTGTACTTTAGTGTGCCTGTTGTGTGTGTGTGTGTCGTGTGGTGTGTGCGGTTGTTAGGTGGCGTGCGTGGGTGTGTGAAATAAAGTCTGTGTTTAGTAACTGTCTGTAATAACATTGAATTCATATTTTGTGTATGGTGTGGGTTGCTGAGTCGGGAGTGTGTGCGCACAACACTCGTACGTGCCGTGTGTACGTTGCGTGCGTATCATTGCGTGCGTTAATAAATAAGTTTTTTTTGTCTTCTAGTCAATGGGTTTATGAAATTGTGTTCTATTGATGTGTGTGCGGGCGGCGTTTGCGTGTAGTGTCGCATGTGCCGCGGTCACGTGTGTGGTGCATATATGTTGTGTTGTGTGTTCGTGACAATTTTATTTGAAGAACGCCATTGAAATATAGCTTTTGTGTCTTTGATATATTGGATGTGTATCAATTCCCTGTCAGTTTGTAATTGCCCTTTATGGGTGATTAAAGTGTTTTGATTGACTTTACAGTGTATTCAGTGTAATTAAAGTAATACAGTGTATTGAGTGTATTGCAGTGTATAAGAATTTTATTACAGTGTATTACAGTGTTTTTCAGTGTATTACAGTGTATTGCAGTGTATTGCAGTGTATTACAGTGTATTTGCAAGTGTATTAAAGTGTATTACAGTGAATTACAGTGTACTACATTGAAATTACAGGGTATTTACAGTGTATTTGCAATGTATTATAATTTTAAGTGTATTACAGTGTGTTGCGGTTTTACAATGTATTGCAGTGTATTACAGTGTATTAAAATTGTATTAAGTGTTTAGTACAGCGTATTACAGCGTATTACAGCAAAATACATTTGTATTACAATGTTTACAGTGTTTTTACAGTGAATTGCAGTGTAGTGTAATTTTGATACTGTTTTTGTATTACAGTGCATTAAATGTATTACAGTGTATTACAGGTTGTATTGCAGTGTATTACAGGTATTGCAGTGTATTAAAATGTATTAAAGTGTATTCAGTCTATTAAAGGGTTTACAGTGAATTACAGTGTATTACGTGTTGAACGTGCATTGCAGTGTAGTGTACAGTGTAACGTGCAAAGTATTACAGTGGTATTACAGTGTATTACAATGTATTACAGTGTTATTACAGTTGTATTTAAAGTGTATTACAGTGTATTACATTGAAATACGTGTATTACAGTGTACTAAAAAATGTTTATTACAGTGTACTACAGTGCTTTTGCAGTTTTATGTACTGTTTCAGTGCATTGTATTACAGTGTATTACAGAGTTTATTACAGTGTATAACAGTGTTTTTACAGGTATTACAGTGTATTAAGGCGTATTCCCAATGTACTACAGTGTATTAAAATATATTTTACAGTGTATTACAATGTATTACAGTGTATTAGAGTGTATTATAATGTTTTACAGTGTATACTGTTAAGTGTATTACAGTGTATTAACTGTATTACAACAATACGGGTGTATTGCAGTGTATTGCAGTGTATAGATGCATTACAGTGTTTTTAACAGTGTATTTCGGTGTATTTACAGTGTATTCAGTGTATTGCAGTGTTTTGCCAGTGTATACAGTGTATTCAGGTTTTAAAGTGTATTACAGTGAATTACAGTGTATTTACGGGGTATTTACGTGTATTGCAATGTATTTAATGTATTAAAGTGTATTGCAGTGTGTTGCAGTGTATTACACGTTTGCAGTGTATTACACTGTTTTACAATGTATTAAAGTTTTTAGTACAGCGTTTTATTACGGGTTTATTACAGCAAATACAGGGTATTAAAAAGGTTATTACAGTGTATTACGTGAATTTGCAGTGTATTTGTAATGTGGTACAGTGCATTATTACAGTGTATTGTGCATTACAGTGTTTTACGGTGTAGTACAAAGTGTTACAGTGTATAACAGTGTCATACAGTGTATTGCAGTGTATCACAATGTATTACAGTGTATTACAGTGTATTACAGTGCTTTGCAGTGTATGTACTGTGGTTTTAACAATGAAATGTATTCAGTGTATTGCAGTGTATTACAGTGTTATGCAGTGTTTTACAGTGTTTTACAGGTTTACTGTGATTACAGTGCTTTACAGTGTATTACAGTGTATTTATGTGTTTTTCAGTGTAGTGTACTTTTGGTACAGTGAATGTATTACATTGTATTACAGTTATTACAGTGGTTTTCAGTGTTTTACAGTGAATTACAGTGTATTACAGTGTATTGCAGTGTATTACAGTTAAATATAGTGTATTGCAGTGTCTTACAATGTATTACAGTGTATTACAGTGTATTACAGTGTATTGCAGTGTATTACAATTTATTACAGTGCATTGCAGTGTAGTGTACTGTGGTACAGTGCATTCTATTACAAAGTATTACAGTATATTACAGGTATTACCGTGTTCACAGTGTATCCAGTGTATTTAATGTATTTCAATGTATTACAGTGTAATTACAGTGTATTACAGAGTATTACAGTTTTATCCCCAGTGTTTTTCCAGTGTATCCAGTGGTATTACAATGTTTTTAAGTGTATTAAAATGTATTTACAGTGTTCCAGTGATTACAGTGTACTTCACTGTGTACAGTGTTTGCCAGTGTAGTGTACTGTGTACAGTGCTTTGTATTACGTTCATTACAGTGCATTGCGGGTTTTATTACAGTGTATTGCAGTGTGTTACAATGTATTGGCAATGTTTGCAGTGTTTTACAGTGTATTTCAGTGTATTAAAAGTGTATTTGCATGTATTACGTGTATTACAGTGTGTTACGTGCATTACAGTGCATTACGTGGTATTGCAGTGTTGTTTATAGTGTATTGCGGTGTATTACAATGTATTAAAGTGTATTACAGTGTATTAAAGTGTATTACAATGTAATACCGTGAATTGCAGTGTAATACAATGTATTACAGTCTATTACAATGTATTACAGTGTTTTACAGGGTATTACAGTGTATTGCAATGTATTACAGTGTATTGCAGTGTTTTACATTGTATTAAAGTGCATTACAGTGTATTGCAGTGTAGTGTACTGTGGTACAGTGCATTGTATTACAGTGTATTACAAAGTATTACAGTGTATTACAGTGTATCACAGTGTAATACAGTGTCTTCTAGGGTATTACAATATATTGTTGTGTATTACAATGTATTAGAGTGTATTGCCAGGCATTGCAGTGTAGTATAGTGTGGTACAGTGCATTGTATTACAGTGTATTAATCAGTCAGACATAGAATTCAAACTCGCACAGTTTTCTACAAACTGGTTGTGGTAGACTGAAATGCAATCTGTTTTTCCAGAAAGGTAGCAAGGCATTGAAATCTCCACCAATAAGCCATTGTTCTTTCGTTATCGGAGGGATTATGGATCCAATTCTGTGTTTAGGTTGTTAGGTCCCTTTTGGTAAAATAAAGAAACTTGATATTTAAGATTTAATTTTTGGTAATTTAGAACTTGAGCACGTTGTGCACATGAAAGTGTGTAGATCGGGGATGTCCTAGTGAATTGGTGAAGATTTCACACTGTATTCTATTTCGCTTCTTTAATGTAAATAGCTGCATTAATCTTTGTTTTTAGACCCTCTACTTTTGAAGTTAGGGTGGTGTATAGTTTCCCTTGGTATGATCTGGGGCATCTTATTTTGTTTCACATTTAGAGAATTGTAAAAATAAAGAGCGTGTTGTAATACATTTTTTGAAAGGTGGTTGTATCAATAGTGCCAGGTTTGTGTGGAAATTGATTCTTGCGCATTCCACTGCATTATTTTTTAATTGTGAGCTGCTTTTTTCTTAAATGACATGTGTTAAAGTAGGTTAGTGGAAAATATGGTTCGAAAAATACAACAGACTTTGAAATGTGTCAGAGAAGCAAAAGCTAGGTTAATGATGTGTAAAGACATAATCCGGCCAAGTCTTCTTGGGTATTTTAGAAAACCAGATTTTTTAAGGGTGAGGTGTAGGATGATGGGTGTGAATATCGGTGTGTTGTTTGTTAAGTCTGAATGTATGATACAAGGAAATAAAAAACAAAACCCAGATCTAGAACTATGAAATAATAACTGAAATATGTATATAAAACAGGAAATAAGGAGAAAGAAATAACTTAATATATCTCTAGAAAATAGAAAGGCTGATTCTACAGTTGTAAGAAACAATGTTGTACAAAGAAACACCACTCACACAGGGGAAATGAGGGAGGGCAAAGAGTATCCAAAATAATAAGATTAAATGTGCGTCTCAAATGAAACGTTTGCTTGGTACACTGTGCAGTAGTTATGTTGAAAAAACAGAGTTTATGCAATTAATACACGCCTACATGATTAGATTTATGAAGCTTTGGAACTGTTGGATATTTTCAAAAATAACTACTCAGTTTGCTTGATGACTGAAAATAGTGGGAACATATACATATTCAGTCATAGTTAGACAATGTGTATAACGGTTCCGCCATGGATTTGATATTTCTGCGGCGTCCCTGTGGTAGAAAGAAGGTTGTCTCTGTGTAGGTAGTAGTGTCGTCGTTTGTCGGTCTCGGGAGCTCCGCAAATAATGTACTGTAATGTGTCTGCGATGTTGTGGCGAGGAAGAGAGGCACTTTCTGAGGTGGGTGGATGTTTGTCCTTTCGGTGAAGTCTCACACTTGTCCTAAAGTTTGTCATGGGGCACGATGGATACTAGAGAATTATCGTAAGGTTAGGTGAGAGATCAAAGCGTTGAATTTTAAATTTTCTTTGGATTTCTAATTGAGCTTCTGCAGGTTGTGCTGCTTTGCTGATAATCATTTTTGTTTGGGGAAGTCTCGTTTGTGATGCTTTTAACGTGGCCAAAAGGGATTTGTAAACACGTAGGGGATCTTTCAGCTTCAAGATCATTGATCCGCAGTGGTCGGGATGGCATGGGTGCTGGTCAGTCTTGAACAGGTGGATGTGCACGGGCCCTCTTCAAGCTTGTCTGTGTGTTGTTGGCACTTGTTGGTGAAGGCGCGTGATGCCTGTGTATGACGCCAAAGTCTTCTCTAGTTTTCCACGACTTCATCACAGAGAATCTTGAATAAGGACACACACAGGCAGATTCCTCGGTGTTGTTCGTTGTGTTCGTGTACACAATCTTGCTGAGTTGTGAAGGACATTACGTCATTTACTTTTTTTGATGTATTTTGAGTGGTTGGCTTGACGTTTATCTTTTTGTTCGTTTTGTCGCTGCGCGCGCGCGGATTGTGTGCTTTTGTGAATCTTTAATTTTCTTTTTGTAGATAATGCTATGATTGAAACCTGTTTGGCTGTATAAACTGTGTAGTTTTAAGAGCATCGCATATGATTACATTATTTTGTATCTTGTCTTGTGGGTTAGTTTGGGTGGAATGTCAGAAATGACTCTTTTTTTTGATCTCGAATGCTCTTTCTGTTTCAGATCGGGTTTATTATTCTGTAGTCATGTTGAACGTGTCTCTTCAAGTGATGTGCGTCTGTGCACACAACATTTGATGATTCCATAGTTCATCTGATTTTAGCACTGACCCTCTGCTATGTGTTCAATGTCGAAATATTTGGGACGAGTGGTGTTGGAGGGTAGGATAGCTGATAGTAAACACTGTTCGTTTTTCTACTACAGTAGATCGCTGATCTGTTTGGTCTTCCTTTGACACGATCATTGTCGTGTTCAGGCTCCTCTCCCCGTCTAGCGCGCTTATGTAAGTGGATGACTTGCTTTCACAGCAACTTACGAGCTTGTCGGTTTGTGTGCCATTGTTGGTAGATGCTCTCCATGCTCGCTTGTTCTTGTCATGTTGTTGAGTTATTTTTACTAAACACTCCTGGCAGTTTAAAAATTAGTGTCTGGCATTATCGCGCCATCTGATGGATTTTTCGTGACTGTGTGTGTGTGTGTGTGTGTGTATGTGTTCGTGTGTGTATGTGTGAGTGTGTTTGTGTGTGTGATGTTGATGTGACGTGAGTGTGTTGTGTGTTGTTGTGTGTGTGTGTGTGAGTGTGATTTGAGTGAGTGAGTGTGTTAGCTTTTGTGTGTTGTGTGTTAACTGTTGCTTTTGTCTAACTGGTGTTTAAGAGACTTTCGTTCAATTGTTGGCTGAACTCTGGTTCTCCTAAGTCACCTTACCAGATTTTGTTTGAAATATAATTGAATTAATTTTTGAACAGCTCAGCAACTGGTGGGGGGTTTTTATCCATATCAACGATATGTCGTGCTAGCACGTACATGTGGTAGCAGTCAATGAAAAGATATATATTAAATAACAACTCTGGTTATGGCGAAAGTTGAAAAGAGCCACTCCGAACATTAGCAGGAGAAGTCCACGATGTTTGACCCAATCCGAAGATAAAATTTTTAAAAATTTTTTATATTCTCTGTTATTCAGGGATATGGAATATGCTTAAGTGCTTTTTTTACATACCAGTCCCGTGTGTATCGTGATGTTGTGTGTGAATTCTGTAGTTGTGTTTCCCACGGCACAGACATTGGCCTTCTTCATACGAAAAGCGTTCAGGATAGGAGATTTAAGTTTTTTGTGCTGTGTGATAAATTTTTGCGCAAGATGTATGCTGCTACGGGAAATCAGCAAAGTGAAGGTGTATCAAAGTCCATTGATATCCGTGTGAGGTGGAATGATGCATTTCAAGTTGAACGCTAGACTTTTAAAAAAAAGGTGGTGTTTTTTTGTGTACAAATACGTATGGGTGTATTTCTACACAAAGGGTTTAGACTAGGGGGGAGAACAAGTTTTTTAGTCTCTTGTTCGAGCTCCGACGCTGTGTATGACATAGATACCTGTCGTTGTTATGACTACACAGTAAATGTCGAACATGCTAACAACAATAAGACAGTAACAACAACAGTATGTTGACTAGGATATTGTATTGTATGCATAGTATTGCATTGTTGATTGCTAAGTCTTGTATTGTATTGCATTGCTTTGCTTAGCATTGTATTGTGTTGTGGTGTATTGTATTGTTATACCACTGTTAAGTCTCGGCAGATTTCTCAGCCTGAATTGCTGGGCTGCTCTCCATGGGGAGAGAGCAGGGATCGTGTCAAGAGCAGCTCACCTATTAGTTTTTCTTCTTTTTCCGTCTGCAGAATGTTCGTCGTTGTTTCGCCTTCTCAGCGTTTTTGTTTGTGGGTTTGGGATTTTTTTTTAGCAGATTTCTGCAAGAGAACAACTGTCGCGTGTTGCCTTTTGGTGGGTTTGTTGTTGTTTGGTGTGTTGTGTGGTGGGGGGGGGGGGAGAGTGGTTAGGGGGGGAGGGGGGGGTTACGTGCGCTATGTTAGTACTCGTGTTTTATTTATTTATTTATACACTTTAAGTCACGAGATTTTTTTGTCATGAAATATTCTGGGCTGCTCTACCCAGGAGAGCGCCGTGGCCACGAAGAGCAGCGCACCCTTTCTTGTGTTTTTTGTCTGCCTACTGTGATTTTTTTTCCCTATTGAGTGACTTTTTTCTAAGAATTTTCAGGGAGCAACTCTCTGTTGCCATGGGTTCTTTTACGTGCGCTGAATAATTTTTGATTGTAATACACGTGGGACCTCGGTTTTATTTTCTCATCCGGACAAGACCTAGCGCCAGACCACTCTCCATGGTCTAATGGATGGAGGGGGGGGGTGGGGAGTTTGGGCCCATACGGGATTCAAAACCGCACATTCCGGGACCGGGATTTTTCGTTTTAGTCAGGGCGCGTTACTGACTCTAGACCTCGTCCGCCTTAACACACACACCACACACACACACAAACACAACACAACACAAACAACACAACACAAACCACACCACACCACACACACCACCACACCAACACCACACCACACCACACAACCACACCACACCACACCACACACACCACACACACCCACCTCACCACTCACACACACAATCACAAGGACCTCGTCTTTAAAAGGTTAGGTAAGGAGGTCCATATCCTATAAGGTCGTAGGGGAGCGGGCGTCAGAGACTACTTCTCTAGGGCCAGCATATGAGGGCGGCGACCATCTCGCTCCCTCGTGCTTTACTTCCCTGACCCTAAAAGAGGGCAGGTTAACCATTTAATGCTGGGTGAATGGGGGCCACTTTACTGAAGCAAGGCGCGCAAAACGGTCACCCATCCAATTGGTATCCACGCTCGACGCTGGTTAACTTGGCTGGGGAAGCGAGTGTCCGACCACTGAGATATCATTCGTCTATAGTCTAAATCCATAAGGATAGCCACCCAGAGACCCTACCACCCGATCTTGAGGATTGAGTTACAGTCCGTTAACAGCATTTTCAGCACCGTTTCTCTTCCTCCTCAAGGAGCAATTACCCATCGTCAGCGGCCGGCGGCGGACTACAGCAGCATCCACCATCAGGTGTCCTACATTGACGTGGACGATTCGCTCTGTGCCGGGCTGGCTGCTTCATCTGCGCGTGGCATCGGAGCGCGAGCTGTATAACCTCCTTCTTCCACCCAGTGGCGGGCAGCTACAGCAGGCGAGCCCCCAGGTCTGCAACTTGTGACAGCTGTGTGCCCGCCCTTACACCCACTCCAGAATGCCAGGTGTATTCCGATTTCAAGGGCTGGGTGGCGATGATACCTGTCCTGTGCACAGTGTGACGTGAGTGTGTGGGTGAGGGGGGTGGGGTGGGGTGGGTGGAGGGGGGTGGGGGTGGAGGGTGGTGGGGTGGTGGGGGGGGGAGGGTGGTGGTTAGGTGGGGGGTTTGAGTAGACTGGGGGGAGGTGTGTGTGAGGTGTTGTTGTTCACTTGTCACTTGTTACGTTGTTCATTCTTATAGAAATGGCTGAACAGTGTGTGGAAATCGTCCCAGTACAGCACCAGAACCAAAACTAAGACTAAACCAGAGCTGGTACTTTCCACCCTTTTATACGGTCGGATGCTGGAGGATGACTGAGAGTGTACCCGATCAGAAATTATCACTTTCCACAGAAGAAATCTCAGAAGAATGCTTGCGCATCTTCTGTGCCTGAGAACTCATCTCAAACGCAAGACTTTTTGCCGTTGCAACAAGAAAGCATGGAAACATCATCTGCATAGGCGAGGGTGATGGATAGGACACTTATCTGCGTCGGGAAACAGGGGGAAAGCATCGCCCCGAACAGCCTCCATGACACGCAGGAGGGAAAACGAACGAGGACGACCAAGAAACTTGGTCGTCGGACTGTCGAAAACAGAGCTGAAGACCTTCCAAAGACCTGGGGAACCATCCGGATGCTGGCCTGGTAAGACAGGAGTGGAGGGACGCATTTGTTGCTGCCTACGTGCCAAATAAGGCACAATAGGCTTTGATGATGATGAATCACTTCTAGTGATATAGTATGATTGTGTGTGTGGTGTGTGTGTGGTGTGTGTGTGTGTGTGTTGTTTTAGTTTGTGTGTGTGTGTGTGTGTTTTGAATACTGGTGTAGTGATGTGTTGTGTTGTGTGAGGGGGAATGTATAAGATTTAGGGATAATGTTGTGAAGTGCTTCATGCTTTTTGGATAAGCGCTAAGAAATTGTCAGTTGTAGTAGTAGTAGTAGTTAGTATTAGTGAAAGTGAGATTAGTAGTAAGTGTAGTAGTAGTGTTATGTGTCATCGGTCAGCCACGAGTATCAGCAGCATATTCATCATAGGGTCAGAAGATAGATTAAGGGACGCAGAAATCTGATTTAGCCCTTTTTGTCTTTTGAATGCAAACACAGGGTTGTCAGTGTTAATCCTGACAATTCGAAGTAAAGGGCAAACAGTGAGAGACAGGGCTGACGTGGATGGTTCACGTGCCTTACATGTCTAATCTCCTCTGAGTTAATATTTGAGTTCGCATTTTTGGTGCCCAGTGCAAAGCTGTGTCAGTTATTAGTGGAATGTCAGTAATTGCCTCATGGTCCAGAACTATTGTTAAAAGGCGGCTATGTTGATGGTTTGTGAGAAGTAAGAATGTTATTAGTTTGTTTCTTTTGTTTGAAGATTGCCTTCAGCAGTGGACAAGCTCTTACATAACAAACCGCATCGGTCCTTTGTAACAGGAGAAGAACGATAATCGCTCTGGAAGTTTCGGATATGGCTGCTTTTATTCATGTAAGTGGGAGTGTGCTGGAAAAGGTCATCCACGCATGACGTCTCATCCAGTGTGTACTTCCTATCTCACAAGTTAGATATTCCAGGTGGGATGAGTGTGTGCAGTAGTGCCTGTTCTGGGTTGACCCAGGGTGTAAAGTGGGTGTGTACCAACTAAACAATATTGAGCAATATTTCGTAGTGTGTGTTGTATACACTTGGTAAACTTCAGTACAGTTTAGAAACAAAAAACCATAACAAATAGTGTGTTTGAAGTATACTATTAGAATCATATGTGTGGTCATATTCTCATATCTACGGGGTGACGCAGTTGAGCTTTTTGATGGTTATTCAATTTTGAGAATCATTTGTGTCTGCAATTTCTCGAGCTATTCAGTGTGAAAGTGCTTCTTTGAAGGTATATCTATTTGAGAACATTTATGTCTGCTATTTTTCTTCCTTATTCTGGCGGGACAAGAGCTTTTGAAGTTTTTACCTATGTTGAGAAATTTATGTCTGCATTCTCCTATCTGGGGTACAGAGCTTTTTGAGTGTGAAGTATTTGAGAACCTTTATGTCTGCAATTCTCATATCTTGGGATAAGGGCATGTGTGTCGTCATTTTGGTGGGGGAGGGTTGGGAAATACTTTTTTTCAGTTTTATGTCATGAAATAGGGTACGTACCATTAAGCGCTTTGTACAACAATAAGTGATTTTTTAAGTCCATAATTTTAATTACATGACACCACCCATCTCCTTGATTCTGTGTGTTTTAATGAGAATGTGACTTAGAATGGTAGCTTTACCTTGGTCAGCATTCACTGTGTTTATAGAGCATATGTAACTGCAGATGTAGAGAAGTGATGTTCCCAAGGAAAATGGTCAATCAGATTGTAGCCATAACACACGACACTCACAACACTACACCACACACTAGAGACACACACAACACTTGAGAACCACACAACACTAGACACACACACATACCTAAAGGCACGCCAACAAAGACACAGCACGACACACACACACACACACAAAAACACACCACACACACACACACACAGATGTGCATGCATATTTATGTATAGGTGTTGTGTTTATTGGTGGGTGATGTATCATCTTATTTATTGTTGTATCATCACCCTCATTACATTATTGTGTATTTTAAATTATTATTTTAGTTATTATATGATGATGATAATGCTGATGTATTATTGATTGTTTGTTATTATTACTATCATCATCTCTCGAGGTATCATCATTATTGTCATTGCCATATTGTCATCAATTATTGACCACTAGCTGTTGCAGACATTCCTACCGCTCTGAACGATGGCTGTTACAGACATAGCTTCAAGTATTTAGGCATGTGGGTACTTGCTCACCGCATTCTGAATAGGCTGATACCTGCAGAAGAGAGAGATGAGACAGGAGGACAGGGAGACAGAGAGAGTGGTGGGAGAGAAAGAGAGAGAGAGGACTGAGAGAGGGGGAGACAGAGAGAGGGGGAGGAACTAGAGAGAGAGAGGAGATATAAGAGAGACGACAGAAGACAGACAGGACAGAGAGACTTGACTGCACAGTAACAGAACCCCCCTGTACCGTTCATTGTCACACACACACACACTCACAGATTTATCTATGCCTGAGTATTGTTTCGCAATACTCACAGCACAGAGCTCTCTGGACTCAGAGAAAATGTGTTCCTCTGCCTGACAGACGGATAGGGACCAGGTCTCCAGTGGGACATTCATTGATCTGGACGTGAGGAGGTGGCCCTGCGGTTCTCTGGTCCAGACGCGGTTACCCCCCCCCTCCCCCCTCCCCCCCCCCTTTTCTCTGTTTTTTACTTCGTCTTACACTGGTGTCGTTTGATTGCTTGCACTGGACTTTTCGAGTGATGTGATCTCAGAGACCACAAATCATGCCCTAGAGGGGGGTATGTGCGCGTGGCCTGATCTTTGTAAGGCTGCTATAACGCGCGCGGCAGCGCGACGCTTTTTTTTTTTTTTTTGGTTTTGCTTCTCTCGCTCACATGACAGACGGCAGCAATAGTTGGTTGTTGAGGGAGAAAGAAGATGCAGGACGAGGAGATTTATGATGGACACGGTGTGGGGGGTGGGGGTGGGGGGTGGGGGGGTTGGATAGTGTGTGTGTGGGGGGAAGATAGACAGGGCTGCTTACTGACCAGATGTGTTTGAGTCGCAAGAAGTTCGCCTGCGTCTTTGGCCAGCAGCCGGTGGTCCTTTCTCGAATGAGATAGATATGTGCTCATTTTCTCGTGCCTTTAGCTTCAGTTCCTTAAAATGGATACACCTATGGGACTTTATTATAATCAACCTCTCACACGGTGTGTGAGAGATGACGCCAGGCTGTAATGTTTTATAGTTTGAGTGAGCGTTCCCTTCACGCCTGACAAGCACTTTGTGCTCTTGGTCTTTTAAAAGAGTAGAAAAAGAAGAAAAGATGAAAAAAAGTGCTGCTAATTTTTCATCCAGGAGGGTAGAAGGGGATAAAAAACCCACAAATGTGGCATGATTAATTATCAATGTTTGGATAATAATAATGATATATATTAATAATAATGTATGGGAATTTGATTGTATTAAGCGCTGGATCTGAATCTTGTAAGCAACGCGCAAATCAAGCGTTCATGATTTAATATTATTATGATTAGCATGTCAACGACCGTTTCCACATATACATTTCTTTCAGTGTGTGAGATGCTCCTCACCAGTTGATTTACGTGAAAAGACAGTTCATAAACGGACCCCTCCCACCCTTTACTCCTTTTTATCAGTTGCAGTAAGGCCTCAACCTTGAGAGCTCCCCCCCCAAATTTCAGCATCTCTCTTTGTGATAATTGACTAATAATGTTGGTAATTTATTCGTAGCGCTGAATTAGTAGATATGGTAAACGCAAATCAAAGCGCTTGCATTAAATCACACACAGCATGCAACCTCCACAAATATCAAGATAAGCAAATATCAAATTTATACACCAAACACTTATGGTGGGGGTTGGTGGAGGTGAGGTATCTAGTGAAAAGTAGGCACAGATAAACAGGGGAGATCTCATGTGTGTAGAATAAGTGAGTTTTTAGGCTAGATTTGAAAGAATCGCTAAGTGAAGGCTTTAATCCTTTGTAATGCGTCTGTCTCTTCCAATCCGTATGTTTGTTCATCTGTCCTGAAGGGACGGAGCTATGGCGGGATGTGGGGCGGATGGTAAAGTCGAAACCCGGTTATCCGGTGTCATATCTGAGCAAAATTGTCAGTGTAAGAAGACCTTTTTCATTTTCAATTTATTGTATTTCCACACCACTTTATAGTCGCGGCCAGATCAGATGTTATCTCTTGCGTGAAAATCTGACCACTCGCTTGCCCCGGGAAGAGTGCGTTGGCATCTCAGCGAGCAGCGCTTCTTAACCTGAACAGATGACAAAAATTGTTACGCATAGTATCGCATACACACGGGGACGATGTAAAATAGCTCATGAGTGCTTATTCTTATCCTTCGATCATCATCAACCTTTTACCCAGTTGTGTTTGTGTGTGTAGGGCAGCATCATAAGCGGCTTTCCACTTTCCTGCCTATTTCGCTGTGGCCAAACCTATTACTGTTATCCCCAAGAGAGGTGCATGGCTTCATTCTCACTTTCATACATATTCTCTCAGCTTCTTCGGCTTAGGCGTGCTTATCAGTATTCTTACGTGAGTCTCACTAGGACATGGGAGTGTCTTTCGCATCGCAAAAAGTAGAAGTGTTCTTGTGTTGTGGTTTTTCTCGTAAGTGTGTGTGTGTGTTTTACGGGGACAGGGTGTTTCAGCCCTTGTGCCCAGTCCCCACCCTGGAGGAAGGGTGTTCTCACCTTAGTCGCTCTTACGGACATGGCCTGGTTGTGTAGGGCATGGGATCCTATTCTTTGCTCAATGCTCGCTTTGCACGCATACCCCGGGTAGTCCCACGTGGGATTATCTTTTCGGTGATAAAAGATAAATAATATACCCCTGTGCCTTCTGCACATAACATAGAGTATGTTGTAACTGGCCCTCCAGAGACGCAAAACAATATGAGGATGTTGGCCATTATCCAACAAAAGGATCACATACACAGCTGGTTTCTTTTACGAGGACCATTTCTTTAATCCCACAAGTAGTATGATAACTCTAGCTCTCTGCTATTCGTCTTCTCTCGTTCCTCTCTCTGCTGTTCTCTCTCTCTTCTCTGCGCTCTCTCTTTTCGCTATTCTCTCTCTTCTCTTCTCTCTCTTCTTCTCTTGCTCAAAATGGAATGGGTGAGAGAGAAAAGAAAAAGCATTTTCGTTTGTTGGACTGATTGGAAGATGAGAGGAGATGTTTATTTTTGTTCATTGGTTTGTTTGTTTGTTGCTGTCTTTCACCACCACGCACAACAACAATCCTGTTAAAGAAGAAATGTGTTGGAAGTACATGTGAAGATCACAAGTCCTGTTCATGGCTCTATGTATTTGAGATCAGTTTCATGTGTGTTGTAATTCCTGGTGACTTATGTTTGTTGGTCAGTGTTGTGGCTTATGGTTCAATCTTTTGGCTGTATTGGGGTGGAATTGGGAGCGTGGGTCTTCTCCAGTGTTGGGTCCACTCTGTGTGCTGTTGAGGTTTGCCCGGCTGCTGGTCTCTAGCCAACATCGTTCTCCCACTTCAGTAGAGTGGTGAACCAGTCTGTCGCTGCTGCCACCCCTCTTGTGTGGAGAAGGATGAGCGGTGGGATGCAGAGAAACTGGTTTTGTTTTTTTTTGTGTCCTCCGCTCCGCTTCTCCCTGGCCGCGCTGTTTCCCCCCATAGCTGGAGGTGTTGCTGTGGCGTGTTCGCACCCTGTGTCCCACGTCCTGTCCTGTGTCTGTTCTGTACTTGTCCCCATCAAGACAACACCCTACCCTGCTCTGCCTGCCCCTACGTGTCCTGTCCTGTTCCTGTCCTGTCCTGCCCATGTCCTGTCCTGTCCTGTCCGTGTGTCTGCCCTGTTTCTCAGAGTTGGTCCTGTCGCCCCATGCAATGAGAACACCCATTTTAGCGTTTGTTGTGGCGTAGGTGAGTGAAGGTTGCCACTGTGTTGTGGATCTGACACAAAGAGAGTGGGAGATTCTTCACTCACAGAGTGTCTATGTTGGGTGTGTTGTTGACTCTCGCGCTCTTTCTTGTCTGTCTGTCTTTGTGTCTTCTCTCTCTGTCTTCTGTCTGTGTCTCTCTCGCTCTCTTCTGCTTGGAATCTTCTGCACTCAGCGGTTTCTCTGTGCTCTCCTCTCTTCTCTCTTCTCGTCGTCTCTCTTTTGATCTCTCGCTCTCTACTCGCTGTCTCTCGGTCGTGTCTCTCTCGCGCTCTCTCCTCTGTCTCTCTCTCTCTACTCTCGTTCTCTGTCTCTGTTCGTTCTCTCTCTCTCTTCTATCTCGCTTCTGTCGCTCGTTCTCTCTTCTCTCTCTTCTTTCTGTCTGGTCTCTCTCTTTCTTTCTCGCTCTCTGTTGTCTTTCTCTCTCTCTCTGTCTCGTTCTCATCTCTCTTCTCTCTCTCTTATTCTGTGTCCACGGCGTGCGCACAGCAATTCTCTCTCTCAATGACTGTTATGTAGTGTTTGGATTTTCTCCTTTTCTTTTGTTTTTCTTGGTGTGTCTATTTGTGTGAGTGTATTGGGTATTGAGTTTTTTTCATTATCAGGACATATAATTTGAACCAGTTAATCTCAAAATGATGTGTTGTTGTTGGTGTTGTGTTGTACTGTTTTGATGAATTACATATTTGATATTATCTTGTCTGAATCTACACACACGCTAGCACTCACAACACACGCACTGTTCTCTCTCTCTCTCTCTTCACATTTCTCTCTCTCCTCTCTCTTGTCTCTCTGTGTCTCTCTCTCTCTCTTTCTTCTGTGTCTCTCTGTACTGTTGCTCACCTTTTGTTAGTATTCTATTTTTGCTTATAGTTTTAGTGTGTGTTTATAGCCTGTTAAGTGCTTGTCATGACTTGAGTATGTGTTCATACTTGTTTTATTTGGTTGTCGGTTTACATTTTCTTGTCATAAGTTTTAATGATTGTGCCCTATTTCTCAATATCTTATTTTTATATGTAACAAAGTATTTGTACTCATTTGACAATGTGTTGATAGTTTGTTTATTTTTTTGTGTGATTTTGTGTTGTTTTGTTGTTGTTATTTTTCTCGGTTTGTTGTTATTCTTGTTGGTTGTGTTGTTTGTTTTTCTCTGTTTTTTCTGTTGTTTTTCTTTTTTCTTTTGTTAATTGGTTGGGGGGGGGGGGTGTCTTTAGGGTTTTCTTTTTATTTGTTTATTTGTTTTTGTTGGGTTTTTTTTTTTAAGGTGTGTGTGTGTGTGTGTTTTGGAAAAGGGTTATTATTTCTCTTTGTGTCTGTGGGAGAGTATATAGTATTAGTATTTGTTTATTAAGAAGTATCTCCTACAGGCGGGATTTCTGTGGTTGTAGAAATAAGCCATGAGTGTTATTCATTACTCGACAATAAAGAATTTGTCAATTCTCTCTCGCTCTCCTCTCTGCTCTCTGTCTCTTCTCTCTGCTTCTCTCTCTCTCTCTTTCAGTCTTTTGCTCTCTTAACTGTGCGGCTATAGAGCTCCAGGTTGTGTATGGTGAGGTTTTTTAGAGGAAATGCAACTGTTGTTTGTGCCTCAAGAAGTGGGATGCTATGAGACTGTAGTATGTTCTTGTCTTCGAGCTCAGAGATTGTGCCTATAGTGTCCGGAGCTTATCCCCGGTTGTCTGTATAGCGTTAAGCGAACTGATGGTTGTTCACCACCCTGTGACAGGACGCTAGTCTGTCGCCAGATACTTCCCCGCAGCAGAGCTGGTACCCACTTGTACACTGGGTGGAGTGTGAGGAACTAGTAGGTAAGTGTCTTTCCAAGGGACACAACACCGAGCCGAGCGGGGATCGAACCCGCGGACCTTCTGGATCACGCGATGTGTTTTGCTATACATTTTTCATTATCCGCCTAAAACCACTCGAAACACGCGGTGCTCCTTGGCTGCATTCCTACATGGGGTCTAAACACGAAGCCAGCGCGCATGCGGTGTCTTTTTTTGAAATTACATATGAAATAGGTTCTTCGCTTTCACACCAACATATAATGTGGTCCCAGACATAAACTATTGGAAAAGAAACAGCAGTAAAACAGCTTCGTTTGCCAAAAAGATGTAGGACAAAATTGGTGAGCGATGAGAGAGAGAGAGATTGATTGATTGATTGAATTGACTGACTGAGACTGATTGATTGACTGGATCTGATTGATTCAATTTTATTTTCACGAAGGTGAAGGAATAATGCGTTGCCGCAATTTGCTGGTTTTGATGTTTTTTCATCGCGCTGAGAGTCGAGAGAGAGATTGAGAGAGAGAGATTGAGAAGAGATATAGAGAGAAGAGTCATGAGAGAGAGAGAGGAGTGTATTCTTGTTTTTATTTCGAGGGATAATGGAAAGATGAAGCATACTCATGTGCTGTTTTTTCATCCAATCCCCGTGTGTATGCAGTTTATGTTATGTTAGATTGTATCCGGTTTTTCCACCAGCATCACAATGACTATTTTCCAAAAGCTGAACGTGGTTTTTTTGTCGTGCGCGAATGATATTTCGCCACACAGGACTCTCAGTTTGTAAGAATGGAATTTGTGTGAAGGGATAGGTGTGAGTCGTTCGTTGTAACTGATGTTTACTCAGAGGGAAAAATCGAGGAGAGAGAGGGGGGAGGGGCGGGGGGGCGGGGGTTAAGTAAGCAACAGTCATGCGTGGGGTGGTAATTGCTTAGGGTGACGGACTGGAAGGTCGCGTGGTTCGTATCCCATATGATTCAACGGGATTTTCTGGACTCGCATGGCCGCGCTCTACCCAGAGTGAGTGTGCTGTGGCTCAGTGGGCATAGACATGGACCACAAGTCCAGCTTTCATCAGACTTTACGGATGTCGGCTGTGAGTGATGTTGATGCACATTCACCGCATGTGGTCGGTGTCAGTGGGTCAGTGTTGGAGGGTCGATGGGAGGGCGTGTGTGATGGTCACCAACGTGTGGGTTGTCTCACCAAGTCTGATTCGTGACCAAGTATTACTGCCGTAAGTTGGGTGCTTAGTAGGTCGGTGAGTTTTTTTAATTTTTATAAACAATGATTTTTAAAAAATTGAAAATAAACCCCTTGAAGAAGATTGGTTGTTCTAGATTTATTACAAAATCATGATTTCTGGGAATGTATCATTGTTGACATTGCCAATCCTGTTAGACTGGGTTTTTTAGTTACACGCAAAGATGTGATTTTTTAGATGGATCATTCCAGTTGTAAATTGCATGTGGGGAAAAGTTTTCTTTTTACACTTGTTTGCTTCCGAGCAATAAACTGTGTTTCTTGCGTAGTGTGGGGTAGACTGTTCTGCTTGCTGCTGCCATATAGGTTTTTCATGTCCAAAGCTTGTTTGAAAGGGTGCTGTGTTCACCTGGTGGTTTGATTTGTTTTTTGTTAGTAGCGCAAGACTGCATAATTTCTGTGTTCATGTCTGGATTCCTTCCACTCGATCGTTTTGTATTGATGTTGATTCATTTAGCTTGAAAAGATCGAATTATCTGATTATTTTACTTGGTCATTTCATATTCATATTGTTTTTTTAAATCATGACCATTCGTATTTATGTTGATGCATTTAACTTCATTCCGTATTCATATTGATTTGTTTAACTTGATCATACTTCCCTTATTGTGAGTGTAAGCTGTCAGTACAAGGAATAGCTAATATATTATGAGATGTTGTTTTGCTTGCTGGCAGCCTCTTTGAGCAGAAAATATGAGGGAGTTTTTTATAGATTACTAATATCTTTTTTGTTGAGAAAATGCATAGCAAATGATACCCCAGGTCTTAGCGATCAAATTCGGGAAAGCACTGCCTGACAACCTGTGGCTTGAGAAGATTCTTATGAACCAGAGTCAAAAGGCCCTTTCAGAGTCGCATTCATAACATGGCGTAGAGTGCATATGTATGCTTCTGTGGTGGTGTAGTCTTTATCCATTTAGTATTGTTCATCAATTGTATGGGTTTGCACATAAACTCAGCATAGATGGGCGAATGCACGAATGAGTCTCAGTTAATGGGGAACTCAATTCTAAAATATGTTGACCTATCATTGAACTGAATTCAAATAGTGAGATAGGCTACCAACTGTTATATATGACTTAAGATCTCCTTTTTGGTAAGCAAAATAATAGTTTCCTTTTGCCAGGAATAGAGTTAAGGAATTGTTTTTTTTGCTGTAACTTTAAAAATCCGTTATGTCTGTAATAAAACACTCCTGGAAAACTAGTACTTTCTTATTTTTGTTCTTGCTTTTTAGAGTATAAGCTCCCTGCTCTGCTGTAACGTTCACCTTTAATTTGTCTGTCTTCTTAGGTAAACAACCCCAATATGGCCTCGTGGTCGGCCGGGCTATAAACAACAATATCAGATTACTTAGGGGTGTACTTGATTTATTCAGTATGATTATGCTTCATAGACGGTACATGCCGACATTCAATAATCAGTCAGACATAGAATTCAAACTCGCACAGTTTTCTACAAACTGGTTGTGGTAGACTGAAATGCAATCTGTTTTTCCAGAAAGGTAGCAAGGCATTGAAATCTCCACCAATAAGCCATTGTTCTTTCGTTATCGGAGGGATTATGGATCCAATTCTGTGTTTAGGTTGTTAGGTCCCTTTTGGTAAAATAAAGAAACTTGATATTTAAGATTTAATTTTTGGTAATTTAGAACTTGAGCACGTTGTGCACATGAAAGTGTGTAGATCGGGGATGTCCTAGTGAATTGGTGAAGATTTCACACTGTATTCTATTTCGCTTCTTTAATGTAAATAGCTGCATTAATCTTTGTTTTTAGACCCTCTACTTTTGAAGTTAGGGTGGTGTATAGTTTCCCTTGGTATGATCTGGGGCATCTTATTTTGTTTCACATTTAGAGAATTGTAAAAATAAAGAGCGTGTTGTAATACATTTTTTGAAAGGTGGTTGTATCAATAGTGCCAGGTTTGTGTGGAAATTGATTCTTGCGCATTCCACTGCATTATTTTTTAATTGTGAGCTGCTTTTTTCTTAAATGACATGTGTTAAAGTAGGTTAGTGGAAAATATGGTTCGAAAAATACAACAGACTTTGAAATGTGTCAGAGAAGCAAAAGCTAGGTTAATGATGTGTAAAGACATAATCCGGCCAAGTCTTCTTGGGTATTTTAGAAAACCAGATTTTTTAAGGGTGAGGTGTAGGATGATGGGTGTGAATATCGGTGTGTTGTTTGTTAAGTCTGAATGTATGATACAAGGAAATAAAAAACAAAACCCAGATCTAGAACTATGAAATAATAACTGAAATATGTATATAAAACAGGAAATAAGGAGAAAGAAATAACTTAATATATCTCTAGAAAATAGAAAGGCTGATTCTACAGTTGTAAGAAACAATGTTGTACAAAGAAACACCACTCACACAGGGGAAATGAGGGAGGGCAAAGAGTATCCAAAATAATAAGATTAAATGTGCGTCTCAAATGAAACGTTTGCTTGGTACACTGTGCAGTAGTTATGTTGAAAAAACAGAGTTTATGCAATTAATACACGCCTACATGATTAGATTTATGAAGCTTTGGAACTGTTGGATATTTTCAAAAATAACTACTCAGTTTGCTTGATGACTGAAAATAGTGGGAACATATACATATTCAGTCATAGTTAGACAATGTGTATAACGGTTCCGCCATGGATTTGATATTTCTGCGGCGTCCCTGTGGTAGAAAGAAGGTTGTCTCTGTGTAGGTAGTAGTGTCGTCGTTTGTCGGTCTCGGGAGCTCCGCAAATAATGTACTGTAATGTGTCTGCGATGTTGTGGCGAGGAAGAGAGGCACTTTCTGAGGTGGGTGGATGTTTGTCCTTTCGGTGAAGTCTCACACTTGTCCTAAAGTTTGTCATGGGGCACGATGGATACTAGAGAATTATCGTAAGGTTAGGTGAGAGATCAAAGCGTTGAATTTTAAATTTTCTTTGGATTTCTAATTGAGCTTCTGCAGGTTGTGCTGCTTTGCTGATAATCATTTTTGTTTGGGGAAGTCTCGTTTGTGATGCTTTTAACGTGGCCAAAAGGGATTTGTAAACACGTAGGGGATCTTTCAGCTTCAAGATCATTGATCCGCAGTGGTCGGGATGGCATGGGTGCTGGTCAGTCTTGAACAGGTGGATGTGCACGGGCCCTCTTCAAGCTTGTCTGTGTGTTGTTGGCACTTGTTGGTGAAGGCGCGTGATGCCTGTGTATGACGCCAAAGTCTTCTCTAGTTTTCCACGACTTCATCACAGAGAATCTTGAATAAGGACACACACAGGCAGATTCCTCGGTGTTGTTCGTTGTGTTCGTGTACACAATCTTGCTGAGTTGTGAAGGACATTACGTCATTTACTTTTTTTGATGTATTTTGAGTGGTTGGCTTGACGTTTATCTTTTTGTTCGTTTTGTCGCTGCGCGCGCGCGGATTGTGTGCTTTTGTGAATCTTTAATTTTCTTTTTGTAGATAATGCTATGATTGAAACCTGTTTGGCTGTATAAACTGTGTAGTTTTAAGAGCATCGCATATGATTACATTATTTTGTATCTTGTCTTGTGGGTTAGTTTGGGTGGAATGTCAGAAATGACTCTTTTTTTTGATCTCGAATGCTCTTTCTGTTTCAGATCGGGTTTATTATTCTGTAGTCATGTTGAACGTGTCTCTTCAAGTGATGTGCGTCTGTGCACACAACATTTGATGATTCCATAGTTCATCTGATTTTAGCACTGACCCTCTGCTATGTGTTCAATGTCGAAATATTTGGGACGAGTGGTGTTGGAGGGTAGGATAGCTGATAGTAAACACTGTTCGTTTTTCTACTACAGTAGATCGCTGATCTGTTTGGTCTTCCTTTGACACGATCATTGTCGTGTTCAGGCTCCTCTCCCCGTCTAGCGCGCTTATGTAAGTGGATGACTTGCTTTCACAGCAACTTACGAGCTTGTCGGTTTGTGTGCCATTGTTGGTAGATGCTCTCCATGCTCGCTTGTTCTTGTCATGTTGTTGAGTTATTTTTACTAAACACTCCTGGCAGTTTAAAAATTAGTGTCTGGCATTATCGCGCCATCTGATGGATTTTTCGTGACTGTGTGTGTGTGTGTGTGTGTGTATGTGTTCGTGTGTGTATGTGTGAGTGTGTTTGTGTGTGTGATGTTGATGTGACGTGAGTGTGTTGTGTGTTGTTGTGTGTGTGTGTGTGAGTGTGATTTGAGTGAGTGAGTGTGTTAGCTTTTGTGTGTTGTGTGTTAACTGTTGCTTTTGTCTAACTGGTGTTTAAGAGACTTTCGTTCAATTGTTGGCTGAACTCTGGTTCTCCTAAGTCACCTTACCAGATTTTGTTTGAAATATAATTGAATTAATTTTTGAACAGCTCAGCAACTGGTGGGGGGTTTTTATCCATATCAACGATATGTCGTGCTAGCACGTACATGTGGTAGCAGTCAATGAAAAGATATATATTAAATAACAACTCTGGTTATGGCGAAAGTTGAAAAGAGCCACTCCGAACATTAGCAGGAGAAGTCCACGATGTTTGACCCAATCCGAAGATAAAATTTTTAAAAATTTTTTATATTCTCTGTTATTCAGGGATATGGAATATGCTTAAGTGCTTTTTTTACATACCAGTCCCGTGTGTATCGTGATGTTGTGTGTGAATTCTGTAGTTGTGTTTCCCACGGCACAGACATTGGCCTTCTTCATACGAAAAGCGTTCAGGATAGGAGATTTAAGTTTTTTGTGCTGTGTGATAAATTTTTGCGCAAGATGTATGCTGCTACGGGAAATCAGCAAAGTGAAGGTGTATCAAAGTCCATTGATATCCGTGTGAGGTGGAATGATGCATTTCAAGTTGAACGCTAGACTTTTAAAAAAAAGGTGGTGTTTTTTTGTGTACAAATACGTATGGGTGTATTTCTACACAAAGGGTTTAGACTAGGGGGGAGAACAAGTTTTTTAGTCTCTTGTTCGAGCTCCGACGCTGTGTATGACATAGATACCTGTCGTTGTTATGACTACACAGTAAATGTCGAACATGCTAACAACAATAAGACAGTAACAACAACAGTATGTTGACTAGGATATTGTATTGTATGCATAGTATTGCATTGTTGATTGCTAAGTCTTGTATTGTATTGCATTGCTTTGCTTAGCATTGTATTGTGTTGTGGTGTATTGTATTGTTATACCACTGTTAAGTCTCGGCAGATTTCTCAGCCTGAATTGCTGGGCTGCTCTCCATGGGGAGAGAGCAGGGATCGTGTCAAGAGCAGCTCACCTATTAGTTTTTCTTCTTTTTCCGTCTGCAGAATGTTCGTCGTTGTTTCGCCTTCTCAGCGTTTTTGTTTGTGGGTTTGGGATTTTTTTTTAGCAGATTTCTGCAAGAGAACAACTGTCGCGTGTTGCCTTTTGGTGGGTTTGTTGTTGTTTGGTGTGTTGTGTGGTGGGGGGGGGGGGAGAGTGGTTAGGGGGGGAGGGGGGGGTTACGTGCGCTATGTTAGTACTCGTGTTTTATTTATTTATTTATACACTTTAAGTCACGAGATTTTTTTGTCATGAAATATTCTGGGCTGCTCTACCCAGGAGAGCGCCGTGGCCACGAAGAGCAGCGCACCCTTTCTTGTGTTTTTTGTCTGCCTACTGTGATTTTTTTTCCCTATTGAGTGACTTTTTTCTAAGAATTTTCAGGGAGCAACTCTCTGTTGCCATGGGTTCTTTTACGTGCGCTGAATAATTTTTGATTGTAATACACGTGGGACCTCGGTTTTATTTTCTCATCCGGACAAGACCTAGCGCCAGACCACTCTCCATGGTCTAATGGATGGAGGGGGGGGGTGGGGAGTTTGGGCCCATACGGGATTCAAAACCGCACATTCCGGGACCGGGATTTTTCGTTTTAGTCAGGGCGCGTTACTGACTCTAGACCTCGTCCGCCTTAACACACACACCACACACACACACAAACACAACACAACACAAACAACACAACACAAACCACACCACACCACACACACCACCACACCAACACCACACCACACCACACAACCACACCACACCACACCACACACACCACACACACCCACCTCACCACTCACACACACAATCACAAGGACCTCGTCTTTAAAAGGTTAGGTAAGGAGGTCCATATCCTATAAGGTCGTAGGGGAGCGGGCGTCAGAGACTACTTCTCTAGGGCCAGCATATGAGGGCGGCGACCATCTCGCTCCCTCGTGCTTTACTTCCCTGACCCTAAAAGAGGGCAGGTTAACCATTTAATGCTGGGTGAATGGGGGCCACTTTACTGAAGCAAGGCGCGCAAAACGGTCACCCATCCAATTGGTATCCACGCTCGACGCTGGTTAACTTGGCTGGGGAAGCGAGTGTCCGACCACTGAGATATCATTCGTCTATAGTCTAAATCCATAAGGATAGCCACCCAGAGACCCTACCACCCGATCTTGAGGATTGAGTTACAGTCCGTTAACAGCATTTTCAGCACCGTTTCTCTTCCTCCTCAAGGAGCAATTACCCATCGTCAGCGGCCGGCGGCGGACTACAGCAGCATCCACCATCAGGTGTCCTACATTGACGTGGACGATTCGCTCTGTGCCGGGCTGGCTGCTTCATCTGCGCGTGGCATCGGAGCGCGAGCTGTATAACCTCCTTCTTCCACCCAGTGGCGGGCAGCTACAGCAGGCGAGCCCCCAGGTCTGCAACTTGTGACAGCTGTGTGCCCGCCCTTACACCCACTCCAGAATGCCAGGTGTATTCCGATTTCAAGGGCTGGGTGGCGATGATACCTGTCCTGTGCACAGTGTGACGTGAGTGTGTGGGTGAGGGGGGTGGGGTGGGGTGGGTGGAGGGGGGTGGGGGTGGAGGGTGGTGGGGTGGTGGGGGGGGGAGGGTGGTGGTTAGGTGGGGGGTTTGAGTAGACTGGGGGGAGGTGTGTGTGAGGTGTTGTTGTTCACTTGTCACTTGTTACGTTGTTCATTCTTATAGAAATGGCTGAACAGTGTGTGGAAATCGTCCCAGTACAGCACCAGAACCAAAACTAAGACTAAACCAGAGCTGGTACTTTCCACCCTTTTATACGGTCGGATGCTGGAGGATGACTGAGAGTGTACCCGATCAGAAATTATCACTTTCCACAGAAGAAATCTCAGAAGAATGCTTGCGCATCTTCTGTGCCTGAGAACTCATCTCAAACGCAAGACTTTTTGCCGTTGCAACAAGAAAGCATGGAAACATCATCTGCATAGGCGAGGGTGATGGATAGGACACTTATCTGCGTCGGGAAACAGGGGGAAAGCATCGCCCCGAACAGCCTCCATGACACGCAGGAGGGAAAACGAACGAGGACGACCAAGAAACTTGGTCGTCGGACTGTCGAAAACAGAGCTGAAGACCTTCCAAAGACCTGGGGAACCATCCGGATGCTGGCCTGGTAAGACAGGAGTGGAGGGACGCATTTGTTGCTGCCTACGTGCCAAATAAGGCACAATAGGCTTTGATGATGATGAATCACTTCTAGTGATATAGTATGATTGTGTGTGTGGTGTGTGTGTGGTGTGTGTGTGTGTGTGTTGTTTTAGTTTGTGTGTGTGTGTGTGTGTTTTGAATACTGGTGTAGTGATGTGTTGTGTTGTGTGAGGGGGAATGTATAAGATTTAGGGATAATGTTGTGAAGTGCTTCATGCTTTTTGGATAAGCGCTAAGAAATTGTCAGTTGTAGTAGTAGTAGTAGTTAGTATTAGTGAAAGTGAGATTAGTAGTAAGTGTAGTAGTAGTGTTATGTGTCATCGGTCAGCCACGAGTATCAGCAGCATATTCATCATAGGGTCAGAAGATAGATTAAGGGACGCAGAAATCTGATTTAGCCCTTTTTGTCTTTTGAATGCAAACACAGGGTTGTCAGTGTTAATCCTGACAATTCGAAGTAAAGGGCAAACAGTGAGAGACAGGGCTGACGTGGATGGTTCACGTGCCTTACATGTCTAATCTCCTCTGAGTTAATATTTGAGTTCGCATTTTTGGTGCCCAGTGCAAAGCTGTGTCAGTTATTAGTGGAATGTCAGTAATTGCCTCATGGTCCAGAACTATTGTTAAAAGGCGGCTATGTTGATGGTTTGTGAGAAGTAAGAATGTTATTAGTTTGTTTCTTTTGTTTGAAGATTGCCTTCAGCAGTGGACAAGCTCTTACATAACAAACCGCATCGGTCCTTTGTAACAGGAGAAGAACGATAATCGCTCTGGAAGTTTCGGATATGGCTGCTTTTATTCATGTAAGTGGGAGTGTGCTGGAAAAGGTCATCCACGCATGACGTCTCATCCAGTGTGTACTTCCTATCTCACAAGTTAGATATTCCAGGTGGGATGAGTGTGTGCAGTAGTGCCTGTTCTGGGTTGACCCAGGGTGTAAAGTGGGTGTGTACCAACTAAACAATATTGAGCAATATTTCGTAGTGTGTGTTGTATACACTTGGTAAACTTCAGTACAGTTTAGAAACAAAAAACCATAACAAATAGTGTGTTTGAAGTATACTATTAGAATCATATGTGTGGTCATATTCTCATATCTACGGGGTGACGCAGTTGAGCTTTTTGATGGTTATTCAATTTTGAGAATCATTTGTGTCTGCAATTTCTCGAGCTATTCAGTGTGAAAGTGCTTCTTTGAAGGTATATCTATTTGAGAACATTTATGTCTGCTATTTTTCTTCCTTATTCTGGCGGGACAAGAGCTTTTGAAGTTTTTACCTATGTTGAGAAATTTATGTCTGCATTCTCCTATCTGGGGTACAGAGCTTTTTGAGTGTGAAGTATTTGAGAACCTTTATGTCTGCAATTCTCATATCTTGGGATAAGGGCATGTGTGTCGTCATTTTGGTGGGGGAGGGTTGGGAAATACTTTTTTTCAGTTTTATGTCATGAAATAGGGTACGTACCATTAAGCGCTTTGTACAACAATAAGTGATTTTTTAAGTCCATAATTTTAATTACATGACACCACCCATCTCCTTGATTCTGTGTGTTTTAATGAGAATGTGACTTAGAATGGTAGCTTTACCTTGGTCAGCATTCACTGTGTTTATAGAGCATATGTAACTGCAGATGTAGAGAAGTGATGTTCCCAAGGAAAATGGTCAATCAGATTGTAGCCATAACACACGACACTCACAACACTACACCACACACTAGAGACACACACAACACTTGAGAACCACACAACACTAGACACACACACATACCTAAAGGCACGCCAACAAAGACACAGCACGACACACACACACACACACAAAAACACACCACACACACACACACACAGATGTGCATGCATATTTATGTATAGGTGTTGTGTTTATTGGTGGGTGATGTATCATCTTATTTATTGTTGTATCATCACCCTCATTACATTATTGTGTATTTTAAATTATTATTTTAGTTATTATATGATGATGATAATGCTGATGTATTATTGATTGTTTGTTATTATTACTATCATCATCTCTCGAGGTATCATCATTATTGTCATTGCCATATTGTCATCAATTATTGACCACTAGCTGTTGCAGACATTCCTACCGCTCTGAACGATGGCTGTTACAGACATAGCTTCAAGTATTTAGGCATGTGGGTACTTGCTCACCGCATTCTGAATAGGCTGATACCTGCAGAAGAGAGAGATGAGACAGGAGGACAGGGAGACAGAGAGAGTGGTGGGAGAGAAAGAGAGAGAGAGGACTGAGAGAGGGGGAGACAGAGAGAGGGGGAGGAACTAGAGAGAGAGAGGAGATATAAGAGAGACGACAGAAGACAGACAGGACAGAGAGACTTGACTGCACAGTAACAGAACCCCCCTGTACCGTTCATTGTCACACACACACACACTCACAGATTTATCTATGCCTGAGTATTGTTTCGCAATACTCACAGCACAGAGCTCTCTGGACTCAGAGAAAATGTGTTCCTCTGCCTGACAGACGGATAGGGACCAGGTCTCCAGTGGGACATTCATTGATCTGGACGTGAGGAGGTGGCCCTGCGGTTCTCTGGTCCAGACGCGGTTACCCCCCCCCTCCCCCCTCCCCCCCCCCTTTTCTCTGTTTTTTACTTCGTCTTACACTGGTGTCGTTTGATTGCTTGCACTGGACTTTTCGAGTGATGTGATCTCAGAGACCACAAATCATGCCCTAGAGGGGGGTATGTGCGCGTGGCCTGATCTTTGTAAGGCTGCTATAACGCGCGCGGCAGCGCGACGCTTTTTTTTTTTTTTTTGGTTTTGCTTCTCTCGCTCACATGACAGACGGCAGCAATAGTTGGTTGTTGAGGGAGAAAGAAGATGCAGGACGAGGAGATTTATGATGGACACGGTGTGGGGGGTGGGGGTGGGGGGTGGGGGGGTTGGATAGTGTGTGTGTGGGGGGAAGATAGACAGGGCTGCTTACTGACCAGATGTGTTTGAGTCGCAAGAAGTTCGCCTGCGTCTTTGGCCAGCAGCCGGTGGTCCTTTCTCGAATGAGATAGATATGTGCTCATTTTCTCGTGCCTTTAGCTTCAGTTCCTTAAAATGGATACACCTATGGGACTTTATTATAATCAACCTCTCACACGGTGTGTGAGAGATGACGCCAGGCTGTAATGTTTTATAGTTTGAGTGAGCGTTCCCTTCACGCCTGACAAGCACTTTGTGCTCTTGGTCTTTTAAAAGAGTAGAAAAAGAAGAAAAGATGAAAAAAAGTGCTGCTAATTTTTCATCCAGGAGGGTAGAAGGGGATAAAAAACCCACAAATGTGGCATGATTAATTATCAATGTTTGGATAATAATAATGATATATATTAATAATAATGTATGGGAATTTGATTGTATTAAGCGCTGGATCTGAATCTTGTAAGCAACGCGCAAATCAAGCGTTCATGATTTAATATTATTATGATTAGCATGTCAACGACCGTTTCCACATATACATTTCTTTCAGTGTGTGAGATGCTCCTCACCAGTTGATTTACGTGAAAAGACAGTTCATAAACGGACCCCTCCCACCCTTTACTCCTTTTTATCAGTTGCAGTAAGGCCTCAACCTTGAGAGCTCCCCCCCCAAATTTCAGCATCTCTCTTTGTGATAATTGACTAATAATGTTGGTAATTTATTCGTAGCGCTGAATTAGTAGATATGGTAAACGCAAATCAAAGCGCTTGCATTAAATCACACACAGCATGCAACCTCCACAAATATCAAGATAAGCAAATATCAAATTTATACACCAAACACTTATGGTGGGGGTTGGTGGAGGTGAGGTATCTAGTGAAAAGTAGGCACAGATAAACAGGGGAGATCTCATGTGTGTAGAATAAGTGAGTTTTTAGGCTAGATTTGAAAGAATCGCTAAGTGAAGGCTTTAATCCTTTGTAATGCGTCTGTCTCTTCCAATCCGTATGTTTGTTCATCTGTCCTGAAGGGACGGAGCTATGGCGGGATGTGGGGCGGATGGTAAAGTCGAAACCCGGTTATCCGGTGTCATATCTGAGCAAAATTGTCAGTGTAAGAAGACCTTTTTCATTTTCAATTTATTGTATTTCCACACCACTTTATAGTCGCGGCCAGATCAGATGTTATCTCTTGCGTGAAAATCTGACCACTCGCTTGCCCCGGGAAGAGTGCGTTGGCATCTCAGCGAGCAGCGCTTCTTAACCTGAACAGATGACAAAAATTGTTACGCATAGTATCGCATACACACGGGGACGATGTAAAATAGCTCATGAGTGCTTATTCTTATCCTTCGATCATCATCAACCTTTTACCCAGTTGTGTTTGTGTGTGTAGGGCAGCATCATAAGCGGCTTTCCACTTTCCTGCCTATTTCGCTGTGGCCAAACCTATTACTGTTATCCCCAAGAGAGGTGCATGGCTTCATTCTCACTTTCATACATATTCTCTCAGCTTCTTCGGCTTAGGCGTGCTTATCAGTATTCTTACGTGAGTCTCACTAGGACATGGGAGTGTCTTTCGCATCGCAAAAAGTAGAAGTGTTCTTGTGTTGTGGTTTTTCTCGTAAGTGTGTGTGTGTGTTTTACGGGGACAGGGTGTTTCAGCCCTTGTGCCCAGTCCCCACCCTGGAGGAAGGGTGTTCTCACCTTAGTCGCTCTTACGGACATGGCCTGGTTGTGTAGGGCATGGGATCCTATTCTTTGCTCAATGCTCGCTTTGCACGCATACCCCGGGTAGTCCCACGTGGGATTATCTTTTCGGTGATAAAAGATAAATAATATACCCCTGTGCCTTCTGCACATAACATAGAGTATGTTGTAACTGGCCCTCCAGAGACGCAAAACAATATGAGGATGTTGGCCATTATCCAACAAAAGGATCACATACACAGCTGGTTTCTTTTACGAGGACCATTTCTTTAATCCCACAAGTAGTATGATAACTCTAGCTCTCTGCTATTCGTCTTCTCTCGTTCCTCTCTCTGCTGTTCTCTCTCTCTTCTCTGCGCTCTCTCTTTTCGCTATTCTCTCTCTTCTCTTCTCTCTCTTCTTCTCTTGCTCAAAATGGAATGGGTGAGAGAGAAAAGAAAAAGCATTTTCGTTTGTTGGACTGATTGGAAGATGAGAGGAGATGTTTATTTTTGTTCATTGGTTTGTTTGTTTGTTGCTGTCTTTCACCACCACGCACAACAACAATCCTGTTAAAGAAGAAATGTGTTGGAAGTACATGTGAAGATCACAAGTCCTGTTCATGGCTCTATGTATTTGAGATCAGTTTCATGTGTGTTGTAATTCCTGGTGACTTATGTTTGTTGGTCAGTGTTGTGGCTTATGGTTCAATCTTTTGGCTGTATTGGGGTGGAATTGGGAGCGTGGGTCTTCTCCAGTGTTGGGTCCACTCTGTGTGCTGTTGAGGTTTGCCCGGCTGCTGGTCTCTAGCCAACATCGTTCTCCCACTTCAGTAGAGTGGTGAACCAGTCTGTCGCTGCTGCCACCCCTCTTGTGTGGAGAAGGATGAGCGGTGGGATGCAGAGAAACTGGTTTTGTTTTTTTTTGTGTCCTCCGCTCCGCTTCTCCCTGGCCGCGCTGTTTCCCCCCATAGCTGGAGGTGTTGCTGTGGCGTGTTCGCACCCTGTGTCCCACGTCCTGTCCTGTGTCTGTTCTGTACTTGTCCCCATCAAGACAACACCCTACCCTGCTCTGCCTGCCCCTACGTGTCCTGTCCTGTTCCTGTCCTGTCCTGCCCATGTCCTGTCCTGTCCTGTCCGTGTGTCTGCCCTGTTTCTCAGAGTTGGTCCTGTCGCCCCATGCAATGAGAACACCCATTTTAGCGTTTGTTGTGGCGTAGGTGAGTGAAGGTTGCCACTGTGTTGTGGATCTGACACAAAGAGAGTGGGAGATTCTTCACTCACAGAGTGTCTATGTTGGGTGTGTTGTTGACTCTCGCGCTCTTTCTTGTCTGTCTGTCTTTGTGTCTTCTCTCTCTGTCTTCTGTCTGTGTCTCTCTCGCTCTCTTCTGCTTGGAATCTTCTGCACTCAGCGGTTTCTCTGTGCTCTCCTCTCTTCTCTCTTCTCGTCGTCTCTCTTTTGATCTCTCGCTCTCTACTCGCTGTCTCTCGGTCGTGTCTCTCTCGCGCTCTCTCCTCTGTCTCTCTCTCTCTACTCTCGTTCTCTGTCTCTGTTCGTTCTCTCTCTCTCTTCTATCTCGCTTCTGTCGCTCGTTCTCTCTTCTCTCTCTTCTTTCTGTCTGGTCTCTCTCTTTCTTTCTCGCTCTCTGTTGTCTTTCTCTCTCTCTCTGTCTCGTTCTCATCTCTCTTCTCTCTCTCTTATTCTGTGTCCACGGCGTGCGCACAGCAATTCTCTCTCTCAATGACTGTTATGTAGTGTTTGGATTTTCTCCTTTTCTTTTGTTTTTCTTGGTGTGTCTATTTGTGTGAGTGTATTGGGTATTGAGTTTTTTTCATTATCAGGACATATAATTTGAACCAGTTAATCTCAAAATGATGTGTTGTTGTTGGTGTTGTGTTGTACTGTTTTGATGAATTACATATTTGATATTATCTTGTCTGAATCTACACACACGCTAGCACTCACAACACACGCACTGTTCTCTCTCTCTCTCTCTTCACATTTCTCTCTCTCCTCTCTCTTGTCTCTCTGTGTCTCTCTCTCTCTCTTTCTTCTGTGTCTCTCTGTACTGTTGCTCACCTTTTGTTAGTATTCTATTTTTGCTTATAGTTTTAGTGTGTGTTTATAGCCTGTTAAGTGCTTGTCATGACTTGAGTATGTGTTCATACTTGTTTTATTTGGTTGTCGGTTTACATTTTCTTGTCATAAGTTTTAATGATTGTGCCCTATTTCTCAATATCTTATTTTTATATGTAACAAAGTATTTGTACTCATTTGACAATGTGTTGATAGTTTGTTTATTTTTTTGTGTGATTTTGTGTTGTTTTGTTGTTGTTATTTTTCTCGGTTTGTTGTTATTCTTGTTGGTTGTGTTGTTTGTTTTTCTCTGTTTTTTCTGTTGTTTTTCTTTTTTCTTTTGTTAATTGGTTGGGGGGGGGGGGTGTCTTTAGGGTTTTCTTTTTATTTGTTTATTTGTTTTTGTTGGGTTTTTTTTTTTAAGGTGTGTGTGTGTGTGTGTTTTGGAAAAGGGTTATTATTTCTCTTTGTGTCTGTGGGAGAGTATATAGTATTAGTATTTGTTTATTAAGAAGTATCTCCTACAGGCGGGATTTCTGTGGTTGTAGAAATAAGCCATGAGTGTTATTCATTACTCGACAATAAAGAATTTGTCAATTCTCTCTCGCTCTCCTCTCTGCTCTCTGTCTCTTCTCTCTGCTTCTCTCTCTCTCTCTTTCAGTCTTTTGCTCTCTTAACTGTGCGGCTATAGAGCTCCAGGTTGTGTATGGTGAGGTTTTTTAGAGGAAATGCAACTGTTGTTTGTGCCTCAAGAAGTGGGATGCTATGAGACTGTAGTATGTTCTTGTCTTCGAGCTCAGAGATTGTGCCTATAGTGTCCGGAGCTTATCCCCGGTTGTCTGTATAGCGTTAAGCGAACTGATGGTTGTTCACCACCCTGTGACAGGACGCTAGTCTGTCGCCAGATACTTCCCCGCAGCAGAGCTGGTACCCACTTGTACACTGGGTGGAGTGTGAGGAACTAGTAGGTAAGTGTCTTTCCAAGGGACACAACACCGAGCCGAGCGGGGATCGAACCCGCGGACCTTCTGGATCACGCGATGTGTTTTGCTATACATTTTTCATTATCCGCCTAAAACCACTCGAAACACGCGGTGCTCCTTGGCTGCATTCCTACATGGGGTCTAAACACGAAGCCAGCGCGCATGCGGTGTCTTTTTTTGAAATTACATATGAAATAGGTTCTTCGCTTTCACACCAACATATAATGTGGTCCCAGACATAAACTATTGGAAAAGAAACAGCAGTAAAACAGCTTCGTTTGCCAAAAAGATGTAGGACAAAATTGGTGAGCGATGAGAGAGAGAGAGATTGATTGATTGATTGAATTGACTGACTGAGACTGATTGATTGACTGGATCTGATTGATTCAATTTTATTTTCACGAAGGTGAAGGAATAATGCGTTGCCGCAATTTGCTGGTTTTGATGTTTTTTCATCGCGCTGAGAGTCGAGAGAGAGATTGAGAGAGAGAGATTGAGAAGAGATATAGAGAGAAGAGTCATGAGAGAGAGAGAGGAGTGTATTCTTGTTTTTATTTCGAGGGATAATGGAAAGATGAAGCATACTCATGTGCTGTTTTTTCATCCAATCCCCGTGTGTATGCAGTTTATGTTATGTTAGATTGTATCCGGTTTTTCCACCAGCATCACAATGACTATTTTCCAAAAGCTGAACGTGGTTTTTTTGTCGTGCGCGAATGATATTTCGCCACACAGGACTCTCAGTTTGTAAGAATGGAATTTGTGTGAAGGGATAGGTGTGAGTCGTTCGTTGTAACTGATGTTTACTCAGAGGGAAAAATCGAGGAGAGAGAGGGGGGAGGGGCGGGGGGGCGGGGGTTAAGTAAGCAACAGTCATGCGTGGGGTGGTAATTGCTTAGGGTGACGGACTGGAAGGTCGCGTGGTTCGTATCCCATATGATTCAACGGGATTTTCTGGACTCGCATGGCCGCGCTCTACCCAGAGTGAGTGTGCTGTGGCTCAGTGGGCATAGACATGGACCACAAGTCCAGCTTTCATCAGACTTTACGGATGTCGGCTGTGAGTGATGTTGATGCACATTCACCGCATGTGGTCGGTGTCAGTGGGTCAGTGTTGGAGGGTCGATGGGAGGGCGTGTGTGATGGTCACCAACGTGTGGGTTGTCTCACCAAGTCTGATTCGTGACCAAGTATTACTGCCGTAAGTTGGGTGCTTAGTAGGTCGGTGAGTTTTTTTAATTTTTATAAACAATGATTTTTAAAAAATTGAAAATAAACCCCTTGAAGAAGATTGGTTGTTCTAGATTTATTACAAAATCATGATTTCTGGGAATGTATCATTGTTGACATTGCCAATCCTGTTAGACTGGGTTTTTTAGTTACACGCAAAGATGTGATTTTTTAGATGGATCATTCCAGTTGTAAATTGCATGTGGGGAAAAGTTTTCTTTTTACACTTGTTTGCTTCCGAGCAATAAACTGTGTTTCTTGCGTAGTGTGGGGTAGACTGTTCTGCTTGCTGCTGCCATATAGGTTTTTCATGTCCAAAGCTTGTTTGAAAGGGTGCTGTGTTCACCTGGTGGTTTGATTTGTTTTTTGTTAGTAGCGCAAGACTGCATAATTTCTGTGTTCATGTCTGGATTCCTTCCACTCGATCGTTTTGTATTGATGTTGATTCATTTAGCTTGAAAAGATCGAATTATCTGATTATTTTACTTGGTCATTTCATATTCATATTGTTTTTTTAAATCATGACCATTCGTATTTATGTTGATGCATTTAACTTCATTCCGTATTCATATTGATTTGTTTAACTTGATCATACTTCCCTTATTGTGAGTGTAAGCTGTCAGTACAAGGAATAGCTAATATATTATGAGATGTTGTTTTGCTTGCTGGCAGCCTCTTTGAGCAGAAAATATGAGGGAGTTTTTTATAGATTACTAATATCTTTTTTGTTGAGAAAATGCATAGCAAATGATACCCCAGGTCTTAGCGATCAAATTCGGGAAAGCACTGCCTGACAACCTGTGGCTTGAGAAGATTCTTATGAACCAGAGTCAAAAGGCCCTTTCAGAGTCGCATTCATAACATGGCGTAGAGTGCATATGTATGCTTCTGTGGTGGTGTAGTCTTTATCCATTTAGTATTGTTCATCAATTGTATGGGTTTGCACATAAACTCAGCATAGATGGGCGAATGCACGAATGAGTCTCAGTTAATGGGGAACTCAATTCTAAAATATGTTGACCTATCATTGAACTGAATTCAAATAGTGAGATAGGCTACCAACTGTTATATATGACTTAAGATCTCCTTTTTGGTAAGCAAAATAATAGTTTCCTTTTGCCAGGAATAGAGTTAAGGAATTGTTTTTTTTGCTGTAACTTTAAAAATCCGTTATGTCTGTAATAAAACACTCCTGGAAAACTAGTACTTTCTTATTTTTGTTCTTGCTTTTTAGAGTATAAGCTCCCTGCTCTGCTGTAACGTTCACCTTTAATTTGTCTGTCTTCTTAGGTAAACAACCCCAATATGGCCTCGTGGTCGGCCGGGCTATAAACAACAATATCAGATTACTTAGGGGTGTACTTGATTTATTCAGTATGATTATGCTTCATAGACGGTACATGTTTGACCAGCAGATTTAGGGGAGGGTCCAGGGTTCGTCTCCACATCACCACACCGAAGCAAAAGGCCCCCCCCGAAATAGATAGGTGAGGGTCAGTCCTAACAAGACACCGTCTAGCCTGCTAAAGCGTCACCATGGCCGATTTAAATTCTGCCAGTTTGGACATGAAGCAGGCGAATACTGCAGCAAATGTCCCACAGACAGCCCTGTACAACTGCAGCGATATTCCCATCCTCCTTATCTAACTGTATGCTAACAATGAAAAACTAAGGCCACTTAAAACTAGCTACTAATACACCAAAATACTAGAGCAATTTCTCTAGGTCTTCACCTTCGCATTAAGTGATCGCCCCCCCCCCCTTCCCATAGACAGACAGACAGACACACACACACACACACACACACAGATCGGCATGGTCACCAGCTGGCTGAAACAGTACAGAAATCCACACATGTTGTTTGGTGAATAATGCTAGGGTGCGTGTAATCCGGGCTTTTTTAAAATTAACCACGGCCTAATGATGACTCTTGTTATAAATATCCAGTTCAGGGTAATTGGTTTCACTACTGAAGTAGTAGGCCTGTAGTGGGTGAAGCGAAATTGAATGTGAATTTCGGGTGCCTGTGTACCTGCCTGCCTGTCTCTCTCTCTCTCTCTCTCTCTCTCTCTCTCTCTCTCTCTCTCTCTCTTCTCTCTCTCTCTCTCTCTCTCTCTCTCTCTCTCTCTCTCTCTTGTTTATACTGTGAGAGTGTATAAGTGTTGGGTTATTATTAAGATGTATCCCTACGGGCGGGGACTGGATGTAAAAAGCACATGAGTGCTTATTCATTATCCTCGAATAAAAGAATTTCTCTCTCTCTCTCTCCTCTCTCTCTCTCTCTCTCTCTCTCTCTCTCTCTCTCTCTCTCTCTCTCTCTCTCTCTTCCTATCCTGTCACTTTTCTCAAAGCTCTTTGAGTAGCTATAGTAGTTATCAGCTAGCCTAGTCAATATTTGTTTTGGCCATGCCTTGACCACTAGGCCTCTATAATTATCTTCTCTTCTACTAAGCTAGGTTGTGGTGTGTGTAAGTCCAAGTAGTTGGGTATTCGCTATAGGCCTACGTAGTCCCCTTTCCCTGTAGGCCTACTACTACTGATAGTTGTAGTACCTCTTTCTTTCTTTGATAATTATGTTGTTGGTTAGGCTATGTGGTTTTGTGCTGGTGCTATAGTCGGTTTCCAAACAGCTTGACAGAAAAAAAAGTTTAATGGAATATAACGCTTTAAGATCTGCAGTGTTGTTATTTATTTATTTATTTATTTATTTATTTATTTATTTATACCACTTTAAGTCACGGCAGATTTCTCTGCCGTGAAATTCGGGCTGCTCTTTCTTCCCGGGGAGAGCGCATCGCCACGGAGTAGCGCCACCCATTTTTTTTCTGTCTACAACTGCATTTGTTTCCCTATCAGAGTGGTCATTCGGATCAACCGAAGTAAAGAACCCACGGCAACAGGAGAGGTGCGCCTGCCGGAATTCTGTAGATAAAAGCCACTCTCTTGGGAGAAACAGGTACACAGACAGAGAGGGAAATTTTTTTTTTTAATGGAAAAGAATCAGGGGTGGCGCTGCTATTGTGGCGATGCCTTCTTCCCAAGGAGAGCAACCCAAATTTCACCTACAGAAACCTGCCGTGACTGAACTGAAAAGTGGAATACAATACAAGACAATGCAGTGCAATGCAATAGAGAACAGGACAATACAGTGCAATACAATACAGTACAATACTGTACATTGCAGTACAATATGATACAACACAGACCAGCTCAATACATATATTTTTATAATACAACTACAACACGGCACAATACCGAGGAATGGATGACAAAATAAAAGCCTCAGCCTATAGATGCACACGAAGCCTCCCATAGACGGGCTAGTATTTCTT
>CM054140.1:24558134-24595634 GCA_028751875.1 Rapana venosa
GATGAACGTGCGGGATATCTATTCCCCTGCCGACCTGCCCCCTCACCATCCCCCACACCAGGTCAGTGACGGCGTCCCTGTCCGTGTCATCATGAGGTAGATTGTATGCTGGGTGGTTTCGTCTCGTCCATACCACACTGGTTCTAGCTGGATAACTCTACTGTGTAATGCGGATTTCAAAGAAAGAGAAGAAAAAGAAAACAAGATGAAACATTTTGTGCAAGAGGTCTAATATCACTAGAAGTGAACAGACGTAAAATTGATGTCAACAACAACAACAACAAGGTTGTGAGGTTGGGTGTTGTTGTTGATGTTTTTTTCTCGTTCCTCGGCTAGAGCTCCGAAATTCACCTCTGGTGAGATATTTTTATCTTTATCTTTTCCATTTTGCCCTTCATTAAGGTAGCCGCATTCCGACTTAGGGGGCGAAGTCTAAACACAACACCGGTGTGCATGCGTTGATCACGTTTCGTCATCCGCTCCTTTCAGCGCTCAATAACCTACTCTTCCTAAAGGTGGAACGGGTTTTAACGTGTGGGCAAGATGTGTGTGATTTAACACACCGGACCTGGTTTATAGTCTCATCCGAAGGACTTTGTGGGGAAGGAGAGTCAGGAGGTATGTTAACTCCAAGGGGCAAACAATCCTCTTGAACAGGTGCCTCAACGGTGACTCGAACACAGGCGTTCAGATTGCAAGCTCAACACTTTAACCACTAAGCCATCCCACCCCTGTTGTGAGTATAGTTTATAGTCTTCGTGAAGAACTTGCTGGGGAATGATGTCACAATTAAAGGCGGAAACTCCCTCTGGCGGAAAGTTCAAGCTCAGCTGAGATTCGAACCCGCTCCCTCAGATTACTGTCTGAATTGAAGACTGGGGGTCTAACCACTGGGCTATTTGTCGTGTCTTGGAAACAGATATGGATCGTCCATGGATCGGAGCCCCCTTACTACATCTACATCCATCTGGAGCAGTTCAACAACGTCTTCAACTGGACCTCCTGGTACCGCACCGACGCCGACATTTTCTCTCCATACGGGCATTTCACTCCAGTAGGCCCTGTCAGGGATCTGAAGGTAAGATGCTTAAGATAAAAAGAAAGAAGTTTGACTTGACTTTCCCTTGAACTGCCCCAGGAGTCATTTGGGATACTGCACAGAGCTTTTCGAAGCAGTGTGATTTTTTTTGGGGGTGTGTTGAACTTTGTCAAGTTCATCCCTCCCCAGGTAGCAAGGCGCATGCTGGGTATGTTTGTGTCATTTACGCTTATAGGCCACAACTGCCTCATTCTTCTTCAGGACGTGTATGGAGTTTTACCATGTGCGGAAAGATCTCAGGCGTAGGTCAGTACTCGGAGCCTTGGTTTCTAGATCATCCAAAGGACTGAAAGGGGGAGTGTTTTTCATTAAACAACGCTGTGTGCCAGCACATAGAAATATAAAGGTAAAGGGGACGGGATATCTCAATGGTCAGACCACTCGCTTTCCCCATGCTAAGGTTAAGCAGCATTGAGGGTGGTTACCATGTGGATTTAGGGTGGTTACCATGTGGATGGGTCAAAGTCAAAGTCAAACTTTTATTTTCAGATGGTACTTTGAATAAGCAGCGCATTTGCTTTTTTTCATCAAGCCATCTATCTAAAGAAAAAAAGAGAAAAAAGATAATATATATATAATAATAATAATAAGAAGAAGAAGAATGTATGGAATTTATATAGTGCTGAATCTTGTAAAGCAACAAACCAAAGCGCTCGGATTTGCATATATGCAAACATAGAATAGATAAACTTAATCAATGCAATATTAAACTATACAATTCAAATAATTAAAAAATCTTGAAAATATATCCATCATAATACCGTTTGACCGGGTGATCGTTTGTGCACCTTGACTTTAGTACAGTCCCCCAATTCACCCAGCTGTAAATGGGTACCTGCCCTCTTAAGGGTCAGGGAAGGAAAAAGCAGCGAGGGAGAGGAGATGGGCGCCGCCCTCAATACGCTGGCCCCTGGAGAAGCTGAGGTTTCTGATTCCTCACTCCCCAACACGGCATAGGTTATGGGGGACACCTTCACCTCCACATGCACATGAACATGTTGGCATGATTGTGGCCTAGCAGTAAAACGCTTGTCTGTAGGAATCAAGAAGTCTGTGGTTTCAGTCTCATTCAGAACAGTATAGTTTTGTCCCATTCCAGCGGTGTTTTTGGTATCAAATCTTTTGTATGACTACGAGGCAGTAGATCTAGGATCTGTGTGTGCTATTTGTACCCAATGCACATTTTTTTTTAAAATCTTCAGTATGAAAAGAGATTCTCATGGGAAAATACACAATGCACATAAAACATCTTCAGTATCAAAAGAGATTCTCATGGGAAAATACCCAATGCACATAAAAAAAAACTTATTCAGTATCAAAAGAGATTCTCATGGGAAAATTCTCTAGTAAGTAAGAGCCTGGCTCTTGCTGTCAGACCAACCAAAAATGGGAGTAGGGGTGAGTGTGTGGTATTGAACTAAAGTGACAAGTTCTTCACTTAGCAGGAATGGTCTTTTTGTGAATAAATCAGTAGAGTATTGATCTCTCTCTCCTCTCCTCTCTCTCTCTCTCTCTCTCTCTCTCTCTCTCTCTCTCTCTCTCTCTCTCTCCTCTCTCTCTCCTCTCCTCTCCTTCCTCTCTCTCTCTTCTCCTCTTCTGTCCCTCTCTCTCATATCTTCTCCACCCCCCCAATCTTCTAAACCACATACATACATACATACACACATCCAACCATCCATCCATCCTTCCATCCATCCAGTCACACACACACACACACACACACACACACCACCACACCACACCACACACACACACCACACACACACACACACACACCACCACCACCACCACCACACCACACTACACACAAATACCCACAACTCTAACCATCCTCTCTCTTTAAAAAAACAACAACACCCACACAACTCATAACCTCCTCAACAACAGCTACCCCCCAACGACAGCCAACACCCCTACCACCACCCTCACCACCACTCAGGGACACAGCCACCAAACCCTGAAGCACCGGACGCCGCCGCCATCTTCCAACCCAACCACCTCGACAAAGACTTCCTCCTCCTCCTCAAATCCCAACCTTCCAGAGCCTTCCAGATGACCCTGGCAGCAGGAGAAGAAGAAGCCGCAGAAGCAGCAGCAGCAGGAGAAGAAGACCCTTACAGCCTTCACGATCTCTTGGTCTTCTGGGCGGCCAGCAGCTGCATCAACTACAGTCAGCGCCTGAAGCTGGTGAGGGCTCTGCAGAAGCACCTGCCTGTGGACACCTACGGCAGCTGTGGCTCCAAGAAGTGCGGGAAAGGGGTCAGGGCCTGTGAGGAGCTGCTGGCGCGCTACAAGTTCGTCCTGGCCTTTGAGAACGGCTACTGCCGCGATTACGTGACGGAGAAGTACTGGAACGCCATTTCCAGGTATGAGTGGCAGAGTATTTATTTATACCACTTTAAGTCACGAGATTTCTCTGCGTGAAATTTGGGCTACTCTCCCCGGGGAGAGCACGTCGCCACAAGAGCAGCGCCACCCTTTTTTTTTTTTGGTTTGCAACTGTATTTCTTTCCCTATCAGAGTGGCTTTTTTCTAAGAATTTTGCCAGGGACAACTCTCTTGTTGCCGTGGGTTCTTTTACGTGCGCTGCATAATTTTCTGTAACACACGGGACCTCGGTTTATCGTCTCATCCGAAAGACTAGCGCCCAGACCACCACTCATGGTCTAATGGATGGGGGAAAAGTTTCGGGCCCAGACGGGATACGAACCACCGCACACTTCCGACCCGGACTTTTCGCTTTCTAGACAGGCGCGTTACCTCTAGACCACCGATCCACACAGTAGGGTAGTAGGGTAGGGTGGCTGGGTGGGTGGGTGGGTGGGTTGGTTGGTTTGGTTTGGTTTGGTTTTCTATTATTGCTACAATTTGCTGGTCCCTTGGGAAGCTGAAGTCTCTGACATCTCACTCCCCAACGATCGACCGCATAGGTATGGGGAATATCTTTACCTTTACCGTACATTTTACCTTTACTGTAAGAGACATTTTTATTGAAGAATATCTTGATCTGTCATTCAGCCACTTCCTGCAAGGACAGAGTAAGCAATTTTTTTTTACATTCACGCATGCACGCATGCATGCATGCACGCACGCATGGATGCACGCATGTACACGCACACGCACGCACGCACGCTCAAACAGCAACTATTTTTGTCTGCCATATGAGCGAAAATGCGCTAACGCTGCCGTCAAGCGCCTGACAAGCCAGGCCCAGCACATCCGACTTTGACCATGGGAGAGAGAGTTGTTATCTTTAAAGGCTTTCTGGGAAGAAGAAGAAAAAAAAAGGGGGGGAGGAGCAGGAGAGTGGACGCAGAAAATAGACGAGAAGGAGGTGACAAGAAGAAAAGGAACAAGGCAGAAACAAAGAGAGGGATAGAAAAGAGGGAATTCCTAGCATAGAATTTCCAGAAGGAGGGGATGCTATTATACTGACAGGCCCCTGGTATCCCCAGGGGTAATACGATAATACTAAGTATGGACATATCTGAATACAGGCCCAGGCCTAAAGCTGTGTCATTGTAACTGGCTGCGTGTGAAAGAGTAGGATGACTGAAAGCGCTTTGATCTGTTTTTTGCAAGATAGAGCGCTATATATAGATTCCATGCAGTAGTAGCAGTAGCAACAGCAGCAGCAGCAGCAGCGCAGCACAGTATAGTATAGTAGTTTAGTTATAGTTGTTGTAGTTGTAGTAGTAAGCATATAGTAGTGGTAGTAGTATAGTAGTGGTAGAGTAGTTAGTAGTAGTATTGATGTAAGCTAAGTGCCAAGGCCTTCATAATGTTGTATTTTTTATTTTTTTATTTTATTCCTTTATATCGAGGATAATGGAATAAGCTCTTATGTCCAGTCCCCGTGTGTATGCGGTTTTGTACATTCTGTCATCTGCGGACACCATGGCCTACTCTTACAAAAAAGCGGAACAGGATTTTAACGTGTGCGCAAGATGTTCTGAGTGCGTTCGCACACGAGGCCTGGGTTTATAGTCTCATATCAATCATGTTGTTGTGCTTTACAATGTTATCTTGACATTCTCTGCAGCCCTGACAAGCTCCTAGCATAACAACCTGCACTCTCCTTTCAAGGACAGGAAAATCCTTCTCAAGTTGGGTTGTGTGCGCCTGCCGATAACTATTATAGTCAGGAACTTGAAAACTGGTCATACACGCAAACTTCTCATCCAGTGTGTACTTCACAATCTCACAGTGATTCCCAGGTGGGATGAGTGAGTCAGAGTGCACATTCTGGGTGACCCCCAAAGTGTTGAGTTGGGTAAACGTACGTGTGTGTGTGTGTGTGTGTGTGTGTGTGTGTGTGTGTGTGTGTGTGTGTGTGTGGTGTGTGTGTGAGTGAGTGAGTGAGTGAGTTAGTGAGTGAGTGTGTATGTGTGTGTGTGAGTGAGTAAGTGTGTGTGTGTGTGAGTGAGTGAGTGAGTGTGTGTGTGTGTGTGAGTGAGTGTGTATGTGTGTGTTGTGTGTGTGTGAGTGTGTGTGTGTGTGTGTGTGTGTGTGTGTGTGTGTGTGTGTGTGTGAGTGAGTGAGTGTGTGAGTGAGTGAGTGAGTGAGTGAGTGAGCGAGTGAGTGTGTGTGTGTGTGAGTGAGTGAGTGAGTGTGTGTGTATGTGTGAGTGTGGTGTGTGTGGTGTGTATGTGTGTGTAATGTGTGTGTGTACGTGTGTGTGTGTGTTTGTGTGTATGTGTATGTGTGTGTGTATGTGTGTGTGTTGTTGTTGACTTCAATTTTACGTCTGTTCACTTTTAGTGTGTGTGTGTGTGTGTGTGTGTGTGTGTGTGTTTTGTGTGTGTGTGTGTGTGTGTGTGTGTGTGTGTGTGTGGTAAGTAAGTCTTCAATTTTAACGTCTTTCCACTTAAAGTGATACCAGACAAACCTAAAATAGGAGACTGAACACGAGAGCGAGCGAGCGAGCGATCGAGAGAGAGAGAGAGAGAGAGAGAGAGAGAGAGAGAGAGAGAGAGATAGAGAGAGAGAGAGAGAGAAAAGAGAAGGGTGGGGGAGGGAGGAGAGAGGGGGGGTGGGGGCGAGATCTAACTTTGTGTAAGTGCAATGTAGCGTGTGTCTGTGGTCCCTGCATGCTGCGAGTGCGTGCCTCATGTGTGTACAAAATAATATAACCAACACACAAATAACCTTTACCATGAACAGATAAGGAACATAAATTTAAAAAATAATAATAATGCCAAACAATAATAACTAAAAATTGAAAGTAAAAAAGAACACAAAACAAATGCCTCTATAGGACTTAACAATAAACCTTTGGCAATGTCTCATGTAACACTTAAAACATTGTTCAAAACTTCTTCAATGAATTCTCAACAAACGGCAGGAATGAGGTCTTAAAACTTCTACCCATTCAAGTATACATGGGTATTTGAAATATGTTCACCACATAAACATTAACATCCGTGCTGAATTTGGTCATGAATGCATTTACTCGTCTATCCTAAACAATAATCCTTGAGTTGTCTTATCCCTTTACAGCATTCTGTATCGTGAATCTCTAAGTGATCAATGTATTCAACTACTCTATTACTACTGGGAGTTGAAAGTGAAAATACGGATTATATTTAGCTGATGCTTTCTATAAATTTGTTTAAGTATGCTTCCTTCAAACAACCGATACGCCGAAGCAATGGATAGAGGACATGCTATTTCTATAGACCCCCCCCTTTCAATTACGTGCACCTTTCCTCGCACCCCGATCAGCCCACTAATTAGAAAATAATCCTTATGAGAAGGTTAACCAGCAAAAGGAAACATGGATCCTCTTAAACGCGAAGATTTATGAGTATTGAACGTTTAGTATAAGTTTTAAGTAGGTTGCTTATAGTTTGTAGGACTTTAAGGCAATATAGTACTGATTTTGAATCCACACAAAGTAATAATGAAAGAAAGAGTAATGGCTGATCAAAAAGAAATTCTAAGCCATGACAATACGTCCAGTTCAGCTGTAAAAACTGATCGATTTTTACCAACCTGATAAGACTTATTCCTATTTATTAGTGCTGGTATTCGCACACCTGCTGAACTGCTTGATGATTGTCAAACAAGTCTAGTCCATCTGTATAAATTTTTAAGACCATGACAGTTAATTATGTCTGTAACTTAAATGCAACATAACGCCATTATATTGGACTCTCATTCTTTCATGTTGATCAAAATCTCAACATACAAATTGAGCTTGTTCATTTCCCAAGCAGCGACAAACTGGATTAGCCCTTTGTGGGCTACACATATTTCTTGAAATTTCAGAACGCTCATAAAGATCTGATGTGTATGTACCTTATTGTCATCATATGAGTTTATTTTTCGGGCTCTTTTGGGAAATCCATATTCAGACCTCATTTTATTCTTCTGAAGCAAAGTTTTCAGATGTAGAACTTCTCAAATATTTTTGGCTCACATACACACTTGTCGGTATCTCATCAAGTGTTGTCCATTCCAATTTCTTTATATGTATCAAGGGCAGAGGCATGAAATGGTACACCTAGACGAGTCATATGCCTTATCAGTCTACCACTTTGAAGCTTCTTTAGTAAAACTTAGGTGCCTAAAAAAGACTTATTGTCTAAATGATGATAAGTTAGACTAATTAGAGAAGTCGATAAAAGTTTTCAGACTGTAATGCTTTGTCCCCAATACAGCCTCATTCGTCAATTTTAGCAGATTCAAACACATTTTCTTCCTTTAGTTAAGATATATTTCACACTACTGGGCATCCCAAAGTTAACTTTGAGGAAAGAAAAACACCTAATGAAACTTATTAGTGTGTTATATTCAACTATCTCATTTCAAATTTTGAAAACAGGCAAGTTTCTGGATTACCACCATTGCTATTAAAAAGCATCATATGCGTTTTTTTTCTTAATAATTTTAGGCCATATTTTCAATTAGTGTACTTTTTAAATTATCAGATCTTTTCCGTAGAGTTTTTTTAATATAGTTAAAAGACCTTTTTGGTGTGTTTGGTCATGGTAACGATTCATCCTTCATGCTATATGTCGTCTGCATATTGTACTAAGACAACGTTTCATGAGACAATGTCTAGGAAGATCATGTAACAGGATATTAAAAGAGAACTGGTGTCTATTAACGGAGCCTTGTGGTAAGGCCCATATCAAATTACTTGGAATTTGAGCAGGTGTTTTCTACCTTTACTGAATAGAATCTTGTGTTAAGGAAGCTCTTGAAGTAATGATAAATGTTACCGTTGAACAAGGCCAATTGTCTTCAACTTACTTACTAACATTGCATCCAGACTTGATCATGCAGGCATTTTATTTAGTCAAAAAACGTTGCAAGACATTCTTTTCTCCCTACCGTGCATAATTGTATCTGTTTTACATTACATGGATTTGTAAGTTTGACAAAATCTATCATATAAGATCAACCTCGCTGACAAGCCCGCCTTGGTTTCGCTTGCAATAAGCTTAACTCTTCTGGCAATAGTAATAATACACCTTGCAAGAACAACTCTCTCCATGAGCTTTCAACAGTATTTGAGGTCAATGCTATGGGCCTGTAACTAGCTTTATTTGTCTTGGTCTTCTCCTTACTTGTGGATTGGTACCAACAATAGACTGTTTCCACTGTCCTGGAATGACAAACCCTGACCCAGCATTTACAACAACGCGTACTTATAAAAGTATTATAATGCGAAATCTTTCTGGTAAGTTTTTTCTATCATATCACTTGGAAATTGCATCAGCTCACAACGGCATGTTTTCTTACAGAATGCTGACAAAATACATCTCCTTCTCACTCCTGGAGTGGTATTGGCAGCATTGAGTATAAAGAGACTGTTATCCAGGCACAGGGACCTACAATTCTGTCTTTTGGACCTTCACTTCTTCACTTCTCGAATGATTCTGGCGTTTAGGCCGATAGACTCCTTACGCATGGTATCTGCGAAAACATCGTGGCAATGCCTCAGCCTTTTCTGCAACTAGAATGGAACCTCTTTGTTTTCTAGATTAATTGGACCAAGCTGGCAAGTGTCATACCCTGTTGTCATCCTCTTCTAAATTTTGTCCCCATCACTTTCTGAATGTCCTTTATGATTTGAAATTTCACCTTCTGCAAAAAGAGGACCAATACTGTTTTTTCAGCTTGGGCTATGACCAGGTTACAGTAGTTTTTTGGCCTTTTTTCTGCTCAACATGGTTACTAGGCGATTTATTTTTGTGAACAAGCTTTAATGCATTAAATGTTTTTTATGTACACAGCTTCTCACAGGCTTGTGACCACCAGAACATTTTTCCGAAATGTTGATTAGATTTTTCTGAATGACATCTAGGAATAGACATATTTGGCAGCTTGCAAGTAATGTTACTTGTTAGTCAGAAAGTACATTTGATCTATGTCATAGTGTCTATGCACCTGTAAATTAATAAGACAGAGCAATAAGGTGTTTAAAACCCTTCCTCCCCAGTACCACGCTTAAAATTATACTTTTGCTACTTTGGCTTTGTCCTTTGTAATATCCCATTGAGCATAACATTGTTGGAGCGTACTATTAAACGGACTTTATAATGATAGGTAAATTGATCACACCTCATCGAATTATCTTTAAGGGTTCCCAGTCATTCACATCAGGAACATGTAAGTCGGTTGACACTAAAGTTAGATACTATTCTGCTTCGAACGCATACTGTGACATGAGACAAACGCAGGAATCTACTTGAGTGACGCTGCCTCATTCAATAATCACAGACAAGAATCATCCCGTTTTTCCACACACACAAACCTGTTGACTGGTCACTGTTCTAGCAAATCTTTAACACACTACACATATGGGGCCATGTCAATTGAAATCATCCACCAAATAAGAATAAAAACCATTTCATTTACAGAGTTATCGAGAGATTATGCGATCCAATCTCTCAGGAGAGAGAGCGAGTCTCACTTCTACAGGTTCAGTCTTGAGGAAAAAAACACCTCTTCAGGACTAAATATAAAGAAAACAATATTAAGATTAACATGGTCAATTACAACTTGACACATGCTGCAATACAATAGATAGTCAGAAATCATGAGATGTTACCAGTATTGGTCCGAACAACTTTTCACACACACACAGCACAATTCACCATCCTCTCTTTAATGTAAAAAGACACAGACACACACAACAACATCTCTTTACTTAGACAACACCTCACACACTCATTCAATAATCTGTATATACCCAAGGCTGGTAAATACGTCAACCCACATGGTTAACCTGGGCATCTTATATTTGTTCACATTTAGAGACTTGTAAACTACGAGCCTGAGTAAACACACAACTTTTGATACAAGGTTAGTGGATCACAAATACGCCAGTGTGGAAATAGATCTTGCATCACTACTTATCTTGTATCTTTTTTTGTAATCATCACTTATTTCTCATTTCTACTACATACCAATACTTACAAGTATGGATATTGGAAATTGGTACATAAACAACTCATTAAATTATAACTAGCAACATCTTATTTAGTACAAGAAATACAACTTCCGAGCCAATATTCTATGTATTTTTAAACAGGTTATGGGGTAGGATAAGCGAGTTATCTGTCTTGAGTCAATACTGAGGTCTGTGATTGTGTTGAGTCTATATACATCTGTTTGAGTCATATCTATTGGATACTCAAACTGAAAAAAAAATCAAATACTCCTCGAACTAACTATGTAAAACAATACACTATCGAAATATGGTAGATAAAACAGAACTTGGAGAAAGAAATAACTTTCACAACTATATCTCTAGACAAATAGCAAAAAGAGTCAGAACTTCTAACAAGTACAAACAATGTTTCTATACCAAAAACCACCCTCACACAGAGAGGGAACAAGAGAGGACAAACTCAGGACAGTATCCAAAAATTCAAATAACAACATTCTAAAATGTGCGTTCCTCAAAGGTAAAAACGGTTCTATCTGCTCTGATCTTAACTACGGGACAAGTACTAATATGATTTAACAAACAAACAACAGTTTCTCATGCAATCTTAATACAGCAAACATGACTTCAAATTAACGAAGATATGGAACGAGTTAAGGATATTCAAAAATAACTACAGTATGAGTCATTGATGACTGAAATATGGAACATATATCATAGTCATATTATTACACTCAGTTATGACAACTTCATTAACCATCTCTCCGACTACATCATTGGTCGTTTACTTACATGGACCGTGCCTGCGTTATCTCACTGTGGTAGAAGGATAAGGTTGTCTCCTGTGTAGAGTTCGTACAGGTGTCTCGGGGTGTATATCGGAGATTCGTGTTTTTCATTGCTTTCCTCAATATGGTATCGAAACTTGAGGCTCATACTCTATTGGTGTTCTGGTCAGAGCGGATGAGACATTTTAGGCTCACGTTCATGCTTGAGGTGAGTGTGTCCTTCTCGGATGAAGTACTCCATCTGGGCCTCAAGTTGTCATAGGGGCATTCTACATGGATACTCTCAGTCAAATTTAATCATACGAGCGTACAGGTCTTGCAGAGATCAAAGCGTGAATACCATTTCTTTTTTTTGATTTCTAATTGAGCATATGCAGGTGGTGCTGGATGTTGCTGATAATCATTTTTCAGTTTCTTGGAGAACTCTTATCTATCGCGTGTTTGACTTGGTAAAAGACTTTTAGTCTCCTGGGTTTATATGCTATTTCTTCTATGGAGGACTGCTGTTCAGAAGGCTTGAGCATGTTGATTTCAGCTGTTGGATCTAGGAGTTGAGCATTCGAGAGGGGATGCTCAACATGTAGTATAGCACAGTGGAGTATCATCAGCTCTATCACAGCTTGTCTGTGGTGTCTGCGGACTGTTGGTGAAGGACGACACACATACACAACCGTTACTGGCGAGCTGGCCAAGTCTTAGTAAGGTCACGACCTTCAACAACACAGGTCATAATCTTCGATATAACGAAACAAAAAGGCATGTTCCGGGTGGTGGTTCAGAACGTGTTTGGTGCGTACTCATGTCTTGCATGGAGTAGTGACAGACACAGGACAACGTCAAATTTACAACTTTGGTGATGATCCATTTTGACGTGGTATGAGCTCTTGGAACGTTTATTACAGTTTTCTTCTTTATTCTCTCCGATTCATTCTATTGGTATCTTTAACTTTCTTTTATCTATAAGAACTGGAATTGACATTGACAAACCCCTGTGTCAGAGCGCTGCCTACTAACTTAGTGTTGTGTAAAAGAGCATCGGCAGATGACTGAGTTTTTATCATTGATCTTGTGGAGTTTACAGCGTTGAGGCGCGTGGTACATGTAAATAAACTGATCCTTGTTGATCTCGTTGCTCATTTCAGTTTCAATCGGGTTTTTTTATTCCTGTAGCTCTGGAACTGTCTCCGTCAAGTGATGCGATCTGTGCACAACAGTTTTTATACACACATTTGGATGATTCCACATTCTTCATCGTTCTGAGCAATGACCTCTGCTCTCCAAATGCGAAACTGCGACGCAGTGATCGACGCGTAGGAATAGCCTAGATTCAGCTCCCTGTTTCTTCTCTTCCCAGTAGATCTCTTGCCTTGGCCTTCACTGTACCATAATTATGCTCGGACCAGGAGCCTCTCCTCACCACTCCTTAGCGCTATTGGCATGAAGTGCACACATAACAGCAACACTCCAACAGATGTCGGTTGTGTGCATGATTGGCGAGATTCGGAATTCACCCATGCTCCTTTTCTGTCATGTTAGTGTGTTTTACACTCTCTACTAATAAAACTCTTGTAGCGTAGCGTATTAAAAATTAAGTGCTCTGCATAGATCCCGAACCAACCAGTTGATGACACGGATGACGTGTGTGTGTGTGAGATGGTAGTGTTGTATGTGTTCGTGTGTGGTCGTGTGATGCGTTGTGTAATGAGTGTGTGTGTGAGTAGCACGGTGAACCTGGAGTTCAGTGTGTGTCGTGCGTGTGATTTGAGCAGTGACTTTGAGTCGGAAGTCGTAGTGTGCGTGGTGGTGTTGTGCGTCGTTAAACTGGTTCTCATGTTTGTCTCTAACTGGTGATAACGAAAAGAACTGCTCGCTTCAACTGAGCAGCGATTTGAACCTTGGACTGGTCCATAAGTATACCTACAACCACGTATTTTTTGAGAATTATAAATTGAATAGATTTTTGGTATCTGCTCAGTACAAATGGGTGGGGAGGGTATTTTTCCCATAGTCAACGAAGTAGGGTCAGGGGCAGCACACCCCACAAACTACATCAATTAAAATATATATATTAAATAACAACTCAGTTATGCGAAAATTAAAAGAGCACTCCAGAACATTAGCAGGAAAGTCCACGATGTTTGACCCAATCCGAAGATACACATTTAAAACATTTTTTTATTCTTTTATATCGAGGATAATGGAATAAGCACTTAAGTGCTTTTTTTACATCCAGTCCCCGTGTGTATGCGGATTTGTGAATTCTGTCATCTGTTCCCACCGGCACACAATGGCCTTCTCTTACGAAAAGCGGAACAGGATTTAACGTGTGCGCAAGATGTTCTGCGCAAGATATGCTGCTACGGGAAATCAGCAAAGTGCAGTGTATCAAAGTCCATTGATATCCGGGTGGAGAATGATGCATTTCAAGTTGAACACTTTAAAAAAAAGGGGTTTTTTTTTTTTACCAAATACAGTATGGAGTATTCTACACAAAGGGTCTAGACTAGGGGGGAAACAGTTTTTTATCTCTTGTCGAGCCCGACCAGTTTATGACAACATACCACTTAATGACACCACAGTTAATGTACAACAGCAACAACAATAACAGTAACAACAACAGTAATTACAATATTGTATTGTATTGCATAGTATTGCATTGTATTGCATTGTATTGTATTGCATTGCATTGCATTGCATTGTATTGTGTTGTGTTGTATTGTATTGTATACCACTTTAAGTCACGGCAGATTTCTCAGCCTGAAATCTGGGCTGCTCTCCCTGGGGAGAGAGCAGGGATCGCTACAAGAGCAGCTCCACCTATTATTTTTCTTTCTTTTCCCGTCTGCAGAATTACGTCTTTGTTTCCCTCTCAGCGTTTTGGTTTTGGTTTGGGGATTTTTTTTAACAGAATTCTGCAAGAGACAACTGTCGTGTTGCCTTTGGGTTGGGTTTGTTGTTGTTGTTTTTGTGTGGGGGGGGGGGGGGGTGGTTAGGGGGGGGGGGGGGGGGGGGGTTAACGTGCGCTAAATACGTGTTTTATTTATTTATTTATACCACTTTAAGTCACGAGATTTCTATGCATGAAATTCGGGCTGCTCTCCCCAGGGAGAGCGCGTGGCCACAAGAGCAGCGCCACCCTTTCTTGTGTTTTTTGTCTGCAACTGTATTTTTTTTCCCTATCAGAGTGACTTTTTTCTAAGAATTTTACCAGGGACAACTCTCTTGTTGCCATGGGTTCTTTTACGTGCGCTGAATAATTTTGTGTAACACATGGGACCTCGGTTTATTTTCTCATCCGAAAGACTAGCGCCCAGACCACTACTCATGGTCTAATGGATGGAGGGGGGGGGGAGTTTCGGGCCCAAACGGGATTCAAACCACCGCACACTTCCGACCCGGACTTTTCGCTTTCTAGTCAGGCGCGTTACTGACCTCTAGACCACCGATCCGCCTTACACACACACACACACACACACAAACACAACACAACACAACACAACACAACACAACACAACACAACACCAACACACACCACACCACACCACACCACACCACACCACACCACACCACACCACACACACCACACCACACCACACCACACCACACCACACCACACCACACACACACACAAGACCTCGGTCTATAAAAGGTAAGGTAAAGGAGTCCCATAACCTATAAGGTCGTAGGGGAGCGAGGCGTCAGAGACCTCACTTCTCTAGGGCCAGCATATTGAGGGCGGCGCCCATCTCCTCTCCCTCGCTGCTTTACCTTCCCTGACCCTAAAGAGGGCAGGTACCCATTTACAGCTGGGTGAACTGGGGGCACTATACTGAAGCCAAGGCGCGCAAACGGTCACCCATCCAACTGGTAACCACGCTCGACGCTGCTTAACTTGGCTTGGGGGAAAGCGAGTGCTCCGACCACTGAGCTATCATCGGTCTATAGTCTCATCCAAAAGGATAGCCACCCAGAAGACCTACCCACCCACGATCTTGAGGATGAGTACCGACCCGTTAACAGCATTTTCAGCACCCGTTTCTCTTCCTCACCTCAGGAGCCAAATACCCATCGTCAGCGGCGGCGCGGACTACAGCAGCATCACCATCCCAGGGTCCTACATTGACGTGGACGACTTCGCCTCTGTGCCGGAGCTGGCTGCCTTCATCCTGCGCGTGGCCTCGGAGCGCGAGCTGTACAACTCCTTCTTCCAGTGGCGGGCAGGCTACAGCAGGCTGAGCCCCCAGGTCTGCAACTGGTGCCAGCTGTGTGCCGCCCTTCACACCCACTCCAGACTGCCCCAGGTGTATTCCGATTTCAAGGGCTGGGTGGCCGATGATACCTGTCCTGTGCACAGTGTGAGTGAGTGGGTGTGGGTAGGGGGGTGGGGTGGGGTGGGGTGGAGGGGGGTGGTGGGTGGAGGGTGGTGGGGGGTGGTGGGGTGGAGGGTGGGTGGGGTGGGGGGTTTGAGTAGCTGGGGGAAGGTGTGTGTGTGTGTTGTTGTTCACTTCAATTTTACGTCTGTTCACTTCTATAGAAATCTGAACAGTGTGTGGAAATCGTCCCAGTACAGCACCAGAACCAAACTAAGACTATACCAGAGCTGCGTACTTTCCACCCTTTTATACGGCTCGGATGCTGGAGGATGACTGAGAGTGACCTCGACAAACTATCCACATTCCACACGAAGAATCTCAGAAGAATCTTGCGCATCTTCTGGCCTGAGACCATCTCCAACCAAGAACTTTTTGCCCGTTGCAACCAAGAAAGCATGGACAACATCATCATGCATAGGCGATGGGGATGGATAGGACATATCTGCCGTCGGGAACAGGGAAACATCGCCCGAACAGCCCTCCACTGGACACCAGAGGGAAAACGCAAACGAGGACGACCCAAGAACACTTGGCGTCGGACTGTCGAAACAGAGCTGAAGACCTTCCAACATACCTGGGGAACCATCCGGAAGCTGGCCCAGGACAGACAGGAGTGGAGAACATTTGTTGCTGCCCTACGTGCCAATAAGGCACAAAGGCATTGATGATGATGATCACTTCTAGTGATATTAGATGATTGTGTGTGTGTGTGTGTGTTGTGTGTGTGTGTGTGTGTGTGTGTGTGTGTGTGTGTGTGTTGTGTTGTGTTGTGTTGTGTTGTGTTGTGGAGGGGGGTATGTATAAGATTTAGGGATAATGTTGTGAAGTGCTTCATGCTTTTGGATAAGCGCTAAAGAAATTGTCAGTTGTAGTAGTAGTAGTAGTAGTAGTAGTATAGTAGTAGTAGTGTTATCATCGTCAGCAACAGTAACAGCAGCATAATCATCATATGGCAGATGCTAAGACAGAACTGATTTAGCCCCTTTTTATTCTTTTGAATGCCAAACCAGGGCTGTCATTAACCTGTCAATTCAAGTAAAAGGGCAAACAGGAGACAGGGCACTGGATGGTCTCACCCTCATCTATCTCCTCTGATAATATTGAGCATATTTCTTGGCCCAGGCCAAAAGCTGTGTCAGTTATTATTGATGTCAGCTAATTGCCAAGGCCTACATTAAAACGTTGTTATGTTGTAAAATGTTGTGTTGAGATTGCCTTCAGCCATGACAAGCTCTTAACATAACAACCCGCACTCTCCTTTGTTAAAGGAGAAAAAAATCCTCTGAAGTCGGAATATGGCTGCCTATATCAGTATATGGGGAGGTGCTTGAAAAAGAGTCATACACGCAAACTTCTCATCCAGTGTGTACTTCCTATCTCACAGAGATTCCCAGGTGGGATGAGTGAGTCAGAGTGCATGTTCTGGGTGACCCCCAGGGTGTAAAGCTGGGGAACCAACAACAACAACATTGAGCATATTTCGTGTGAATTCATACACTTTTAACACTTCAGTACTTTAAAACAAAAAACCATAACAAAAAGTTTGTTTGAAGTTATACTATTTAAGAACATTTATGTCTGCAATTCTCACTATCTCGGGACAAGAGCTTTTTGAAGTTATACTATTTGAGAACATTTGTGTCTGCAATTCTCACTATCTGGGGACAAGAGCTCTTTGAAGTTATACTATTTGAGAACATTTATGTCTGCAATTCTCACTATCTGGGGACAAGAGCTTTTTGAAGTTATACTATTTGAGAACATTTATGTCTGCAATTCTCACTATCTGGGGACAAGAGCTTTTTGAAGTTATACTATTTGAGAACATTTATGTCTGCAATTCTCACTATCTAGGGATAAGGGCTGTGTGTCCATTTGGTGGGGGAGGGGTTGGGAAATAACTTTTTTTCAGTTTAATGCCTGAAATAGGGTACCATACCACTAAGCTTACAACATTAAAGTGATTTTTTAAGTCCATAATTTTAATACCATGACACCACCATCTCCATGATTCTTGTTTTAAAGAATGTGACCTAGAATGTAGCTTTACCCTTTGTCAGCCATTCACTGTTTTATAGAGCCATTGTAACTGCAGATGTAGAGGAAGTTATTTCCAAGAAAATGGTCACATCAGTTTTAGCCATAAACACACACACTCACACACACTAGCACACACACTAACACACACACACACACTAACACACACACATACTAACGCACGCCAACAAACACACACACACACACCACACACACACACACACACACACACACACATTTATGTATAGGTGTTGTTTTATTGGTGGTGATGTATCATCTTATTATTGTTATTATCATCACCATCATCATTATATTATTATATATATTATTATTATATATTATATGATGATGATAATGATGATGATTATTATTGTTGTTATTATTACTATCATCATCATCATCATCATTATTGTCATCCTTATCATCATTATGGACCACTATCTGTTGCAGACATTCCTACCCTACAGATGGCTGTTACAGCACATAAGCTTCAAGTATTTAGGCATCTGAGGTACCTGATCAACATTCCTGATGGCTGATACCCTGCAGACAGAGAGAGAGAGAGAGAGACAGACAGAAGACAGAGAGAGAGGGGAGACAGAGAGAAAGAGAGGGAGAGACAGAGAGAGAGGGAGAAAGAGAAACAGACAGACAGAGAGACAGACAGACAGAGACAGAGAGAGAGACTTGACTCCACAGAAACAGACATCCCCCCTCCCCCCACACACACTCATAGATATATGCCAGAGATTTCAATACACAGCCCAGAGATCTCTGACTCAGAGAAACCTGTCTCCTCTGCCAGACTGACGGAAGGACCAGGTCCCAGTGTGACCATTCATTGACTGGACAGTGCCTGCGGTCATCTCTGTCCAGACGCAGTGCTACACGGCTGTCGTGTGCCCTGCACTGGACTCTTGTGTGATGCTGATCTCAGAGCCACAAACTCATGCCCAAGCGGGGGTATACGCTGGGCCTGACTTGTCAGGCGCTTAACGGCAGCGCGACGCATTTTTTTTTGTTTTTGTTGGTTTTCTCTCTCGCTCACATGACAGACAGCAGCAATAGTTGGATGAGGGAGAAGAAGATGCAGGACGGAGGATCTAGATGGACACGGTGGAGGATAGTTGGAAGGGGGGGGGGGGGGGAGGGGAATAGCCAGGAGCTGCTACTGACCACAGAGTTGAGGCAAGAAGTTCCCTGCGTCTTTGGCCAGCAGCCGGTGGCCGAATGAGATAGATATTTATCATTGATCTCGTTGCCTTTAGCTTCAGTTCCTAAAATGGATACACCCTCTGGGACTTTATTATAATCGACCTCTCCACACGGTGTAGAGAGAAACGCCAGGCTGTAATGTTATAGTTGAGACTTTCCCCTCACCTGACAGGCACTGTTGTCCTGGTTTTTTAAAAAAAGAAAAAAGGCTGAATTTTTCCATCCAGGAGGGCTAGAAGGAAAGAAACACACAATGATGGCTGATAATTATCATGATTAATAATAATAATGATAATAATAATATAATAATGTATGGAATTTATATAGCGCTGAATCTTGTAAAGCAACAAATCAAAGCGCTCATGATTACTATTATTATGATTATGCATATCAACACCGTTCCACCATATACATCTTCTTCAGTGTGTGAGATGCTCCACCAGATGATATCACAAACAGTTCATAAACGGCACCCCTCCCCACCCCCTTTCCTCCTTTTATCCCAGGTATGGGCTCATACCCCTTGCGCTCCCCCATTCAGCACTCTCCTTTGTAATGCTTCTCCTCGTCCACACTCTGTGGGATCCACCCCATGTTTTCATCCTGTCCTGAAGGGACGAGCTATGGCAGGGATGGGGCTGATGGAAAGTCAAACCCGGTCGGGTGCCTTGTCTGAACAAAAGCTGTCAGTGTAAAGACCTTTTTCATTTTCATTTTCACACCACTTTAAGTCGCGGCAGATTTCTCTGCGTGAAAATCTAGACCGCTTGCTCTGCCCCCGGTGAGAGCGCGTGGCCACAAGAGCAGCGCCTTTCCTTAACCCTGAAACAGATGACAAAATTTACAAAACCGCACGCACACGGGGACTGGATGTAAAAAAGCACGAGTGCTTATTCCATTATCCTCAATCATCATTAACCATTACACCCAATGGTGTGTCGGGCAGCAACAAAGCGCTTCCACTCCTGCCTATCCCTGGCTAACCTATCACTGATCCCCAAGAGTGCTGCATGGCCTTCATCTCACTTTCTACAATTCTCCTCAGCTTCCTCTCGGCTTTGGCCATCAGTATTCATACGAGTCTCACTGGACCTGGGAGGTCCTTCGCACGCAAAAGTAGAAGTTTTCTCTGTTGCTGTTTCCGTAACTTCTCTTTTTTTACGGGACAGGGTTGTTAGCCCTGTGCCCAACCCCCAACCTGGAGGAAGGGTTCCACCTTAGTCGCCTCTTACGACATGCCTGGTTGGAGGGCAGGGATCCTATTCTTGCAATGCTCGCTTTGCAAGCATACCCCGGGAGTCCCACGGGGGATTATCCTCGATATAAAAGAATAAATAAATAACCCTGTGCCCTGCACAAACCAAGAGTATTAACTGGCCCTCCAGACAAAACAATAAAAGAGGAAGTTGCCATATCCAACAAAAGATCACATACACAGCATGGTTTCTTTTACAGGACCATTTCTTTAATCCCCAAAGCATACTAAACTAGCTCGCTCTCTCTCTCTCTCTCTCTCTCTCTCTCTCTCTCTCTCTCTCTCTCTCTCTCTCTCTCTCAAATGGAGGGTGAGAGAAAAAGCATTTTCGTTTGTTTGACTGATTGAAGTTGAGAGGAGATTATTTTTGTTCATTGGTTTGTTTGTTTGTTGCTTCTTTCACCACCACCACCAACAACAACAACAAAAAGAAAATGTGTTGGAAGACATTTAAGACACAAGTCCTGTTCCTGGTCTATGTATTTGATCAGTTATTGTGTGTAAATCCTGGGGACTGTATGTTTGTGTGTCTGTGTGTGCTTATGGTTCAATCTTTGGCTGTATTGGGGTGGAATGGGTAGCGCCTGGTCTTCTCCTGTGCTGGTCACTCTGCAGGAGGTCTGCCCGCTGCTGGCCTCAGCCGACATGTTCCCACTTCAGAGCAGCTTGGTGACCAGTCTGTCCTGCCACCCCTCTTGGTAATAATAATAATAATTCTTCTTCTTCTTAGTCCTTATAGCTCCTAGCGGAGAATAGGGCCTCAACAGCGTCCCTCCACCTAATGTATGGAATTTATATAGCGCTGAATCTTGTAAAGCAACAAATCAAAGCGCTCAGATGAATTTTTTTTTGTTTATATCGAGGATAATGGAATAAGCACTCATGTGCTTTTTTTTCATCCAGTCCCCGTGTGTATGCGGTTTTTCTAAATTTTGTCATCTGTTCCCACCGGCACACAATGGCCTACTCTTTCGAAAAGCGGAACAGGATTTTACGTGTGCGCAAGATGTTCTGCATGCGTTCGCACACGGGGCCTAAGCTTATAATCTCATCCGAAGGACATTGGTGGAAGGAGGGAGGGAGGATGCTGCTGTGGCCACCCACCCTGCCTGCCTGCCTGCCCTACGTCCTGTCCTGTCCTGTCCTGTCCTCTCCCCATCAAGACAACACCCACCCTGCCTGCCTGCCCCAAGTCCTGTCCTGTCCTGTCCTGTCCTGTCCCCATCAAGACAACACCCACCCTGCCTGCCCCACATCCTGTCCTGTCCTGTCCTGTCCTGTCCCCATCAAGACAACACCCACCCTGCCTGCCCCACATCCTGTCCTGTCCTGTCCTGTCCTGTCCCCATCAAGACAACACCCACCCTGCCTGCCCCACATCCTGTCCTGTCCTGTCCTGTCCTGTCCCCATCAAGACAACACCCACCCTGCCTGCCCCACATCCTGTCCTGTCCTGTCCTGTCCTGTCCCCATCAAGACAACACCCACCCTGCCTGCCCCACATCCTGTCCTGTCCTGTCCTGTCCTGTCCCCATCAAGACAACACCCACCCTGCCTGCCCCACATCCTGTCCTGTCCTGTCCCCATCAAGACAACACCCACCCTGCCTGCCTGCCCCAAGTCCTGTCCTGTCCTGTCCTGTCCCCATCAAGACAACACCCACCCTGCCTGCCTGCCCCACGTCCTGTCCTGTCCTGTCCTGTCCCCATCAAGACAACACCCACCCTGCCTGCCTGCCCCACGTCCTGTCCTGTCCTGTCCTGTCCCCATCAAGAGAACACCCACCCTCAAGGCGTTGTTTATGGCGTACGTAGAGGTGCCACTGTGTATGTGGCTCCTGACACAAGAGTGTGGGAGATCTTCACTCACGGAGTCTATGTGGTTTCTTTTCTCTCTGTCTGTCTGTCTGTCTGTCTCTTTCTCTCTCTCTCTCTGTCTCTCTCTCTGTCTCTCTCGCTCTCTGTTTTCTCTGTCTCTCTCTCTGTCTCTCGCTCTCTGTCTGTCTCTCTCTCTCTCTGTCTCTCTCGCTCTCTGTCTCTCTCTGTCTGTCTCTCTCTCTCTCGCTCTCTGTCTGTCTCTCTCTTTCTCTCTCTCTGTCTCTCTCTCTCTCTCTGTCTCTCTCTGTCTCTATGTCTCTCTCTCTCTCTCGCTCTGTCTGTCTGTCTCTCGCTCTCTCTCCTTTCTCTCTCTCTCTCTCTCTCTCTCTGTTCGGGGACTGGATGTAAAAAAGCACATGTGTGCTTATTCATTATCCTCGAAATAAAAGAATTTGTCATTGTCATTGTCTCTCTCTCCCTTTCTTTCTCTCTCTCTCTCTCTCTCGCTATCTTTTTTTCTCTCTGTCTTTGTCTCTCTCTCGCTCTCTCTCTCTTTTCTCTCTCTCTCTTTCCCTCTCGCTCTCTCTCTCTCTCTCTCTCTCTCTCTCTCTCTCTCTCCCCTTCTCTCCCCTTCTCTCTCTCTCTCTCTCTCTCTCACACACACACACACACACACACGCACACATTCTCTCTCTCAATGACTGTATAGGTTTGGATTTCTCTTCTTTTCTTTTGTTTCTTGTTTTTATTGTGTGAGTGTATGGGTATTGAGTTTATTTCATTATCATGACATATAATTTGAACCAGTATAATCAAAAATGAGTGTTGATGGTGATCGTGTACTGTTTTGAGAATTATATATTTGATATTATCTCTGAAACACATACACACACACACACACACACACACACACTCTCTCTCTCTCTCTCTCTCTCTCTCTCTCTCTCTCTCTCTCTCTGTCTCTGTCTCTCTACCTTTTATCATCTTGCTTATAGTTATAATGTATCCTGATAAAGGATTCATACTTTATATTTTCAATACTTTATTGGGCTTGTCGGTTGTGCTTAAGTTTTAATGAATGCTCTATTTCAATATCTTATTGTTATATGTAACAAGTATGTGTACCATTTGACAATGTGTAGATGTTTATTTTTATGACTTATTAAGTTTGGTTGTTGTTATTTTTCTCGGTTTTGTTGTTATTCTTGTTGTTGTTGTTGTTTGTTTTTCTCTTTTTTCTTTTTTTCTTTTTCTTTTGTTTTGGTTGGGGGGGGGGGGGTTGTCTTTAGGGTTTTCTTTTATTTGTTTATTTGTTTTTTGTTGGGTTTTTTTTTAAGGGGGGGTGTTGTTTTGAAAAGGGTTATTTCTCTTTGTGTCTGTGTGAGAGTATAAGTATTAGTTTATTATTAAGATGTATCCCTACAGGCGGGGACTGGATGTAGAAAAAGCACATGAGTGCTTATTCATTATCCTCGAAATAAAAGAATTTGTCATTCTCTCTCTCTCTCTCTCTCTCTCTCTCTCTCTCTCTCTCTCTCTCTCTTCAGTATTTTGCATTTCTCGGCTAGAGCTCCCAGGTTCACCTATGGTGAGATTTTTAGGAATGCAACTGTTTTTTGCCCTCCATGAAGGTGGCTGCATTCCTAGTATGTTCTTTCTTTCGAGCCAGAAGGCCCATAGAGCCGGAGCTTATCCCGGTTTCTGTAGCGTTAAGCGAACTGATGGTTTTTCACCACCCCTGTGACAGGACGCTAGTCTGTCGCCAGATACTTCCCCAGCAGAGCTGGTACCCACTTGTACACCTGGGTGGAGTGAGGAAAATAGGAGTAAAGTGTCTTTCCCAAGGACACAACACCGAGCCGAGCGGGGATCGAACCCGCGACCTCTGGATCACGAGTTGACCGCCTAAACCACTCGACCACGGTGCCTCCTTGGCTGCATTCCTACATGGGGTCTAAACACGAAGCCAGCGCGCATGCGGGTCTTTTTTTAAAATACAAATGAAAAGTGTTCTTCCTTTCACACCAGCATTAATGTGGTCCCAGACATAACTATGGAAAAGAAACAGGCAGTAAAACAGCGTTGCCAAAAGATGTAGGATAAACTGAGAGCGAGAGAGAGAGAGAGATTGATTGATTGATTGATTGACTGACTGACTGATTGATTGACTGACTGATTGATTCAATTTTATTTTCAGAAGGTGAAGGAATAAGCGTGCCAATTGCTGTTTTGAATGTTTTTACATCCAGCCTGAGAGAGAGAGAGAGAGAGAGAGAGAGAGAAGAGAGAGAGAGAGAGAGAGAGAGAGAGTTATTCTTTTCTTTTATTTCGAGGATAATGGAATAAGCACTCATGTGCGTTTTTTCATCCAATCCCCGTGTGTATGCAGTTTAGTAAATTTTGTCATCCGTTCCCACCAGCACACAATGACCTACTCTTCCAAAAAGCGGAACGGGTTTTAACGTGTGCGCAAGATATTCGCACACAGGACCTCAGTTTAATAAGGACTTTTGGAGGGAGTAGAGTCGGCACTGATGTTAACTCCAGAGGAAAAATCCGAGGAGAGAGAGGGGGGAGGGGGGGGGGGGGGGGGGGGCGGGGGTAAGTAAGCAACCGTCATTGCGTGGTGGTTATTGCTTTGGGTGACGGACTGGAAGGTCGCGGGTTCGAATCCCATAAGAGTCAACGGGATTTTCTGGACTCTGGCCGGCTCCTACCCAGAGTGAGTGTGCTGTGGGCTCAGTGGGAAGACTTGGGACCACACAGTCCAGCTTCATCCACTTTACGGATGCGGCTGTGAGGATGTTGATGCACATCCACAGCATGTAGGGGGTGTCATGGGGTCTGTGTTGGAGGGTCGCTGGGAGGGGCGTTGTGATGGTCACCAACCCGTGTGGGTGTCTCACCAAGTCTGACTTCGTGACCAAGCTATTACTGCCGTCAGTTGGGAGCTTAGTAGGTGGTGAGCTTTTTTTATTTTTATAAACAATGATTTTTTAAAAATTGAAATAAACCCCTAGAAGAATGATTGGTTTTTCTATGATTTATACAAAATCATGATTTCTGGGAATGTACATTGTTGACTTTGCCAAATCCTGTTAGACTGGGTATTAGTTACACGCCAAAGATGTGATTTTTTAGATGGATCCATTCCAGTTGTAAATTGATGTGGGGAAAAGTTTTCTTTTACACTTGTTGCTTCCGAGCCAAACTGTGTTCTGCTTGTGTGGGTAGACTGTTCTGGCTTGCTGCTGCCATATAGGTTAATCATGTCCAAAGCTTGTTTGAAAAGGTGCTGCGTCACCTTGTGGTTTGATTTGTCTGTTAGTAGCAAACAGCATAATTCTGTGTTCATGTTGATTCCTTCCACTCGATCGTTTTGTATTGATGTTGATTCATTTAGCTTGAAAAGATCTAATTATACTGATTCATTTAACTTGATCATTTCATATTCATATTGATTTTTAAAATCATATCATTTCGTATTTATGTTGATGCATTTAACTTTTCATTCCGTATTCATATTGATTTGTTTAACTTGATCATTCTCCCTTATTGTGATTGTAAACATGTCAGTACCGAACAAGAATATATAATGAGATGTTGTGTTGCCTTGCTGGCAGCCTCTTTGAGCAGAAAATCAGAGGGAGTTTTATAGATTAATAATATCTTATTTGTAGAAAATGCATAGCAAATGATACCCCAGGTCAAATCGGAAAGCCCTGACAACCATGTGCTTGAGATTTCTATGAACAGAGTCAAAGGCCCTTTCAGAGTCAATTCATAACATGGAAGAGTAGCCTATGTATGCTTCTTCGGTGGAGTAAGTCATATATGGATTTAGTATTGTCATCCATGTATGGGTTTAACGTAAAACCAGATTGATCTTCACTAATGAGCTTATGGGGAGCGCAATTCATAAAATATGTTGACCCATCATGTACACTGAATTCAATAGTAAGATAGGCTACCAACTGTTCATATATGACTTATCTCCTTTTGGTAAGCAAATAATAGTTCCTTCTTCCAGAATTGAATTAAGAATTGTTTTTTGCTTTTTATTGCTGTAACTTTAAAAATCCGTTATTCTGTAATAAAACACTCTGAAAACCAGTACTTTCATTATTTTTGTTCTTGCTTTTTTAGAGTATAAGCTCCCTGCTCTGCTGTAACGTCACCTTTTAATTTGTCTGTCTTCCTTAGGTAACAACCCCAATATGGCCTCCTGTGGTCGGCCGGGCTATAAACAACAATATCAGATTCCTAGGGTAGTACTGAATTATTCAGTATGTTTCATCTTCATAGACGGTACAATTTGTTCTCAATACATATCAATATTCCTTCATTGTCAGAAAAATAGTCCCAGTGAATTTTGATGACTAATATTGGTTCACTGTCTCAAATACGCAATATGTTGTAGAAAAGAACGAAAACAGTCATGATAGATTTCGTTGTATTACATTGTCATATCCAATATGTTTTAAAACATCTGAAATATATTATTATTATTTCATTACTTTCTTATACACAAAAAGTATGATTGCAAAAAAATAAAATGCAACAACAACAACAAAATATCAATGAAATCCACTGTTTCATCTTGACGATAAAATGTGCAATTCTGTTACTGATCTCAGCTCAATGGTCCACAGGTAATACTGCTTCTTAGCTTTACAAATTGCCCACCTCTCGTCCTCAGACTGTTTAGCTAGGGTTGAAACTCTCTAAATGCTTATTGTTACGTTCAGAGTCCAATGTTCAAAATTTGATGCGTCCATGTGGGTCGGTTATGGTTTTGCTTTCAATTTAGTTTCTTTTAGCTTTATCATTGGAGATGAGGGGCAAAAAGATGGTGCCTTCAATCATTATTTTGTTGATGCTAACTGAGATTCCGTTTATTGTATTGACATTAATTGTGTAGCATTTGCAGATACAGCATATTTTTTAAGCCTCTGTAGGAGTGGGGAGTGGAGAAAGCTGGTTGCTCAATCTTCATTGGTGCCCCCACAGTCAAAGGGACTGGGGTAGGTGAAGGTAAAGGAGGGGTAGGGCTGCAAATATATTCTTGTTATGCTTCCATGTGATTCGTCTTAAAGTTGGGGTGTTTTTTTTTTCAGCTTTAACTTTTCAAGGGAGAGTGAGAAGTAAGATGTAGTATTGCTGTCAAGAAAACGAAATCTTCCAGCAAGACCATCCATTGGAAAAGCGCATTAGTGCCTTTACTGGTATTTTACAGGTTTTATGTCTGTTTTACTTGAATGGTATTGCCTGTACTGTTGTGCTGTGGTTGTTCAGGAAGTATAGTTTGTGTTGTAAAAATAAATGATAAGGTATGTGTGTGTGTGAGAGCACAATATTTGAACAAATGTATGCGTGTGCATGTTTTATCATGCCGTTGTTGGGATCTGATTAAAAAGATATTTCTTTAAACTGTTTCGTTTTCTTTCGTTTGGGTGTTAATACTCCTGTATTTGTCTTTTATCAATCAGTCTGCCATTTTATCTGTCTATCCATCATCTGTCTTTTGCTCCACAAAGCCTTGTCTACTTATTCACTTCTCTTTTCCTCCTTGTTTACACGCCTTTGTATTCTCCTGAAATAGAGACATACTCAGAACAAGTTAAGAGTGCATGCATTAATGTGTGAACAAATACTAAGCTTTTTTGTCTTTTGTTTTGTTTCTCAGCTTGAGCTCGGAGGTTCACCTTATGCCACTGTTTTTTCCCATCAGTAAGGTAGCCGCATTCCGACTGTAGACATGCTATCTAGATATGACACCCTGTGCTTGCTTTTTTCTTTTTTTTTAATTTTTTTTTTTTTTTTGGTCATCCATTCTTACTGTCACGAATGGCCTATTCTTCAAAAAAGGAGTGGAAAGAAAGTGCTTAAGGTTGTACACTTAGCAAGTGTGGATGACCAGTAAAGCAACTGAAACATACAGCATGTTATTTTATGTTCGATTTACTCTGAGACAGGGGAATGGTGAAGCCGTTTCATGCCCCAGCCACCATGGTGCAGTGGTCAGCACATTGATTTCTGGGCTGGATGGTCACCGATTCCAATCCTGTCAGTCATGGGTGGTTTTTTCAGACTCTGGTCAGCTCCTACCCTAAGCGCGTTTGCTATGAACTCAATCGAAAGACTGGGAGCACACAGTTGATCATCATTTACTTTACAGATGCAGTTGTTTAAGTTTTGCTCAAATCACGTGGGATTTGGGCAAAGAGATTGATACCAATGGTTTGCCATGATGGCAAACCCTGGTGGCATTGCGTGGAGCTCCTACCAACAACAGTGGTGAGGGAGACAGCTGAACTGGACTGAACTGCTGAAATGACTTGACCAACACTGCAGGTGTCCATTTCTCTAAGGTCCATATAATACCAGGATATATCATAATAGTTAGTGTAGTATACAGCCCTGTCAAGTAGTCTCAAAGAAATTGTGTATGCATGTGCATGTGTGTGTGTGTGTGTGTGAGAGTGTGTGCTTGTGCATGTTTGTGTAATGTACCTGCATGTATCATAACTATATTGTATATCAGGTGTTTGTGAGTTCTAAAACAAAAAGACAGAAAAAAAAAACACACACACACAAAATCACATCACATAGGCCTACCCCAAAAGTAAAGATCATGAGGAGAGAAAAAAAGGACAAGCGTAGTTTTCAATCCCACAACAGCACAGAGTCCACACACACTATGTAAAAGAAAAGTGAAGTTTATTGTGCACAAATAGTCACCAGCTTATACTTCAGAACAAGACATCTCAATGACCGTTACACCCAGTTGACAGAGCACAGCTGTCACTATTTCCCCAACCATCCTGAAAAAACACTTTGGCAGGAAGAAAAAAATATGGAATTATCATCTTACAGCTGCTCAAAAATATATCTGGAGGGTTGGGTGGGAGGGGGGGGGGGGTTGCTTCTTTTTTGCTGTTGCTACATTTACTTGAAATATATTCACACATAAAATGGGTAAAAACTATTGATACAGCTAGTTATTCATTCTTAGTTTCAAAAAGAACTGATCATTTCCATTGAAAAAGAACATCCTGCAAAGTGAAACCCAAGGTACTCAGATTAATATCATTAGTGTGCAAACAGATGTTCAGTCTACTTCCAAATTCAGAGAGAAAGAGAGAACAGGGTACAGAATGGACCAGAAGAAGATGATGGAGATTTTTGCAAATCACGAATAACAACAGCTCAGAATGACAGTGAAGCCTTGCTTCTTCAGCACTAGGAGGGGGGGTAAAAAGCACAAAATGTGCATGTATTTTGGAAACTTTTCTGGTTTTGTGTGTGTGTGTGTGTGTGTTGTTGTTTTTTAATCCTTTTCGACAAAAAAGTAAAATCCTTTTAAGTACAGAAAAAAAAGTAGTGCACTTCAAATCACATGGCAAAGTCGGACCTTTTTAGCCTTAAAGCTTAAGTAAGAAAATATTTCAAACAAACAGGAAAAACCACAAAGAGGAGAAAAAACACTGGCCTATTTCCTTTTTTTTTTTTTTAATCAAAATATTACGAGAAATCAGTTGTCCAAGAGCAAAGCAAAGCAGTACCACAAGCGGCGTAGAGAAACTTCAACATGGATTCCTTAAAATAGCTTCCTAATCCAGAAAACCTTCCTAGCACCAAGTGCATATCAAAAGTAATGCACAATCACTAGTGGGAGGGAAAAAAATGAGAGAAACAAAGGAATGAAAGAGAAGTGTGTGTATGTGTGTGCGTGCATGCTTGTGTGCATGTGTGGATGCACTCACGTATGTGTGTGCTTTACTACCCGAACCATAATCTCGCCCCAAAATGCCTTCCTCTACACACAGCAGGGCTCTTATCCTGAATCACTGCCTACAAGGGCTTCCAAGCCTCCCGATTCCCCACCTCACGTCACCTAACAACACAACCAACGCCGAATCTCTGAGAATGCCACTGGTCCCAAAACTGCACAAGAAAGGCTGAGAATAATTTCTCCTTACTGCAACAGTTACCTTGTTTCCAATTGAATATTGGGATCACACCTCAAAATCTTCATTGTTTTAGTAGTAGTAGTAGTAGTAGTAGATAAAGTTAGCAGTAGTAGTAGTAGTAGTAGTTCTGCCTCAAAGCCTACCCAAAAGCTATGCCAGGACTGGAAGCATGAAGAAAAGCCTACAAACAAAATTCATGACGACAATATTATGCGTTCTAGCCGTAAACCTAAAATATACCCTATACCAGCACAACTGGATAAAAAAATAAAGAGGAAAAAAAAAGACGTACCTAAATGTGACCACTATGATAAATGTCAAAAAGATACGCACAAAAACACCCAAATACACACACAGAAAAATGGACAACTCTATGCCCTTATTGCTATGAAGAAGTGTGACAGAAAACGCAACCAATCACCAGAACCATCATAGCTTGTGTCTTCCTGCAGGAATCTTCAATAAAAGTTTTCAAACACATTTTAGGTGCACAAACGACACTCTCCAAAACTGCCCCTGAACAAAGGGGCAACAACAAGAGAGGTCTGCTGATGCTCCATTCCTGACCCACTCCAAGGCTGCTGTGACGGGCTGGAGTGCACACACACGGGGACGGGATAGCCTGGCGGTTAAGAGTGATGCGCTTGTCATCTGCTGAACTGGGTTCGAATCTCAATCAAGAGGATTTTCCCCGGCTGACTCCACTCTCCCCAAAAGTCCTTTGAATCAGACTATAAACCGAGGTCCCGTGTGCGAACGCGTGCAGAACATCTTGCGCACACGTTAAAAACCCATTCCGCTTTTCGGAAGAGCATGCCATTGTGTGCTGGCGGGAACGGATGACAAAATTTACAAAACTGCATACACACGGGGACTGGATGTAAAAAAAAGCACACAAGTACTTATTCCATTATCCTCGAAACAAAAGAATACATACATAAATAACAGTAATCCCCGTAAATGGACTGATGGTGTCACTCGATGTAATGGAAAAAGCCAACTACACAAACAGAACCTTGCATGAGTAGCAGTTTTGTTCTACAACAGAGAAGGAACAGGCCCATGTTTCAATTGATGACTATACATGAAGAAACTTTTTATGTCTGAAAAACAGCTTTGCTTTGAAATTTACAGCAGCACCATTCTTTCTTTCTGGTTTTGAGTGACTTTATAGACCTGTTTTTTTTTTACAAAGGATCAAATTTTGATGGCGTATTTAGGAACTTTCAATGTTTGGAAAATGTGTACTTTGCTGATCTTTTTCTTCAATTTACTACAGACCCATGCTGTCTTTTTTTCTGTTGGTCTTTATTTTCCTTGAGTCTTTCAGGATGGTGTGAGGAAAACAAAGTCAGGAATTTTTTTTTCATTATCAAGATGTTTACCAACCGATTTCTGGGTATGAGATATAATATTGATACTTACCTGTTATTTTTGCACATAAAGCAACAATACCGGAAGTAAAAAATCCCACAATGCTTTGGCTTTGAAGGCAAACTACACTTAAATCTACACATCACAAAATCAAGTTTCCGTGAAATCATAAACACAAATCATATCCAGAAGAATGGGTATGTGCCAAGGAACAAAAGTAACCAACAGACACACAAGACACAGATAACTGAAGGACTTGTCCTGGTTACATATTCTAATTGCTGAAATAATGGCAAAGAAGAAAAGCAATCTTGAATGATATGCGTCTAACAAGACTCAAAAAACAAGTTTAAAAAATCAGAGAAAAAAACAAAACTGCATCAAACAATAGCATGAATTTTTTTTTTTTTAACAAAAAAACCCAAACCCAACAGTGGCTAAAATAGGACGAAAAGATACTTTGGTTTAGGTTTGTCCACTCTAACCATCAACTGAGATTTGAAATTTTGGATTGGAACCATAAAAATGAACAAACTATTTTTCCAATATTTCAAACGGAAGCATTTTGTCTGTGCTTTCAAGAATATACATGTACATTCTCAAAACACGACATGCATACGCATGGACATATTGACCATTAATTTTTTTCTAAAGTGACTTGCTGTAAGACATACAGAGCTGAACTGAAGACATTTTTTTTTTTAAATCTCTCCTCAGAGTTGAAAACTAAATTCTAATTGAACAAAATGATGCCCGCACAATCAAGATGAAAACTTATGTTCCTGGGCAAAGAAGACAAAATGTCAAGCTAGTACTACTTATGCCAGTATCCCATTTAATAAATCCCCGCCCCACTCCCCACCCTCAGTTTAGGACAGCAAGTTTTGTAACAGTCACATGATATGAAAGCCTGCACACAGAAAAGAAAAAACAAAAAACATTTTTTATATGTGATTGTCTCTTTTTACAGAAAACCATTCTTTGTACCCTGTTCACTTGCAATGTTTATCCTAAGAAAGCACTTTTTGTGAGTGGAAAACTTCCACATGAACTAGATCATTCTGCCAAGAAATCTACCGCCTTACTTACACACCAGCTTACTCATTAGTAGCACCAACAATACACATGCATTAGTAAGTTTCCATTTTAGGTGAAGCTGAACTTCTTTGTCTTGCTGTAATGCTAAATATTTGATAAGACTCATCTCATCCCTGATTTCTGCTGATTCATTTCTATTGTAGAACCGCACAACAAGCAGCAATGAACATTCAAGGAGTTGAACAATTCAAATATCAACACTAATCTTAACTGAACAAAAAGTGGATGATGACACAAAACTTGAAACATGAACCGCAGTAAAGGGAAAAAACAAATGACAAATACCAAAAAAAAAGCATCCACAAGTTGTATATATACAATTTCAGTGCAGGAAGGGTGTGAGATAACTGAGCGCTGGCATTTTCAGCAAGAGCTGATTTCTAACATTGAAAGCTAAAATATCTGAATGCCAAAAGGCATGAATGTGCAGTGACCTTTCTACCAGTCTGTCTGCAACTGTCTATTGACCTGTTACTATATGTTACCTACCTTTGTTCATGAGAGTTAATTATTTTAGCAAGTACTTAAAATAGACTCATTTGATATATGTTTAATGATGACTCAGTGAATTTGTTATACTGATAAGATTTTTTTCCTTTTGCTTCTCTGTTTAGTCACTCAAGGTTTTCCTTATTCATCAAGTGATGATTTGTTTGATCTCTCACAGCTCTTTCACAATAGAAATGAAATTTAATCAATGCACTTACTTTTTCTGCCACCTCTTCAAAATCGCTGAATTGTGCCTGTGAAAGCAATACCTTCCTTTTTTTTTTTCTCTAAAATTTCATCAGTCTTGAACCTTTCATTTTCAAAAGCATCTTATTTCGCTACTCATGGTGTTCTTAATCAAAAAAAAAATTTTTCAATTTAAAAAAAAATTTGACTATCGTGTCCAGTACAAAAGCATATGACTGTAATGTCTGCTGCAGTCTTCCTCTCTCTGTGTTTTCACCCACAAGATACCAACAGCGAGCACTGAAAATAAGCTCATCTGCGCACAAATGAAAACATGAATAACAAGGTGAAAGTGGTTAAGAAATACACTAAAATAGTATTAATCTGTTTCAAGTTTTCTCCAAATTGAACAACCAAATTGTCTTAACACATTAAAAGGAATGTGACACATATTTATTTACAAAATTTCCTTCTGACATCGAGATATTTTCACAGAGCCATCTATTTTTTTATGTCTTTCTTTTCATTTGGGGGCGAGGTAGGGGTGGGGGTTGGGGGAAAACTGTAAAAAAAAAAAAAAAGAATTTGTGTAACCATTCAGTCACTCGAACAATCTTATCAACAAGAAAACCAAAGCCCAAATGTGCGTATCTGTTGTTGTTGTTGCAAGCCTCTCTAGCATTCACGTCAGATTCTGACGAGTAATTAAAAACACAAAAAATTATAAATATATATAAACAGGGTATGCTTGCAACCAGGCAATGGAAGATTTTCTTTGTCCACACTTGTACAGGGCTTACCGTTAGACCAAATTAGAAGACCAAGCGTTGCAATCAATTTTGCTACACAGCCTAATCATTTTGCACCATCCAACCTCACTTCTTTACACCCAGAGACTTCGAGTTCACACCTCTCTCCCTAAATCATTCTCTCCTGTTTATAACATATGGTCCTCTTTTTTTTTTTTTTTAAGTGCTGTTGTTATAGCTTTCCTTATCATTATTTTTTTTTTCTTCTTTTCTTTTTTTGAGATCAGATTTTTAAGTTTTTCCTGTGAGCAACTACGAAGTGATATAATCACTTGTATAGTCTCGGGAATACTGAAAAGGGAATTTTTGTTTTCCTACCGTTATTGTGATGGACATGAATAACTGACCATGCATTATTCTCTCTCTCTCTCTGCTGTTTGTAGTTTCCAGCTATCCATATTTAGTGTATGAACTTCCACTGACAACTAGCTCTGTGAGAAAGAACTGGCTGAAAAGGGATAGATGCTGTGTCTCAGCTTTTGTACTTCATTTTAATACAGATTCGCAAGTATCTACACATGCATGTGTTAGCATTTGTGAGTGTGTATTAAGTGTGACAATACGCATACTCGCACCTACATCATGGAACTTTATGTTCTTTACATCCTTGACATGCACTGGGTACTTCTCACGTGTGTATCAAAATGGCCGCGGACAAAGTAAAACAAAAATAACACCGCAAATACTTTCGTACATATTTACCAAGACAATGAAGATAGCAGACACGTTCCTAGCAATGAATGCAATGATCCACAATTGAATAATTCCAAGATTTCAAAGACCAAAAAAAAAAAAAAATTCTTACAACAAACAGAACATACCAACACAGCCCCTCATTTTTTTTTCTGAATTAATCCCCTCACCATAAAAACGAACAAGATAATGAAACAAACAAATAACCCCAAACACACACAAACATATACCCCCCACCCCACCCCCCCAAAAAAAAGAAGAAACCTTGATTTAGTGATACAGACACAGGATGAAGCGAGTGGTGATAAGCAACCTGTTTTTGCCTTCTCTGATGGTACACAGCTATGGCCCCGTGTTTCTTGATGCTTGGATTCTGGTCTGTTTTGTTTGGGGTTTGGTGGTGGTTGATTTTTATGGGTCTCCTTTCCAATCACAGCTATTCAAACTGATACGAGTTTGTGATTCACCTTTAGTTTATTCATTTTGATTTATTTATTTATACCACTTTAAGTCACGAGTTTTCTCTGTGTGAAATTCGGGCTGCTCTCCCTTGGGGAGAGCGCGTCGCCACAAGAGCAGCGCCACCCCTTTTCTTTCTTTTTTTTTTGGTCTGCAACTGTATTTCTTTCCCTATCAGAATGGCTTTTTTCTAAGAATTTTGCCAGGGACAACTCTCTTGTTGCCGTGGGTTATTTTATGTGCGCTGAATAATTTTGTGTAACACACGGGACCTCGATTTATCATCTCATTCGAAAGACTAGTACCCAGACCACCACTCACAGTCTAATGGATGGGGGAAATATTTCGAGCCCAAACGGGATTCGAACCACCGCACACTTCCGACCCAGACTTTTCACTTTCTAGACAGGCGCGTTACCTCTAGACCACCGATCCACATTTAAATTTTCGCTGCTAAACTTTCCACATCAAGCTGGTGCATTTTCTTTCCCCTTTCAGGCCAAATTGTAAACCCTGAAGCCATACCATCCTTAATTTAGCTTGTGGGGGGCTAAAATCGGTCAAAAATTCATCCCAAATTCTTACTGCGATCCAAGCATACAGAGGCTCTCCACTTCAGTTTATCACTTTTTTCCCCAACCCATTCAAAGAGAGATATGACAAAGACTGAGACTGAGAGAGAAGGATGGAAGGGGAGAACTAGTCAAAACTAGAAAATAAATAATAAAATAATTAAAAAATTTTTTTTTAGACGAGAGACGGAGATTTCCATTGATTTTGTTTTAGAGTCCATCAATCATGAAGATAAAACATGGTGACACCATAATTATTAAAGCAAAACATGAAGGGGGGAAGGTGAGAGACAAAGTCAGAGAGAGAGTGAGAGAGAGCAAAGACGAAGACTGGTAGATTTCAGATAAAACAAAACAAAACAAAACAAACAAAAACCCAAAATCAAAGCAACCCCTTCCCTATATTGACACCCCCCCACCCCACCCCCACCACACTGCCAAAAAACCCTCCACCAACATCAAACAAAAAAACCCACCAAAACATAACCCAACCCCCCCCCCCCCCCCAAAAAAAAAGGAAAAAAACTAAGAACAACTCCCTAAACCCACCTCTTTGATAAAACCCACAGATCCCCCCCCCCCCACCCCCCCCCACACACAAACGAAAACAAAACCCGGAACGGGAAAGCAGCTCGCCTCTCCCCAGTCAGCACACAAGGGAGGAGAGCTGCAGTAGGCCCAGGGCTGGCCGTCTGTCTGTCTGTCCGTCTGTCTTTGGTGCCGCTGTTGTCTTCAGCGTCTGCAACAAGACAGTGAAACACAAAGGCACCAACTATTACCCTGACCATGGGTACAGGTAATCGTCATCAATGACATGACCACCACAACAACAGAAAAATATGAGTATGTGGTAAGTTATGTACAAAATGTGAACTTACTATATTTCCATGTAGCACGTAATTATGAAGACTGAACCAAGAGGATGTATACTATTTTTCAATAACTTGCATATATGATAACTTCTTCTTCTTCCTTTTTTGTCATGTTTCTCCGATACCTGAACAAAAGAATATATCATCATTCAATAACTTGCATATATGATAACTGAACAGGACATTCTATCATTCGATAACTTCGGAGAATAAGATAAGGAGAAAAACTGATAAATATATATATTTTTTTTAATCTGAAATCTACCAGTCACTTACTGAAAGAGCCAACATACCATACACAGCTTGCAAACATACTCTTTCTCTAACACATACACTGTCTCATGCATGAATTCGCACACACACACACCACATGCAAACTCTTACATAAGGTAAAAGATATTAAAAAAAAATTTAATTCTCCAAAATGGTAACAAACTGAATCTAACAGGTTAACAATTTCACACACTTTTGATAAACATAAAGAAAATTTTGAATTTTATCTTTGTTTTTTTTTTAAAACTTCTTTCAATCCCTTTTCATTCTATTCAGATCAATGAGTTTTGTGTGGGTGTGTATGCGTTTGCATGCATGTGTGTATAATGTGCATGCATGTGTGTTATAGCCAAAGTCTGTCTTGTTTTCAGAAAATTCTCAGAAGAATTCTTCAGGTCCTGTCCTGTCTTTAGGCAAGCTGAACTTGGTGGGGCCCATTCCTCTCCAGATACAGGGTGCATGCTGCCTACGCTGATGTTTACTGTAACCTACTGAATGCTGATATGGGATCTTTAACACCCATATTCGACATTTCGCATGCAAGGCTACACAATGGGAATTAAGGCTTTGGCTGGTCTGTGTTTGAAGTTGGCCTGGAGTTTATAAAAATCCCCCCCCCCACCCCCTGGTTTCATCAGAAACTGCTGCCACGAGACTTGAACCCACCACACACGCACGCGCGCGCACGCACAAAAAACACAACCCCACACACACACAC
>CM054140.1:24598134-24690634 GCA_028751875.1 Rapana venosa
ATCCTTGAAACTAGCCATAATTTATCGTTCTGAAAAAAAATCTCACTGCTCAACATTGTATACTTTTCTGCAAACAGATCACACACCTAACCAAAACAAACACCCCCCCCCCCCCCCCCCCCACACACACACACACCCAACCCTATAAACTAGCTAAAAAGAAAAGAAAAACAGAAGTTTTTGAGATCATAAAGTACAAACCACCAGAAAACTAGCTCAGCAAACACTTTTTTTCTTCTGCCAATTTCACACATCATCATAAGACACCAAAAACTGTAAAACTGATATTGACCTTGAGTGACCTTGACCCTCTAGGTTACCCTGTTACCTGGACCTAGATTTTGAACTCTTCTTGTGCCGATCGCTCCGAGATGACCTAGAACTGGAGCGGGAGCGGGAGCGGGACCTTGAACGTGAGCTAGAACTGGAAGACGACGACGAGCTGCCCGACCTCGATGACCTTGATGACCCCGACCTAGATCTTGACCGTGATCGTTTCTTGTCTGCGGATGCATTGTCCCTTTTCTGAGCTGCGGCAGGCTTGCTGTCATCGTCGTCGTTCACCAGATCGTACTTGGAGAGATCTACGTCTTCGTCATCATCCTACACAACCAGATCGAATGGCTAAGAAAATGAACAGCATGATACAAATATACACTTTTTTTTTACAATATCATTATGTAAAGAAAAATAAACCCACACAAAACAAAAAATCCACCCTGAAACACTTTGAAAAGAAATAAGAAAATACATTTTCACAATTTAATATCATTACGTACCAAAAAAACACCAAAACAAACCCAACCCACCCTGAAATACTATGAATTTTTTTTTTAAATACCACCATATTTTCCCAATCTCACGAAACGAAACAAAAGCGAGTGTAGTGGTATCATCACTCAGCTAACATCTTCACCGAATCTTCACTGTGTTAAGCCCTCTAGGCTTAGTATGCTAAAACAAAGTCTGCTGATCATTCCTTCAGCTGCAGAATTTCACATTCAGTGAACAATGTGTGTAAAAATGATTTGGGGAATCAAACAAAAAGGAAAGCGTGAGAGTGAAATAAGGTTAACTTCATGGCTGATTGTCAGCCTGATCTTTTATTTCTTTTCTGGTGGCACGATAGCTAGTGGTTAGAGCGCTGAGTTTGTGATGTGAAGACCAAGGTTTGAGCCACAACCTGAGACACCTGTTCATGGGGATTTCTTTCCCTGGAGTTAACGCCAGTACCAACACAACTCTCCCCAAAATCCTTTGGGTGAGACTATAAACCAGGTCCCATGTGCAAACACGCACAACATCTTGCACACAAGTTTCTTCTTTGTTGCTGTTCCTTGGCTAGAGCTCTGATATTCACCAATGGTGAGATTTTGAGGATAGGTGGGTAAAACATTCATTGCACCAAAACTTTAAAATTCACAGCCATCCGCTTCACTCACCTTGATTCTGTCATGTTCAAAGATAGTCTCAAGAAACATACTTCAACATGCTTTCCAGTAGTTTTCTTAAAAGTTTCTCTGTGTGTGTGTGTGTGTGTGTGTGTGTGTGTGTGTGTGTGTGTGTGTGTGTGTGTGTGTGTGTGTGTGTGTGTGTGTGTGTGTGAGTGTGTGTGTTATGGTGTGTGTACAAATGAGTTGTCAATGCTTTAAAGAGTCAGAATACAAGGATACAGTCAGAATACTGTTATAATTACTGAAAACTGAGGCAACAGCATTCCACTCAGAAGGAATTAAACACTGAAGAAGCAATAAAAAAAAAATACACATTATCTAGAGCAACAATATGTTACTCGACAAAAAAGATTGCAGGCATTCACAAAGCGAGTAGCTCTAGCTGTGTACTATACCTCGTCTGATTCCAGTTTATATTTGGAGACGTCGCCTCCATCTTCATCGTCATCCTCCTCCTCATCTTCTTCTTTTTCCTGTGGCCTTCGACTCACTTCTGCAGGCTGGTCATCAGACGACTTGCTTCGCCTGCTCTTTTTCTTCCGTCCAAACTGAACACAGACACAGCCAGGGGGCTTGAATTATCGTTACCTTAGGGAGTTGATAGCTGGTGAGAATCACAACAACACTGCTAAAAAGTAAGTTTTCTAGTAGGAAAAAGATGTCGGTTCTGGGGGCTACAAGTCAAAATCAGGAGGAAAGAAAAAAATTTATGTATGCAAAACATTTTTTTAATTGCTAAGAAGTTTTTTTTAATACAGCTTCTTCCATCATACCACAGAAACACATTCAAACACACACACACACACATTCTCCCCAGCTCAAATCCACTCTATAAAATATCACAGTAACAAGTTACATACTCATCAAAGTACATATATATTCTAACCAACCTCCCTCCCCCCCTCCTCCCCCCACCCCTCCCCCCACCCCTCAGCTGGATTCACAGGAAAGGTTGCTCATAAAAGAGACGGAAATAAATACCACATTTACTTCCGTCAGCCAATGTAAACAAATGTAAAAAGTCAAAGGTTTTTCCTTTCTTTTTCTTTCTTCAAGCAAAACCATGTATAAATCTTATCAGAGTATCTTAAAGAGTACAAGTGTCTTATAATCTTAAAATGACAAATGAAAATAACTATTTTAATTTCTACACCCACTGTTTACTAAACGTCACCTCATGACACTTACAGTAGCAAAATAAACAACAAAAACAACAAAAAAGTAAACAAATTTATTTAAAATGGATCATGAGGCAAATTTATTCGAAATTTACAAAATGTTCTTACTGAGAATGAAGACTTCTCAAAGTCACAAAGATGACTGTTTGCTTGTAACTGTAACAAGCTGTTCTCTTCAGTGCTCTTTTGACAGTTTGAGTGACAGACCATACTTTTACAACAAGCAAGTCTTAGGCATCAACCACTTCTGCTGTACCTCTCACTTTTGTTAGGTTTTCTTTTATCTTTCGTTTAGTAGGGCTTGGTTTGTATTTAATTAAAAGTTTGAACTTACTTCACATGAAGAGTCAAGAGACATGGTACATCTCCACACATTTTTTTTATTCTGACGTTTCATCTCTGATAGTGTACATCTCCACACATTGTTTTGATTCTGACGTTTCATCTCTGAAATAATGTCCACACCCCAACGTCACATTCCAATATCCAGAGTAGCGGCGTTTACTGACCTCATCGTATTCCTCATCCGAGTCCTCTCGTTTGATGTACTCCACCACCTCGTCCCTCTCCATGTAGCCCCCGCCAAAGCCGGTTCTCTGCTCCACACGCCCGTACTTCGGGGAGTTGCACATGTTGCAGTTCATGCGTCGGGCCCAGTTGACATTGCCACAGCTGAAAGGCATCATTTCACTTCATCATCACCACAAATTCGTTTTTAAATTTTTTAAAATTTTAAGCATCCCCCCACCACATAACCCCAAACCTCCACCAATCAAAAAGACAGTATTACCAAGTTACACTTATTACAGCAACAATAAACAAAATACCCCCCAAAAACAACAAACACACACACACAAAACAAGTCCACATGAGAATACAATTATCTTATAGAACTTTGTAAATACTATCTCAATCCCACATAACATACCATACTCTATGAATTTTTTTTTTTTCAAAAGGGTTTCTGATTATAAGCTGCACTTCCCAAAGTTTTACAACAGGTGCTGCACAAATCAAAACAGGAGAAACACAGTTTTGGTCAACATCAGCATTTGGGATTGATAAGACTGGTACATGAACACAAAATGATATCAACACTACAACAGTTAAATTCATTCCAACCTGTTTGGGCAATCTCACCTGTCATGACTCAAATCCAGCAACTATTCCCTTAGTCAAAGATTCTCTCCCTCCTCTCTCTCTCTCCCCTCTCTCTCTCTCACACACACACACACACACACACACACACACACACACACACACTTCATTAGAGTGATGTACTTGTGATCTGCTGACCCAGGTTTGATTCTCGTTCAAGAGGATTTTTCCTCTGGAGTTAACATCAGTGCCAACTCCACTCTCCCAACAGTATTTCGGATGAGACTATAAACCGAGGTCCTGTGTGCAAACGCATGCAGAACATCTTGCACATATGTTAAAACCCGTTCTGCTTTTAGGAAGAGTAGGCCATTGTGTGCTGGCGGGAATGGATGACAAAATTTACAAAACTGCGTACACACGGGGACTGGATGGAAAAAAGCATATGAGTACTTATTCCATTACCTTGAAATAAAAGATTCAAAATAAAGAAGACACACACACACAAGCTATAAAAGCACAGTCACAACACACTCTTTCCCAGTTTGTTTAATTCATAAATCGCTAGCCCTCATACCTTTTACACTGCCAGTCGTCAGCACTGAACAGTCCTTTGCTTTTTTCCGCCATGGCTTTGCCGATCTCTGTCCCACCTTTTTTGAATACCGTCCCATCTTTCCGATCTGGAACCAATGCTGCTCAAAGCAGATGCCCAAGCACACAGTACAAAGTACATGTGTACACGCACGTGTAGAGGTCAATATTAATTGAGAAAAAAGAACAGACAGAGGGGAAGGAGAGGAACCAATGTTACACTTATGGTGAAGTAACTCGAAGTTCTTGTAAAGCAAATTTTCTTCTAAAAAGGAAAGAGGCACGGTATACACAATTTAACAGTTCATCCTCAGCACCTCTGTGGCACTGACATGAACGTTTAATTCTTAACATTTAACAAAACAGTTTTAAGTGGTTAAAGTGCCGGACTTCTGATTCGAAAGACACAGGTTTGTTAAGCCCAAGTCATAGATTATGGAGTTGGGTCAGGGTATTTTTCTTCATTTAACGCTGGTCAGGACTGGATGGACACTATACTGCAGCCAAGTGGCTAAGGCTGTTTGACTTCAATCCTGTGGGACTACAAAGTTGTGGAACTGAATCTTGGCAGCAGCATCTGGTGAATTAAGGGCTGGGATTTTTATGAAGTGCCAGGTCTGTTAAAGTGCAGACCTGCCAGTGCCTTACTCATTGAGGTTGTGCCAAATCTTAAGCTTCAGCACTCCTCTCCTTCACTGTGACGTGCCGAAGCTTAAGATTCGGCAGAATTACAATTTTTTTTAAATACACTAAAGTGATGTTCAACTCAAGGGAAAGTACTCTGGCCTGCACAGCAATCATTTTTCTAAACACAGTTGCTTTCCTTGACCATAAGCTTGTCTAGTTTGTGTCTGTTGGCTAATTTTGCTTGACATGTCAACAAGTGATATCTTTGGGATTTCAGGCTCTCCAGTGTTATGATTCTTTAAAAAAAAAAGTTATACAAAAAGTGACATCAGATGGATTCAGCCAACTTCAGGGAACTTTACTTTGGTGAAAAATAATCACATTGCTTGAAGGGGACTAGCGGATGAACAGTTCAAGCTATGTAAAGATAAGCAGCCCTAGTTTTCAAAACTTTTTATTTTTCAGCATTCAGTGACATATGTTGAAAATTTGTAAAAAATAAATAGTCATCTATTGAAAAACTATAAAACAATCTCAAAAGTAGACATTATAAACTTTTCAATGATGTATAATGTGTATGTAATTATTATGTTGGGTAAGTCTGCTGAATTTTTCAAATATAGCCCAAATCACGTGTAGCCACAAAACGGTGGGACTCATTTCACTGCAACTCCATTGAGTTAATTCCCTTTATCACATGCAGAAGATCATGATATACACATTAAAGATCCCATAATTCATGTCAACATTTGGTGGGTTATGGAAACATGAACGTACCCAGCATGCATCCTGTAAAAAACATAAGCTGCTCTGATGATGGAATGTGTTGGCTAAGACCAGTGGGCAAACCTCCTGTAGAGTTACAAGCACAAGAGTAGACCAGGCACTATGCTGCATGTATGCATCCCACCCTATACTATAGAATAACTTTAAACAATAAGGTAATGCAGGGAAGAAAATTTTGAGAGAAACCTGTCAGGACTGACTTGATCCCTGGAAGACTTTGGATGAGGTTATAGAAATGACGACCAGACAGCAAACACAATATTTAGCAATTTTATACATGATGCATATACATGCATTAAAATAACCTGTCCATTTTTTTATGAAGAGCACTTACACTTGTTATGGTCCAAGATATGACATGGATTTTATAATACAGAAAATACTCCGCATCTACCGAAGGCTTTGCTGTTGCGTGTGACTGAAGACCTGGTGAAGGATCTGCCCAACTGCCAATATGATGAAGCATATTTTCCACTCCCTATGTAACACCTTGTTGGGAATGTCAAAACCCAAATCCCATCATTAAGATTATGGGAACTTTTGTCTTTTTGTACAAACAAACAAAAAAAGTTTCACGTCCAGACTCAAGAGTCTGATTGTGCTACAGGCTCGTTTTCTGCCATGTATTGCAAATGAAAGTGTTGAGCACTCAGGAAGCTAAAGAAGAGACTTGGGGTGGGGTGGGGGTATTCAGTTGTGATAATAAATATTTCTAGAACTGTGCTTAGTTCCTTCAAACATCTATGAACTTGGTATTCTCCCACAAACTCATAATAAGCACACTCTGCATACTAAAGCAAAAAACCACTTAACCAGTGACACTAGTGACAGCATTCACCTCGTAAAAAGAAATTGAACGCCCCCCTTCCCCCCAAAAAAAAAACAACAAAATTTTATATATATATATATATATATATATATATATATATATATATATATATATATATATATATATATATCAATAGTTAGATGATTCTTATAAAAAATAAAAATACACTAAAAGTAAAACAAACAAGAAAAAGAAAACAAAGAATTGATGATAACAATATATTAAAAAAATGAGAAGAAGAAGAAGAAGAAGAAGAAGAAGAAGAAAGGCATGAAAATATATTAAAGGGAAACTCATGTCCAACTCACCTTTGCCACATTTGTTGCATTCTGACCTGCGGGCAAAATTGACATTGCCACATCTGGAAACACACACACACACACACACCACACACACACACACGCACACACGCACGCACGCACACACACACACACACACACACACACAGTCTTGTCAGGTCTTGTTGGCTACAGGCAAAAGACATCATGATCATGTCATTTGCACTTAAAGTAAAAGAAGTTATTATTTTGAGGATGTTGGCAAAGTAAGTACCCTAGTATACTTAAATACTGTCTGCGATCTATTTCAAACCTGAAACTTTGAAAATATGAAGCTTTCTCCCTCTTTCCCTTTCCAATAAAGCTGAACATTGTGAAAAGAATACATACTATTTTTACACTAATGACAGCCACTCAATCCCAACCCTAATAGATTTCTTTTTTATTTTTATTTTCAACAGAACATCTCTACTAGTACTGTGTTTTAAAAGCTTGTTTTTGTCTTTCACATAAGAATCTTGTGCAATAACATTAACACTAATACAGTAACAGTAATAACAGCTGTACCCACATCACCTGAAAAGCAGCAAATGCAGATCACTCAGTTTCTCTTGTATTGCCAAGGATTAATTCACATCTGCAACAATCTCCTCACTAGTTTACCTCAGACTGTACATTTCAAGGACCTTCAAAAGTTCAAGTTCAATGCCTTCAGGCTGTGCAGAATGTAACACTGACAGCTTGGACTGAGAGACAAAACTGTAAACTGTCATGTAAATTTACTATCGATTACATGATGATCACTATCAGTATCTCTCCTGTTCTCAACCGACCACATTGGCTTGTAGTTGTACAGTTGTGGTTTGTGAACATGCTAGTTAAATACTGCCAATAGGCAATACTAGACCCAAGGTAATTATTAATTATATATAGTATTATATCATTACGGTAGTGTAGAAAACCTCCCAGCCTACCTACCTCAAATCTATTCTGAGTATTCATAACCTTCAGTAGTAAAACAGTTAAATCTTTGGCTCTGCAGTTGTTCCCAGCTCATATCACATGTATTTTATGATCAGCAAGAATTTGCTGTCAGCCATCACCATCAAAGTGATACAGTTCAGGAAACCTAAAGGTTTCCAATCTACTACAAAAATTATTACTTGATTTTACAGATCCATATATTATAATATTTATAATTATATGCTCATCAGGCCTTCAGTTAGCATAAATGTGTGTGTACACTTGTGTGCCTGGGTGCTTGCGTGCATGCGTGTGTGTGTGTGTGACTGTGTCCAGCCAGTGTGTATGACTGTGTCAGTGTGTGTTGTGTGTGGGGTGTGTGTGTGTGTGTGTGTGTGTGTTGTTGTGTGTGTGTGTGTTTGACTGTGTGTGTGTCACTGTGTGTGTGTGTGTCACTGTGTGCCATGTGTGTATACTTATGTAACTGCAATTGCAGGGAACATGCAGATTTTTTAACACATGTACATATAATATACACGTATGTATACATGTACAAAGAGCATGTCACTATACATGATGTATGTCCAAAGCATGCATGCATGCATGCATGTACATTAACTTGATTAAGTGTGTGTGTGTCCATGTGTAATTTATAGACTGTTAACTGTAAAGTGTAAGAGCTTCAATCCTAGCCATGCAGATCTTTTCGTATTTAAAATAAAAGGACCCTAGTAGTAGTACTGTAGTAATCTACTGAACTAGTACTTTATCGGCTCCACTGTCAATTAATGATGTCGTGGCAACTCATTGTTAGCCACTAAGTCAGTAAGTGCATAATTTAAAAATATCCAGCAAGCACTCTAGCTTCAGTATGGGTTTTGTTCTTAATGTTGTTAGTGTCTATGTAATTACTAATGTATGTAGACATGTACATGTATTACAAGTATACTTCTGCCAGCAGTAGTGTTGATCATGTAAATGTTATCTAGAGTAATGCCCATTGGCACTGTACTAGTGATTTGCTGACCTGGGTTTGAATATATCCTTTGAGATTTTTTTCCCTCTGGAGATAACATCACTGTCATCAGTTCTACTGAATCCACTCCTTCAGATGAGACTATAAACCGAGATCCCATGTGCCAGTGCATGAATACTGCATAGGCTAACATCCTTGCACACAGTGGCACACATTAAAACCCATCCCATTTTGGTGTTTTCCAAGAGTAGGCCATTGTGTTTGATGGGTACAATGACAAAATTTACAAACTGCATATACACACTGGGACTTGGATGTAAAAAAAAAAGAAAGGACTGGAGTGCTTATTCTATTAATGTATTATCCTCGAAATAGATAAATGAATAAACATTCCATGTGCTACCTCTTTTGCCTACTTTGGAAAACTGAACTGCATTTGATGTATCAAATTATAAAGACATTACATTTATGATTTTAAAAAAAACAATAACAACAAAACCAACATATATGTTGATTATTACCATTACTGGTATTAGACAGTGGGCTGAGTAGGCTATCATTGTATCAATAAGTTAAATAACTGAATTATAGGCCCTATCGATCTGATTCTGAATATTTATTATCAAGATATTGATTCCATATTATTTTGTCTGATCACAAAAGAAACTTCATTTCGTTTGTACAGTTACAATATATGCTGTGAAAATATACAACCATCTAGCTATTCTTTTGAAAAAAGAAAGTTGATTATTGCGCTGGGAATGAAAATAGTTGATCTAATATTACACTTTTCCGCCACAAGATCTGATTCGGCCCGAGTTTCACGTCTTCCGACACGTATTCGACTTCAGATAATTTTGAGTTTTGTTATACAATGTACATTTTGTATACGTTTCTTTACTTAAAAACCAACAACAAAGGTGCACACATTTTAACATCGTGTGTTCTTACTTGGGATCAGAGCAAATCCAGTCGCCTTCGTTAGGCTTGAATCGTGAAGACGCCGACATTGTTGGCCTTGAGATAGGGTCACCAGAATAAAATGGATATTGCCTGAAGGGAATATGCCTAGTCTCCCTTGATTTGAAAAAACTCTCATTAGTTAAGATAAGGTTTTGTTTGGTTTTTGTTCTTGTTGTTGTTGTTGGGTTTTTTTGGTTTGGGTTTTTTTGTGGGGGTAAGTTGAACACGGGCTTGGGGTTGTGTGTTTTTAAAAAAATCAATATTAACAGTTATTACGGTCAAGTCACGTGTGTCAAAAATCGTAGATCCAGCCCAAAGATAATAGCCTTCATTGGGGCCTACCTGCATGCAATACCTGAATCACTAAAGGTAGAGAAACACATTTTTATATCAACAGAAGAGAAGAGTACTGTTTTGACTAGTCTGTACGTTTGGGATATATAGAGTGCGTGCACACACACACACACACATTCTCTTCACCACCAAGGGCACCACTGACCAGTACTGCTGCTGCTCCTATTAATTCAAGTATAGGGCCTATCTATAATCATCACTTGCACAATATTTAACTGGTAATGATTTAGATAGTGACTTCTTATACCACCAAATGATCTTTTCAATTAACACAAATCACTGGGAATTTAAAACATCACAGCATGATATTTTTTTTAGGGTTTTTTTTTTTTATCAGATTGGAGGCAGGCTACTTATCTTCACCAAACACAGAAAATAATTTTTTTAAAATATGTTTTAAAAACAAACAAAAAACAACAGCAATACTTTCACACATGCCCATGCCTGTGGTGAGTTAGTGTTGAAGCCTTAACTTAACTTGACTTATGCCTCTTGGTTCCTTGGGGAACATAGGGCTGCAACAACACCCCTCCAACGAACTCGGTTTGGGGAGATCCTCTTCAGCTCGGCCCATGTCATTCCGGCTGCCTTCGTTTCTTCGTCAACACTTCTGCGCCAGGTCTGTTTTGGTCGACCAACTTTTGCCCTTGGTTCCTGGCAAGGGCTGCACACACCAATGCTCGGTTTGGGTCTCTTCAGTGGGTTCCAGGTCAATGTGGCAGGCTGTTGGTGACATTGCCTGTGGCCAGCAAGGGTGCCTGTTCGAGTGGGTCTGCAATTCAATGGGGAAGGTCATTGGAGGGACGTTGTGATGGTTGCCTGTCCACATGGGTGCCTGTCTCAGTCTGGCTCCGGACTAAGCTATTGTTGTTATCAGTAGTGGGCTTGGTTAGTGGTTATATATACATACATATTGGCTCAGATAAAACACCCCTTTGGACCACCGAAGTGCAGCAGTAGTGCAGGGTCATTCTGGTTGCTGGTCTCACAGAGACCGAATATAGACAAGCTCCCTGTGGATTTTTTATCCCGAGTGTGTGACATCATGAGCCTAGGCATAGCTGGGGCAGAGGCACAAGAACAGCAGGACAAGAAGGTAGAAGAAAGTAAGACAGCAAAAAATATACCTAAAAAAACAAAACCCACACCCCGACAAAAAAACCCACCACCACCCCCCACCACCCCCAAAAAAGAGTAAAAACAGATCAGAAGGAAGTTCTTTTTAAAAAATTTTTTATAAACTTTATGTCTTTTCGCCAGCATGTCCCCTGATGTTTTGAGTCACAGTGTTTGTCTGACAGTTGGTGAAGAGGGCAGAGAGGCAGGAAACAAAACAGGAGAGTAAAAGCAATGGTGCCAGAAACAACAGAGGCTGCCCTGGAGAAAAATTAATTCAGGCTGAGAGAGAGAGGAGGAGAAATAGAAACAAATATCACCTAAAAAGCACATACGCACAAATGAAAGAAAAAAAATCAAAGATTTCTCGTTCTTACCAAAACTGTCACAAACACACACCTCTTCACAAAAAAAGTTCATCCAAAAACACATTAAGTTTTAAAACAGATCACTGTTTTATTCTTTCTCTCTTGCACAAACACACACAATAACGCAAGCATTGCAAGTGTACACACATTACTTAACATTTCCACTAACAATGTGAACAATGATGGACAAAGGCGACATGCATTCAGTGAAGTGAAGGATCAAGCTAACATCACTTTTACCACACTGTTTGAAAACTGGACAAAATCATGATACAAGCATCACATGACATAATCGGATTTGTTGACTAGGTAAAAGAGAGCATAGAGCGGAAAAGACGACTGACAGTATTTTTTCATAATAACAAGTCATTAAATGACAGAAGAGGCAAGAATTTTGATATGTATTGCATTGTATTGTTTTATACTGTGTTGTATAGTATTCAATTGTAGTGTGAAGTATTGTATGTTTTACACTGTATTGTATCTATCATCATAGCAGATTTGGCTGTTCTCCCTGCAGACAGCAAAATTGCCAAAGTACAGAGTTACCTATTTTTCTTTTTTTTAAAAACAAGTTTTAATTGCTTTCCAATAACAGTATCCCTTTCTGCAGAATTTTGCTAGGGACAGATTTTGTTGCTACAGTTTCCTTTAGTGTGCTAAATGCAAGTTGCACTGGGGATCCTGGTTTAGCATCTCACTCCAAAGAACTAGTTATACCCGCATCACCATTTTCCCCCTTCATTCCTCAGCTAGAGCTCCGAGGTTTACCAATGGTGAGATTTTGCATACGCGACTATTTTTGCACACCATTAAGGTAGCCATATTCCAACTTCGGCAATGGACCACCATTCAGTGTCTAATTAATTGGGAATTGGGTCGCAAACACTCGAAACACTATACATTCGGAATGACTGGTGTCAATGGCTGAGAAGTGTGTGTTGCTTTTGTTCAAGATGATGATTTAGAGGCAAAGTTATTGCTACTGCCATTAAAACAAATCAAACAAACAAAATACAACAAAAAGGAAACAAAGTCACAAACAAACAAAAATCACAACTAAAGAGAGAAAAAAACCCATACAAAATGAAACATGGAAAAAGTAAAAATAAATCCTTGATATTTTCTTCACAAATTCATTTTCTTAACAACAACAACAACAATCATTCGCAGACTTCATTGCTTGCTCTACTACACAAACTAATTAAATATAATACAATGATGTATATATGTTGCGTATATTGACAAATTATATGGCAACATTTGCTGCTCTTCAAAACTGAACAAACATGCAACAATACAATATGAACAAAACTGCTATTCAGCTACTAACTAAACAAGAAAAATCATGCTTAACTAATATGATATGGATAATGTATGGCTATGCTATAATAACAATAATGAATAACTGATATGGGAAATATATGAATCGCAGTATAAAACCCCTCGTCATCATCAAAAGGTTGTAAAAACTCGTGCAAAAAAAGAAAAAAAGACCAAAACAAAACACTTTGGGCAACACAAAATGAAGTCATTCGATGTTGGGCAAACACACATTTGTTGAATATCATGGTCCAAGTTGTCAAAAGAAAAGTTAAGGTAAAGGTGTCCCATAACCTATGTGGTTGTAGGGGAGTGAGGCATCAGAAACCTCAGCTTCTCAAGGGGCCAGCATTTTGAGGGTAGCATCCATCTGCTCTCCCTCGCTGCTTTACCTTCCCTGACCCTAAAGAGGCAGATACCCATTTACAGCTGGGTGAACTGGGGGACTGTACTGAAGCCAAGGGGTGCAAACAGTCACCCATCCAAGTGGTAACCAAGCTTGATGCAGCTTAACCTTTGCTGGGGAAAGCGAGAGCTCTGACCACTGAGCTATCCCTTCCCTATCAAAAGTGCCAATTCAAATATAATGTTTTGCATTGTATCATAAAATACTGTGCTGCATATACTGTACTGATCTTTGGTAGTGTATTGGTTTGTATCATTTGAATTATAAATCAATGCAGTCACAAGCAATTCTTATCTACATAAAATTAGGGCTGCTCTTTGTAGGGATATTGTATTGCCATGCTGTAGTGCTATCTTTTTGTGTCCATAAGAGTATCTTTGTGCACCTTTGAGCGTGTGTGTGTGCGCACGCGTGCGTGCGTGTGTGTGTATGTGTGTGAGTGTGTGTGTGTGTGAGATTAATCTTTCTAATCAAATTATGTGCAGATCTGCAAGTGCCATAACCCTACCCATGTATACCAATAACAGCATGCAGATGACCACATAAGCAAGTAAAAGCTTTTGCAATTCATTTCAAAGTGAGTTGCAAGAACATGAGTATACATAATATGCACCCAAGGCTTCAGAAGTCTATTGAATTGTGTAAATGATAAAATGCTGCTGATAAAACTTCCATGCAAATATGGTGTAGTATGTATTCAATCTTCAAATTACATTAATATCACCTTAAAATGAGAGATGGAGAGGTGTGTGTGTGGTGGTGGGGGAGGGGGGGGGGTGGCTTAATGAAATGAAAACCTCACTCAGACATGACACTCTAAAGATTAAAACTGGAGTACTGCTGCATGCATGATGAATTTTCTGCTAAGTATGGGAGGAGGGAGAGGCACGGGCTTCGCCAGGTTCAACCCATCCATGATAGACACACCTGAAAAAATTGAATGCAGGGCCCCTAAGATTCCTCATGGAGTTAGAGGAGAAGTCGTCACGTTGTTGTTATTGTCATTATTGTAATTGCTGTTGTGCGTGCGTGTGTTTGTGTGCAGTTTTTTTTTATGCCTTCCATCTTCAGTTTTCTTGAAAGAATCTTTTGATATGTTACTTCACACCCCCACCCCCCAAACTGATAATATTTCTTACACCTCAAGTACACCAATGTCTGAACTGAAAGAGCACAAGGTTATGACGACTCATCTCTTGAGTCCACATGAAAAAGTATCGACAGACGTAAAATATCTGTTGTCTTACTGCAAGAGTGGCAAGCAAAAACTGCAGAGTGAAGTAAACCCATGATAAAATTGTGATATACATATCAGATGATATGTTGCCGACAAATTTGAAGAGCGCGACACATTGAAATAAAACACAAGGATGTTCACACTGAAGCAAACATGTTTATGGGACTATTTGTATATAAGTTTCTGAGGTCATGATTTAAAGTATGCAGCACACACAAAAATTCAGCATGTAAAACAACGCAAACAAAAGCATGAATTTATTGCTGATATACTCTTGATGATGCTTTCTTTTTGTTCCCTCTGTGTGTGTGTGTGTGTGTGTGTGTGTGTGTGTGTGTGTGTGTGTTGTGTGTGTGTTGTGTGTGTGTGTGTGAGAGTGTGTGTTAGTGTGTTAGTGTGTGTGTGTGTGGTGTGTGTGTGTGTGTGTATCCCTGTCTCAAGTGCTTTAAAAAGGAGAGGCGGAGGATTAAAGAAGCATCTCAGACAGAGACAGACAAGACACAGACGCAAAGAGAGAATGAAAAGAAACTGATATGCGATTTAGAAAAGCCCTTATAATTCAATACTGAAAAATACTGAAGGGAAAAAAAACCCATCAATATAAACAGTGCCTTGGAACCCTTTATAACAACAAACATAATATCACATGTAACTTGCAAAAACAAAAGAACACAAACATACAAACGAACAAAAACCAACCAACAAAGCAAAAATTGACAATTTGCAATATAAAAAAACCCTGAAAGAAATCAAGCTGACTTATTATCAGTATTACCTAAGAGATCCAGAAAAGTAGCGACGTTTTATATCTATCTATCTATCTATATATATATATATATTTTTTTTTAAATAATAGGAAAGAAAACTTGTACTTACATACAAAAAGTAATGATTTAATCAACACCAACAACAAAACAAACAAAAACATACAGAAAAATAGACACTGTTAAAAAATCAAACAAAACCAGAGATTTCTTATTCAAAACTCGAAGATATAGTAAAATACAGGACAGTCTCTTAAAAAAAAAAGGTGGTGGTGGGGGCGAGGGGCCACATGTCAAACATAAGTGACTTAGTCACATGTCAAGCATAAGTGACTTAGTTACCTAGGTAAACTGTATCCGTTGATTCTTAATTTTAAAAAAACTTTAAGCGGGGGAAGGAGAGGACCGGGGAAGTATTTCATTTCATTTTATGCTCCACTAGCCAAGAGGGCCATTTCTGGATTGTTGCCTCGTTGCACCCTAAAATTTAGAAGATAAAAAAAGAAGGGAGGTTAGTTTTGTCCTCTTTAGAAGATAAAGAAAGGGAGGTTAGTTTTGTCCTCTTCAGAAGATTTTTAAAGAAAGGGAGGTTAGTTTTGTCCTCTTTAGAAGATTAAAAAAAAGGGAGGTTAGTTTTGTCTTCTTTAGAAGATTAAAAAAAAAAAGGAGGTTAGTTTTGTCTTCTTTACCATGTTCTACCCTTCTTCAATGTTCATGTTATATGCTTGTGATTACCCGAGCTACCTGGATGCACTGATTCAGAACAGGTGCATAATATTACAGCACAGTCCCACTTTCCAAACTTATCAAGGTTTAACCTTTTCTTTGTTTTTTTTTTAAACAATAAATGCACCATTTCTGGTGAGTGTGTGGGTTTGGTTTGGTTTTTGCTTGTTGTTTTTTTGTTTTAAAGGAAATGACATTAATTACTCATAATGTTCATGAAAATAACTGCACTTATTTATACAATCTATAAATCAGTTCTGATTCATGACATTTAAGGGGTTTTTTTCCTGTGAATTTTTTTTCCTTCCCAAATGACACTATGCATGCTGAGATAGACACACAAAAAATCCATGAAGATTACTCATGTACATACACACTTGACACAGATCTGTCACACAGTTTATCATAATATACACATTCTTACACATATGTCACATAGTATGATACATATTTTTTTTTTTTCAGAAGACAAAACAAACTGCCACATTGTTTCTTACATATTTTCCTGAAAACAAAAGAAAACAAAGCAAAAAACACACACACACAAACACACACACATACCAACACAAAAAATCAGAGCGCAGAACATCATGCTTAGATAAAAACAAAAAGAAAGACGATGCCTTAAATGCACACACTCCCAAAGAGACAAAATAAAAAAATGTGTTCATCACAACTCAGTATGTACAATGTCTCCACACTCTTTGCAATCTGACTCACAAACACACACAAGTAATACAGTTGGTCACAAATCGTATCAGGGGGAAAAAAATTCAAAGGCAACATATGGTTGATTTGTACACGCCATGAATGTTATTTACAATACATCTGAAAAATAAGAAGCAATATTGTGATTAGTAAGTATGACAGCAAGCATTTTCTTTTATATTTCCAGAAAAAAAAAAACATATGCAGAAGAGAGCACACCTTTTCATCATTATCATGACCACCACCACCATCATCATCATCACATTACCATCATCATCATGACATCGCCATCATCACAGGAAAAGGAAAACAATGGATAAACAAACAAATGCAGTAAGAATACTAGACTCTCTTAAGAAAGCAATACCCTCACCTAAAAATACGCACACATGCCCAGCTCTCTCTCTCTCTCTCTCTCCCTCTCTCTCTCTCTCACACACACTCACACACACACCTTTCACAAATAACAATTCATTAGCAAAGAAAAAAAAAATCCAAACAATCCCATCAGAACTGAATTGATTTCAGATCAATATTATTATCCATACTCACAAAATGACATGCCCACTTGTCTTAAAGGAAACAGTACTACTGTGAAAAACACCTTATTGCTCACTACAAATCTGGATTCACCAAGCAAGTGCAAATGGAATTCTTGCTAGCTTTTTACCACAATGCACACAAAAAAACCCCAACCCTGTTCCAAAACAAGGTTTTCAATGTTTGGTTACAACAGGCTATTCGTCCACACTTGTTTTTCTTTCTGAGACCATTGATAACAAGAGTCTACCAGATTTTTATTTAAAATCATAAAAATAATGTTGACTTTCTGTTGTTTTTCAAACATCAGCAGTTTTGATGCTACTCATTTTCTGTAAGTATTCCGACAACTATTTTTGTTTATTTACACACACACTCTCTCTCTCTCTCTTTCTCTCTCTTTTCAGTTTTACGTAGAGATTATAATCTAGAACAAACCTGTTTCTTTTCTTTTCTCATATCAACAAATACAACAAATCCACCTCAACCTATGTACATCACGCATCACAAAAATTGATGCATACACAGACACTTTCAGAAGCAGTCTTTCAACAAACTTTTGAACATGTGACAAAACAGTTGGAAGCAAACTGCTGAACACAGTGTCTCTCTCTACATACAAACATACACGAGTTCAGTTGACATCATTACCGTTACACTCCTCAGCAACGTGGTTTGTCTTTATTTAGTAAAAAGTCCAAGCTGATCAATTCTGTAAGTTATGAGACATCTTTCTCCATTCAGTTTGTTCATTTTGTGTGTCGTATGGCAAGTGCTTTGGCCCTCAGCATTTTAAACTCTGTCTGACAGCATCTTACACCCTCTGACAGTGGGTTCACATATTTATTTATTCATTTATTTCGAGGATAATGACATAAGCCCTAATATGTTGTTTGGTTTTTTTTACATCCAGTTCCCGTGTGTCTGCAGTTTTGTAAATTTTGTCATCTGTTCCCACCAACCATACAGTTCCCATGCAGATCATGAGCATGTCTGCTAGAGACCTGTTCTTTCTCCAACTGATTTTCTGCAGTTGAAAGTTCAGAAAGACTATTTCATCGACCCTAAAAGACTGGGCAGGCAGTGGGCTAGCTGAGTGCATACAACTGACCCAAGACAAGGCTGACTTGGAGATCCATGGAACATTGATTAATACTGGATCTTGGGATGGCCCTTAATCCATCCAAAAACACAGATAAGGTCTGCTTCGTCCAAACATCTCTTGGGGGTATAAGCACAATGACTGAATCCATTTTGGTCGTTTTAATGGTTAAGATATGTGCCAGTACTGTGATCAAGCTGCTCACTACATGTCTAATCAAACTTGATTTTTTTTTTTATGTTACTAGTCACTGTCATTCAGGGCATTACATTACAGTAATACCCTGCAGAAAGTTAATGTCACTAATTAATTTACTGTCTTTCAAGGCATATGAAATCAATCATAACTTGTCATGGATAATGCGGTTGTTTCACTTGTCAAAATTTGTGAAACAAACTGCCAACGACATAAAGATATATATATTTACAACTGAGAAATGGGATATCATTCGTGTAAACGTGAATCTAATGAACATTCTGGAAAATGGATGATGAGAGATGAGATCTCCTATTGGTATACAGACTCTTTGTCAAGGGTCTGCTTTCCTTGGTTTGGGTCAACTATCTGTCTGACCTGCATAGGCATAGCAGGTCTGCAAGAAAAAAAAACTGAGATCAGAGATCAGAAAAAAAAAAATCTCTTCACATGACATTGGGATTTGAAAATGACTTCATGAACATGAAATTTATGTCAAACACTGTCATTCGAATTTTCATAACTTTTTTTATGATCAACAAAATGTTTACCACTTTCACATTTTCAGCCACATTAAAATACAGACTTTCACATTTTCAGCCACATTAAAATACAGACTTTCACATTTTCAGCCACATTAAAATACAGACTTTCCATTTTCAGCCACATTAAAATAAACACTTTCACATTTTCAGCCACATTAAAACAAAACAGAGTTAAAATGTGACAATCACTTCTACAAATATTATAAATCAACTGCCAAACTATTTATATAAATTTTTATACATCCCAAACATCATACACAACTTCAACAGTGTCACACTTTCCCACAGAAAGTGACACATTCACATTACAACACACCAGGCACAAAAACAAAAAACAAATAATAATGGAAGCAATGAGGAGAGACGTTAAAAAGACAACAACTCTCACTTTTGATTTCTTTGCTCGTGTTAGTTGAGAGCACTTTGGAACATAGCAAAAGCAGCCATGATAACAGTACACAGGTTTCTGGCCACCTCAGGACGCAGTCTCTCAGTTGGACTTCTTCATCTGACTTCTACACTGATTTCTAATTCTATGACCCAACTCAGGAAGTTCTCTCAGTATGACTTCTCAATCTGACTTCTACGCTGATTTCTAACTTTTATGGCTAACTCAGGACACAGTTTCTCAATTTGACTTCTTAACCTGACATCTACACTGATTTCTAATTCTATGACCCAACTCAGGAAGTTCTCTCAGTATGACTTCTCAACCAGACTTCTACACTGATTTCTAACTTCTATGGCTAACTCAGGACACAGTCTCTCAGTTTGACTTCTTAACCCGATTTCTCCCTAAACTCTTTAAGGGGTCATGGGGTACTGTGCTACTTGATTCAGGCAGTGTATCTTAAGTATTTTCAAACTGGTGTAGCTCATCCCTCTCCAGCCTGCATGCTGGGTATGTTCATGACATCCATAACACTGGCCGTTGCTGGCCTTCACTTCTGCTAAAGGTGGATGGGCTTTTCAACACATACACATCATGCTCTGAGTCTGTTCCCTCACAGGATCTTGGTTCATGGTCTCAACCAAAGGATGTTTCTCTGAGAATTGGTTACAGATTACATTAGAGACTTTGAAAACCTGCCAGTGGCATGATTATTTCAGGATACTAACAAGAACTGATCATCAGTCAGCTGGTCGCTGTGTCATCCCATGGTGCCCTTACAGCAAAGGAGACTGTGAGATATGTAATGTGATACTGTAAGAAATGAACGATTTCCCAAATTTTAGGATGTTAGTAGGGCATCTATGTCTGTTTACTCTAGGCCTTGGGAGTGAATGCAGCATATGATATATATATATATATATATATATATATATATATATATATATATTTTTTTTTTTTAACCTATGTATTTCATGGAAGAGGCCTATTGTGTGCCTGGTCGTTGGGGTGAAACAAAAATACCCTGCGTGGGCTCAAAGGTTTACTAGTGCATTACTAGGTTGTGCAATACACTTGACAAAGTGACTGCTAAGTAGTTCTCCTGGCTGGTCAGATTTTGGCATCGATAGACAGAATATTCAAGGGTGGAAACTACAACAGAGAAAAAGACAGACAGACAGAGAGAGAGAGAGACACAGAGAGAGAGAGAGAGAGAAGAGAGAGACAGACAGAGAGAGACAGAGACAGACAGAGAGAGAGAGAAAGACAGACAGACAGACAGAGGCAGAGGGAGGGATGGAGAGAGAGAGAGAGAGAGAGAGAGAGAGAGAGAGAGAGAGAGAGAGAGAGAGAGAGAGAGAGAGAGAGTTGATTGATTGATTGATTTATTGATTGTTAATCTTTGTGAGTGAGTGAGAGAAACGGAGGACAGTAGCTAAAGCCAAGGAAAAAACTTCTTAAGACTTGAATCTGCATGACAACATAAGTAAGGCACAAATAATACTACATCTTCCTCAAAAGGTACAGTCCATCCCATGACAACTTGAAAGTGAAAGGAAAAATTCCTGAAAATGTCAAAAATCTGACATCTCAGACAATTTTTTTTAAAAAGAAAAGAAAAAGGCAATGTGCTGATCAAGGACATTCTGGTGTTGCTTTTAACCCTTCCACTGCTGGATATAGTTATTGGCGCTCACAGGAATTGCACTTAAAACCAAGAATTTTTAGCGGGGCTACCTTGCTCTGTTTTAGGGTTTTTACACGCTTATGATTAACACTAGATAGGTAAACCTATACATTTTTGGAAAGTAGAGACAATGTAGAATGTGATACAAAAAACAAAAAAGACATTACCTAGTATGTAGCAGGAGATATCCCACAAATTATAATGAAAAAACTCCCTGACAGGTAAGCCACCTCACCCTCTACTTGTCATCATCTACACCCCTTTCATGGCAGAGACACAGAACAGAATGAACAACAAGGCAAAGCAACATGTGTTAAAGGCATTAGAAGTGTGAGATAAGACTCCACTTCAATCAGCATCTTATGTTGGTAACTAGCCATTCACTTCCAACAACTGACTCCTTTAGGTTGGTGTCAACAACATTCCTTTCCAGATCATCATCACTCCTAGTAACGCTAATCACACAAAGGACTGGAAGTTAGACACTTGAGTGACCCTACCAAGTGAAAAGGAGGCACTTTTCCCTAAAGTTACAATAATAGTTGATTGATGTTGAACATGACTTATGCTATGCCACAGTTTACTGGGAAGCCATGATCATGGCCCATTGAGCTGTACTGGTTAACAACCTTTACACATGCCTTTCATACTCTGGGACAGCATAACAACAAAAACGGCTGGTTTCTTTCAGCACCTTTCAACCTTGCCCCACAGTAGCCTCAACTGTCTGACGTCAGCTCATAGTACAAAATGACATCAAATCAAGTCCAGCCGAGACTTTGTCTAAGCAATCCTTTCAAATAGTTAAAAATATGAAATTCTGATAAAACAGCGCTTCCCTTTGACTACTGCTACCAAACAGTGCCTCGGAAAAGACAAAGAAACCTGGACAAAAGTTTGCAGAAAATTTGTTCCCCCTCACCCGTTAATTCAAATCGTACCACAAGATTGAAGGCATTTCATTTTGCTAAGTGCTTAGAAGACAGAAAGAATTTCATTTTGCCAAGTGCTTAGAAGACAGAAAGGATTTCATTTTGCTAAGTGCTTAGAAGACAGAAAGAATTTCATTTTGCTAAGTGCTTAGAATCACACAGATCATGCCCCAGTATTGGTTTTACTACCATCTTCAATCATGCATACTTGTGTTTTGCTTATTTCAACAACAGCAATAACAACAACAATCACAGGTCTAAAAGAAAACGAAGCTCTACCTAACATTAATGCTTTCTCTTAACTGCCTTTTTTTGGGGGAAAATATCATGGCCTTACATACAAGTCTTACATTGAAATCGCACACAGCTTGCTGTTTCAACACTTTGGTCTTAACACGTACAAATTAATATAAACACATATGCCTCCACACACACACATACATCAAACAAATCAGACACAGCTTGATGTTAAGCTATCATGGTCTTGACATGTTGTACATATGTAATTACACATGTCCCCTTCCCCCCACCCTTCTGCCCCTCACCACACATGAAAGAAATTTGACGCAGCTTGTTGTTAAGGTATCATGGTCTTGACATGTTGTACATATGTAATTACACACGTTTCCTTCCCTCCCTCCCCCCTTCCTCCTCAACACATATCAAAGAAATTTGAGACAGCTTGCTGTTACTGCGTTTGCTTTTACCACTACAGAAAACATGATCACAAGGGAAAAACTTCTCAATGATTAAAATAAAATAGATCTGACCAGAGTTTAACCTCTTAACTGCCGAGTGCAAGTGCACCCTATACGCTGGGGAATAAAATTCTCATGTATCACTTGCTATGCTCATGTCCCTCTTACTCAGAAATTATTAAATGAATAATCCTTATAGTCTGCCCAGTGACAGTATATATATATCGTAGATTGCTTTGAGGCAAGCTCAAATTAGTTAGCATGATATTTCAGTACGAAAATATATTTAAAATGTAAAAAAAATCGACAAAACATACACTTTCTTCATCATCACTGTCATTCTGAGTACCCCCCATCTCAACATCATCAAACATAGGTCCAGGCAAAACCTCAGTCATTTTTTTTTTTTAAATGCACTATCTCTTGAATCATACAAGATCATTTTCATCACTGTCAGGATTATCTAAAGTTTTATTTGCCACTTTTTCAGCTGTGTAAATTTATTGATACCTTCAACAACAAGTGTCAGCCATTTTGAACAAGAACTGCCCAAGCAGTCATGCATAAAAACACAAAATACAAGCTATAAAAAAACGATCGTTTTTGCCACAGTTTTTGCAGCTGGATGTTGCCAAGCAACAGGAGAGTGATCTCCACTAATTTTGGAGTTCTTTTCCTTAAACTGTAGTCAAGGAAGCTGGCCTGTTTACTTTGGTTTGAAACCCTGGAAATTTTCCAGGTTGTAGGCGCATAGGGTGCACATTTAGCCCTGGAAAATTTCTGGGGTGGGGCAGTCTAGTGGTTAAAAAAAAAAAGATGTACAGAGTTAAGCAGGTGAAACTGATACCCAAAATAGAAGATCCATACATGACAAAATAAACATGTACCTCTCTCCTCCCCCACTCACAGACACACAATCATGCATCAATATTTTACAAATACAGGTGCACACACTGACACTGAATCTGAAATATAACTTGAAACAATTTCAGTCATCCAAAAGGTGACATACTAATGCAGGTATGCATTTTTTCCCCAAAGGTTTGACCAAAAAAAACATGAAACACATGGTGTTCACACATTTTTTTCTCTAATCTCTAAGACTGGGGAAATAACAAACCACATAATTATCTGCTGCTAATGTGGTCCTACTTAATCAAGATGCACTGTCACCTTAACATAAGTGTTATTGCTGTTATAATTCAGACAATATATTTTACCACTGCTGTTTTGTCAGATAAAAGCAAAGAATGCCAACAATAAAAAAAGAAAGAATTAAAAAGCATTCTTGTTTAGAATTTAAACAAAATAAACATAATTGACACTTTCATTGTAGACGGTTGCTTTCTCTCTTTTAACAAATTGCTTTTCATTCTTCGAATATCCTTCTCTTTTTAGCTGTATTATAACGGTACATCTGTCTATCAAACCTCCACAACACTGACTAATAATGAGAAACAACATCCTGCTAATCATCAAGATGTATGATTCTTCTAGGCGTGCTCCTCTCCACACAGCTGCACCTACTGGAAGCCCTTAGTGACCGAGGACAAAGCGTGAAGTGACTCCTTACAATACTCATGGATCATATTTAGATTTGCGCTCATCGCTATATTGCTCTCACAGTATCATCATATCACAAAACGATACCTCCCCCAAACCACCACCACCCCCTCCCCCCAAAAAAAAGAAAAAAAGAAAAGAACCAGCAACAAAAAATTCCAAACAAAACCCAACCACCCCATCATAAACAAACAAGCAAAACAGAAGAGAGAAAAAATCCCCAACCGAATAAACAAAACAAAAAAACCAAATCATTATTTTTACAGTTTATATGACCTCAAAAAGCTTTTTTCAAGGGCTTTTGTACAAATATTATATAATCAATCCATCAACCTGCACAAATATTTGCAAGCAATCATTCAACCAATCATCCAATACAAACAATTATTACCAAAAAGAATATATTTCAATCAATCAATCAATCAAACCATTTTATTTTCTTTTTCTGTCCATCACTTCAGGCACTTTAACAGGAGGGCAATTTAGAAAAAAAAGAAAAGTTCACACTATGGAGATAACATAAACACACCATCAAAAATAAGATGAAAAAATATGATTTCCACCAGTTTTATATATTATACTGCCGTGATATTTTTAGGTTTCAAGTATCTTTGTCAAAGTCACCCCCCATCCCCACCCCATCATGTCGTATATTTTCTGTCTCAGTTCAATTTTCTTTAATGCAGAACATTTTATGTCTTTGCCTCATTTTTTTTCAAGTAATATAATTATTTTATTAAAAATTTATCTGATTTTACTAGAATCTGTTTTCAATACTCACAAGCATTACACTCGATACACAAATTATATATATCTGAAAATGTAAGTTGCCGTGGGGTTCTTTTACAAGTGTCTTAATGTTATGTTGCACACAAAACATTAGTTTACCATCTCATCCAAAAGATTGCACCCAGATGATCACTCACACACACCACCACAACAAACTAGTGAAAATTCTGGCTTTAGACAGGACTAACACTGAAGCCTCTGAGTGTAACCACTAGATACAATACCTTCCCAACAAACACACGCAAGAAACCTTTTAAAAGCTGAGTGCAGACAATATCTCAGGCAAGCAATATCTCTAATATCTCTAGGTCCTCCCTAGTTCTGATATCATATGGTCAAGATACATATTTGGATACAAATGACGATACTCCAAATCAACTTTGGTATCTTTTGCACCTCAGTGCTCATTCAATTTTTTGTTTGGGTTGAGAAAAAACCCCAACCCACATGATGATAAATCAAATCAAAGTCGGTAACTCTTTGTGTCTACTATGTTCTTTGGTCAACATACACTGGAAACATGATGATATTCAAAATCAATTTAGTCATCTCAAATCCTTCCATGTTTGCTGCGTTGTTTGATAACTAACTTGCAAAAATGATAGATATGATGGTAATCCATATCGACTTAGGCATCTTTCTCTAAGTCTCTTCTGTCCTTTGGTCAGGACAATTCTATCTCCGTTAAGATCTGTTCCATACTTTGGTCAGGACAGTTCTATCTCCATTAAGATATGTTCTATACTTTGGTCAGGACAGTTCTATCTCCGTTAAGATCTGTTCCATACTTTGGTCAGGCAGTTCTATCTCCATTAAGATATGTTCTATACTTTGGTCAGGACAGTTCTATCTCCATTAAGATCTGTTCTATACTTTGGTCAGGACAATTCTATCTCCATTAAGATCTGGTCTATACTTTGGTCAAGACAGTTCTATCTCCGTTAAGATCTGTTCTATACTTTGGTCAGGACAGTTCTATCTCCATTAAGATCTGTTCTATACTTTGGTCAAGACAATTCTATCTTCAATAAGGTCTGTTCTATACTTTGGTCAAGACAATTCTATCTTCAATAAGGTCTGTTCTATACTTTGGTCAAGACAATTCTATCTTCAATAATGTCTGTTCTATACTTTGGTCAAGACAATTCTATCTTCAATAATGTCTGTTCTATACTTTGGTCAAGACAATTCTATTTCTCTTAAGTCAGGATAGCCTGGTTGTTAGCATGATGTGCTCGAGATCTGCTGACCCAAGTTAGATTCCTGTTCAAGAGGATTTTTCCTCTGGAGTTAACATCAGTGCCGACTCCACTCCCCCAAAAGTCCTTCGGATGAATCTATAAACCGAAGATCCCATGTACGAATGCACGCAGAACATCTTACACACATGTTAAAACCTGTTACGCTTTTCAAAAAAGTAGGACATTGTGTGCTGTTGGGAATGGATGACAAAATTGACAAAACTGCATACACATGGGGACTGGATGAAAAAATGCACATGAGTGCTTATTCCATTATCCTCGAAATAAAAGAATAAATAAATAAATAATAAATGAATGAATGAATGAATAAATAAATAAATAAAAGTCTATTTCCTTCTTTGGTCCAGACAAGCAATAGATTTTCTGAATATGCAAACTAGTCTATAATTCTCTACGTCTGCTGTGTCATTTGGTCATAATACACAACAAACCCTGGTTCACAGTCACTGTCCATGCCAGAACAAAGAAACAATCAAAACCAGACAAAATGATAATCCCCTTAGCAAACAATATCAAACTGGTGTACCATTTGTTCCTTTCTCTCCAGAAGACAAAGATGATTTTTTTTTTTTAAATTAAATAAGTAAAAAGGTTGATGAGAAGGACAAGAACAATGAAAATGAAAAAAACCTAAACAAACAAAAGATGAAAATGTGACAGAGCTTATCACATAGAAGGAGATGAAGAAAAGGAAGAAGAAAACCCGGAAGAATAAGAAGATAAAGATAATGGTAATAAAGAAGAATGAGGGTGAAGGAAAAAAAGGCATTTTGAACAACGAATTCAATTGCCAGGTAAAAATCTACCATCTGTGACACTGAAAGGTGTTGACAGTGTTCAGCGTCTTAAACAACAACAACAACAAAACTCTGTATTCAGAATGAAAACCAGCCACCGCTGCTTCCAGTCACACATTAAACCTCCTCACACTCACAAACACACACACACCCAAGTGTCCGACAGTACTACAACTCAAGGATCCAGAAATATGTTTTGAAAAAATGCCCAGCTTGACAAGACATCCCACATCAGATGTGGCTTGAAGATGTGGAGCCTTTCAGAGGAAGTTCTGTGGATGGGTGAGCAGCTGAAGAAGATGGTGGATGTCAACCTTGTGCTCCTTCTTCAGAATGAGGGTATGAACATTGTCAAGAAAGCCAAAGAAATGGGGGAAAAAACCAAGTCATGTAACAACATGAACAGATAAAAGCCATCGTTAAAAAAGAAACAACATAGCTTGTAAACTCACTGAGTTTGCTTAACAAGTAAAAACCATCATTCAAAGTCTAACCAGCATAGCTTGTATTGAGTTTGCTAAGTAAATTTTTGTGTTGTGTTGTGTTGTGCTGTGCTGTGTTGTGTTGTGTTGTGCTGTGTTGTACTGTATCACACACCATATACAGTCATGGCAGATTTCACAGCATGTGGTCATAGCGCATCATCACACACTTTTCCCCTGCCTGCCTGAGTATCATTTCCCTGCAGAGATTGCACTTTCCCACAGAACATTGCCAGGGACAATTCTCATGTTGTCGCGGCATTGTTGTTGGTGGGGGGGGGGGGGTTTCCTGAATAAACGCACCTACAGTGCCACTCCATAGTCTTCCGCGACTGAAGGCTGCCAAATGCAGCATACAAGACCTCCATTTAACTTCTTGCCACGGACAATTCTTTTGTTGCATGGGTACTTTTACAGAACAAATGTTGCATACAAGACCTCAGTCTATCTTCTTGTCCAAAAGACGCCCTCAGACCACCATCACGGTCAAGTGGAATTGGAAAAGTTCAGTTTTAGACTGGGATCGAATCCACCACCTCTAACTTTCTAGAGGGGCGTATTAACGCTAGATCATTGATCTACAGCTCTGTCTACCTCTGTGCCAGGATTCAGTGACAGTTTTATCTAATAATAATAATGAATGGAATTTATATAGTGCTATATCTTGCTTATCTGATAGTTCCTTATACTTTTTTGAAAAAAACAATTTCTTTTCATTTGTATTCAAATACAAACTAAACATACACTTTTTTTTAATACAAAATTTGTGGTGAGATTTGCTTTAAATGAAAAATCGTTTAAAAACAAAACAAACATATATTCTTTAAAGATAAGAGAGGCAGGTAAATCTTTAATTAAAAAAAACAAACAAAAAAGGAAGAAAAAACCCGGAGAAGATCCACTTCAGTCCAACAAAAACAATGAACCATTCAAACATGTAAAAACCATGCAGGGATACGTGCCAGGCACTCACGCATGCACCCCTGCATGCATGTGCACGCACTCACACACACATACACATTTACATCCATGCACGCGCATGCACACACACACAACACACACAATCATAGCAAAGATCAAACTCTAAGACAATGCTCAGTCTCAGTCCAATTTTCCACTTTGAAAAGAAAAAGAGCAAATACAAAAAAACCTATTTCATCCCCTCAAAAAACAAAAAAAATCTCACCCCCAAACCCAACCTCATAAAATTTCCAATACACACACACACTTGATCTTCTCCCCCTCCCTTCACCCCCCAAACAAATTCCATACCTGTACACATTTCATTCCACTCTCCCCCCTCCACATCTATACATGCACACACCTCATCCCCCACCCCCCCCAACCTCCCTCCCATCACTAACTTCCACACACGCACACACACAGAGAAACCCACAGTAGTCCGTGCGGCACTTTGCGGTGACTGTACAACATTGCTGCTTCACCAGGATTGATTGAGCGTGAGGTAGAGAGAGAGAGATGAACATGACGACGGGGTGACTACTGGTCCCAGCGATGTCTGTCTGGTCCCTCCTTGGGCAACGATCATAAATCGGGAAAACGGCCAGCATCCTCACGAAATTCTGCGGGGATTTCAAACAGTTCCGCTTCAAGGTCGCTCCGCCACTCAAACAAGGTGAAGGTCACCTTGGCGGTGATGGTTGGGAACACGGGGATTTCTGAAAACAGGAACAAGGAAGCTGGTGATGGTGAAGAAGGTCCATGGAAAGGAGATGGGGAAATTAACTTTAAACTTTGCATGGGGTGGGGCTCAACATCAGCTGTAGCGTGATGCCTTTCCCCTGCTGTATTATTGTTCGCTTATGTTGATTGTATATTCAATAAATCATGTTTAAAACCACGTTAACCTTGAAAATTGATGCCCAATGTTGCATGTTCCTCAGCTTAACATCCTATGGGTCTGGCAGAATGTACACTCTTGACTTGCTTATCTCACCTGAGGGTCACTGTGAGACCATAACTGCATACTGGATGAGAAGTTTGTGTGTATAGCTGTTTTCAAGTACCTCAACATATAGGCAGCGATACTCCAACTCCAAAGGATTTTGTTTTCTACATTAATAGAGAGAATAGGTTGTGATACCAAGAGCTTGTCATGGCTGAAGACAATCTCACCATCAGATTTTAAAGCGTAACAAGGTTTTAATTTAGGCTTTGGTACTCAGCTTACATCAACAGGTAACAAAGCTTTTGGACAAGGCCCATTATTAATATACACATCACCATTGTTTAACATCAGAACTCTAGTCGAGGAAAGAAAAACAAAATCCAAACCAAAGCCTAATGACAGACAACATGTAAAAATGCAGAGAGGAGTGGAGTGGAGAGGAAGGCAGCACTGACCGATTTTGACAGGGAAGCCAGGAGGCAGCTTGGTGGTCATGAAGTCACGCAGTTTCTGGAACTGTTTGAACGGTGCCACCACTTCCAGGACATCCAGCAGTCTGAAACAGCCACACATACCCGCCGTTTTTCACCAAAAAACGTCCACCGTTTCTTTCAGAATTCATGTAGACTTCCCCTGTATAAAACTCAAGGAGATTTTAAAATATTTGTATTGTACTGTGCTGTATGGTATTGTAATGAAGTACAGTGTAGTGCAATGCAGTGCAGTGCAGTGTAGTGTTGTGTTGTGTTGTATAGTGTGGTGTATGTAGTGTAGTGTAGTGTAGAGCAGTGGATTGTAGGATTTTTTTTCCACCAATTCAAGGAGTTTTCAAGGAGGTTTATCCCAAATTCAAGGTTGAAGTGCATTCAGTGTTATAATCCTGATGTGGCCTGAATTCACAACAGTTCAACTGCTAAATGTCAGTGCAAAGCAGTGATTAAATCAGTGTATAAATGGGTACAAATGGAACAACTGATTTGACAGTGCAGGTTTAGATAAATACAGAAAAAAAATCATAAATGTGTGTGTGTGTGTGCAAACGGGTACATATGATATATGCTTGTGTGCATATACGTGAGTGTCCATTAATGCATAAGCACAAGTGTGTATGTGTGTGTGTGTGTGTGTGTGTGTGTGTGTGTGTCTGTGTGTCTGTGTGTGTGTGTAAGCATGTGTGCAATACAATAAAAGTTTGCCAGCATATATACAGAACAAAGATTTACTTACATCTCTACCGTCATAGGAAAGTCGTCACTCTGAAACAAACACATCGCACCAAAGAAATTTATTATTTACAATCAATTAGCATAAACAAAAAAAGAGCATAAATGATCAAAGTGCAACACTGAACAATTCAATTTTGATCAAGCCGGATTGAAGTAGAGAACTCGATTTTACAGCAAAAAACTACTTCTGAAATTGTTACAGGAAATTTACGTGCACACGCTCTCTCTCTCTCACACACACACACCCACCCATACCCACCCACCCACACGCACGCATGCACGCACACACACCCACCCCCTCCCACCCCACCCCCACTCAACCCAAAAAACCTCAAAACGTCTTTGTTAGCACAAGTGAATCAATGAGCCTATCATCACTAACAACTCACCATAGCGACAGTGGCTTTGAAAGCTTTGGCGCTCTCCTTGGCATTCATGGGCCGAGCCAAACATGGCGGCATTCCCGCTGGCGCCTGGATGTAATCGTCCCACGTCGCCGTGGATGCGGGGGGAGGTGACACTGAGGGCCTCCTCTCTATTTGCTGAAAACACAATGCTCCCTCACAGAAAACTCTCACAATGCTTTGCTGACATCTATATATATACTTTCATACCTTAATTTGAGTTCAGCTTGTGTCCTATCACATACATGACCTGATGCTCACAGTTGTTGCTTTAGCAGAATATTCTCTCTTTGTTTAAGGAAAGCCTTTAAGTTTGTTTGTTTTTTAATTTAAATTCATGTTGCTTACAGTTCTGCCAAACCTAAAGACGATATTTCTGCTGTCACCCTATTCAAGTCTGAAACTCGCATCAACAGTCACTTCAACTTCAAATGTAATACATACTTATCCCCTCAAAAATCAAACAACGGCAACCTGACCCAAAAATAATTAATTAAATAGCAGATTACCTTAAGTATACGATAGAAAAATCTCAAAAAGCAGATTAAAAACTCTTACTTGTGCATACACTCACTCCCAAAAAAGCAAATGCATTGCTTATTCAATGTACCATCTGGAAATAAAAATATGACTTGACTTGACTTGACTTCAAAAGCAACGTTAGAAAATGAATCGTTCCACATTCCAAAACACTTCGCTATCTATCAGACACTCTGATACAGTACAAGCAGTAAACACGACTATCCTGACAGCGGCGAACAATGACACAGACAATGAACTACAGGAAGCACAATGCTTACAGTTGGATTCTGGTCCCAGGAGCCCCTGCCGATGTTCTCCATGATGGCTTTGTTCTTCTGCACGTCCTCTGGCGACAGGTGTTCTCGTCTGGGATGGCACACAAGGAAATGCACATGTCTGACAAAACAATCAAACTGAATGTCAAAGTCCTTCGGATGAGACTATAAACCGAGGCTCCGTGTTCGAACGCATGCAGAACATCTTGCACACACGTTAAATCCTGTTCCGCTTTTCAGAAGAGTAGGCCATTGTGTGCCGGTGGAAACAAGTGACAGAATTTACAAAACCGCACACACACCGGGACTGGATGTAAAAAAGCACATGAGTGTTTATTCCATTATCCTCGATATGAAAGAATAAATAAATAAAATAAAAATAAACATGACAGTGCTGTTATGTTTTCAATGGGCTGGCCAGACCCACACCCCCAACGAGAGAGAGGGAGGGGGAGGGGAAGGAAGAGAAGGGGAGAGACAGACACAGAGAGAAAGAAATTAAAAGAGGCTGACATAAGAGATTAATAGAGACCGAGAAAGAAAGACAGAGACAGGAAAGAGGGAGGCAGAAAACAGAGACAGACAGACATTCGCCCAAAGAGCAGGCAGACAGAAACAACTGAAAGAAACGAATCATTTTGTACAAAACAAAGGCTTGAGAGGATTTGGGGACCAAAAACAAGATCAATATATATATACATAAACACAATACAACACAGCAATAACAACAAGCAATGGCTAACCTAAAACTATAAGAACATAACAACAACCACACTACAATGCAGACTAACAATGATGACATCTGACAACTGCCATACTTTAAATACAGACCAACACAATTGACAGGTAGAATACCTAAAACATAAACAGTGGTCTTGATACACTATACAGTAAACTCACACTCATGATCTGACATTCACTGCAGACGCACTTTCAAATCTCCACTGACATACTGGTTTAAGGCAATTTCTCCCCTGGAGTTAACACTGCTATTGGTACCAACTCCATCCAACTACCCCACCCTTAAGTCCTCTGGATAAGATGACAAACCAAGCCAAACGTGCAAACACACAGAGAACATGTAGTGTACGTATTAAAACCCCATCCACCTTTCTCAGAAAAGCAGGCCAGCTATGCCAGTGAAACAGATGACCCCAAAAAAACATACTCAGCATGCATCTCACTACCTGGAGAGAGATGGGCTCCACCCAGTTCAACATAACACACGTGATACACTGAAAAATTTACGGCAGTACCTAAACAAGGTCTCAAGGCATCAAAAGCAGAAGTGAATTCAACACAAACGAAAAACAGTAGCACACCTTGAACACAACAATAACATCACATACCTTTTCCTGGATTGCAAGACCAGTCCATTGACGTAGTAGAAATCGGCTTTAAAATCCCCTACCATTTCCTGAAACATGCAGAGGACTGTGCATTGCTTTTAAAGCCAAAATATTCATGTTGATCCTAAAAGTTTCATGGTGAAGTTTTATATGGACCTAAATTGCTTACTGGTGCATGCATGAGCACACGCAAACACAGACTGAAAAGGGATTTAAACGCTTTCACCACTTTTGACGATGTCAGTTCTTTTCCTCGTTTTCTTTTTTTACAGAAACATACCAGAAACAACTTCTGATGCATATATCCATACATATGCTCAAATGCATGTGTAAGCATGCACACACACACACACTCACACACAAACACACTCAACACAAACACACACACAAACACACTCAACACAAACACACACACAAACACACTCAACACAAACACACACACACAAACACACACTCAACACAAACACACACACACAAACACCCATTCACACAACACACACATATGCATACACACAACACACACATATGCATACACACACAAACACACATATATATACATACGCAACGCATGCACTAACGCACATATACACGCACATACTCACACACACATACAGGCAATACATACATAACACAATTTCTCTGATATATTTACACACACACACACACGCGCGCACGAGCACACACACATACACTCACACCTTCACACACTCACAAACGCACATAATTTCACTCATATACTCTCACTCTCTCACTCATTCTCCACACACACACACACACACACACACACGCACACACGCACATACACACACACTCATATGCACACAGATACACGCACGCACGTATACATACATACACACACTCACATTCACATGCATGCACACACACACATGCACGCACGCACACACACACACACTCACAAACACTTAACCGTCTAATATCACTTTTTGGTGGAAGGTTGTTAAACTGAAGAACTAACTAACTATTCACACAACGCACACACACACACAAGCACACACACTCAACACACACCAACACACACAACACACACTACAACACTCAACACACACACACACTCAACACACACAACACAACACACACACAACAACACTCACACAACACCACACACACACTCACACACACAACACACACACACACTCAACACACACACACTAACACACACACACACACACACACCCAAAACACACACTCAACACACACATCAAACACACTCACACACAAACACACATCAAACACACAACACCAAACTACACCAAACACACACAACACACACAACACACACACACTCAACAACAACACACCCCAACACACACACCACACACAACACACACTCACACAACACACACACACCAACACAACACCACAACACACACTCAACCAACACACACACACACCACACACACACACACACACACCCACTCAACACACACACACACACACACTCAACCACACAACACCACACAACACATCAACACACACACACACACTCAACACACACACAACACACACCAACTCACACACACACAACAACACTCACACACACCATACACACACACACTCAACACAACACAAACACTCAACACACACCACACACCAAAACTCACACCACACACACACAACACACACACCACACCACACACCAACACACACACAACACCACACACACACAACACACACACATCACACAACACACACACTCAACTCAACACACACACACCACACAACACACACACATTCACACAACACACACAAACACAACACAACACACACTCAACACACACAAACACACACACAAACTCAACACACACACACACAACACACACACACAACACACACACAAACACACAACACACATACCGTCTTGTCTTCTCTGAAAAGCCAGCCGTGCTGAGCGCGAGCGAAGGTGATGCTCTTGGTGGACATCTGTGCAGACAGTATGTCGCTGCCCATCAGAATACTCACCTCCTCTTCCAGACACGCATCACTCTCCTGCTTTGAAGAGCAAACACAAATCAGGCATCTAGGTGTAAATGAGGGGACAGATAACTGCGTGGTTTTTTTTAAAACAGTTTTAAGCATATGACTATATGTATGTACCATAAAAGGAAAAAGTAAACGCGGGACATGAGGAAACTATAAAATGTGTGTAAGATGTCTCTCTTTTCGTCTCTCACACACATACACATACGCACGAACATACACATGCAGTGCAGACTCCACTCTCCCCAAAAGTCCTTCAGATGAAATTATAAACCGAGGCCCCGTGTGCGAACGCACGCAGAACATCTTGCGCACACGTTAAAATCTTGTTCCGCTTTTCGTAAGAGTAGGCCATTGTGCGCAGGTGGGAACAGATGACAATTTACAAAACCGCATACACACGGGGACTGGATGTAAAAAAGCACCTAAGTGCTTATTCCATTACCCTCGATATAAAAGAATAAAATAAAATTAAAAACTTAAAATTAAAATAAACACACAAGTACACACACAACACACACCTGTACACAATCACACATATATAGCGCTCACATTTTCACACACACACACACACACATGCATACACATATATGTGTACACATACATAAAGACATACCTGCTCATCCACAGCCACACATCCATGTAAATTACATTCACACACACAACAGATAGACACGCTTTCTCTCTCTTTCTCTCTCTCTCTCTCTCTCTCTCTCTCTCTCTCTCTCTCTCTCTCTCTCTCTCTCTCTCTCTCTCTCTCTCTCTCTCCACACACCACACACACACACAAAAGCGCACACCTTCTCCCCTCCCCTTCCTACCCAAACCCACAGCTGCACAACCCCACACAAAAAGCACACCTCGTATCGTATCTTCTGGTACACGCCTAATCTGTTATCCAGGACTGTCAGCGACTGCTGCGGCCTCTCGCTGCCGTTGAATATAAAGGAGATGTCGCCCCTCTCCCAGTGCATGTCGTTGAAATCCACCAGCGTTGTGTCCAGTCTGCATGAAACATTACAACATCCACAACAACAACACAGGCATCAGTGAAGGTGAGGAAAAAGATAGAATAGAAATCCTTTTAAAATTATCAGCTTTTTTAATCATGATTTTCTATCTTCTTCTTTTTTCTGACACAAATGGTACTTTGAAAACAACAACAACAAAAGCAACCCCCCCCAACCCCAAATCCCCTAGAAACATTTGTGTTTAAAATGTGTGTGTGTGTGTGGGGGGGGAAGATGGGGGGATGGGGGCTATACATAAAATCTATGCATTATCTTTTATAAGCCATTGCAGTGGTTGTAAATACATATATTTTACACACATGTACATACATACACACACATGCACGCAAGCGAGGTTCCGTGAGTGAAAGCACACAGAACATCTTGCATACACGTTAAAACCGGTTCCGCTTTTCGAAAGAGTAGGTCATTGTGTGCCGGAGGCAATGGATGACAACATTTACAAAACTGCATACACTCGGGGACTGGATGTAAAAAAGCACATGAGTGCTTATTCCATCATCCTCAAAATAAAAGAATTAAATAAATAAATGAATATTAAATACACACACGTTTTGACAAACATTTTGCTCAAATCTGTCAAAAATTTAAGCAACACAAACAAGTCTTGTTTTTTCTTCTTCTTATATCAATGCTTGGTTGGTAAATTCTACAAAAATGATGGAAAGTAATGACTCTCACCACTACCACCATGCCAAAAGAAACTGGTGTGTCTCTACTCTGTCAACTTCCATCTTTACAAACATAACCCTAACTGATATAGGAAACATCAAAGCACATGCACACTAGTGTACAAAAGATATGTACACCAGCTCTCACATAACAGAACAAAACACACACACACACACACACACACACACACACACACAACCAAACACAAAAACAAAGCCACCAAGAACAAAACAGCAACAATGAAAACAAACAATATCAGCATCATCACAATCCATCCTTTCACATCACAGAAATTCACCTTATACACGAGCCCTTTTTGTAGATTTTACAGACGTCTGACGGCAGCATCCGTGACACCAGTGGTACTGAAACAATAATGAATACATACAGATCTATATAAAGAACCATATCTAACTGCAATTAACATGAACTGACCACATCCACACAGGTTCCACAGTGGTCATCTTCACTAGCATCAAGATACACATGCAGAATTTTCAGGCAGCTTCCAAGTTTTTTGTTTTTTTATTTCAAAAAGTCAGTTTATGCCCCCTCTTTTACATACACACACACGTTATCCAAAGACAAGTTGCTGGTCTCGTATCATTTAACGAAAAATATCTTATGCTTCTTTACATCGATGTAATAACTTTAAAGGAGCTCTAATATTTCAATAATGACAAAATAATATACATTTCCAAAAATTCAAAACCTGGCAGTCATAAAAAATTGACTTTCTCTTTTTTTTCGGTTAAAAATATGAAACGGTATCTTTCTCATGGTTCTTTTAGTTCTGTTCACATCAATTCTACAGAACAAAAATGAGGCAATATATTTAATGATTTATCTATTTACACCACTTTAAGTCAAGGCAAATTTTTCTGTGTGAAATTCAGGGTGCTCTCCCTGAGAAGAGGGCGTCGCCACAAGAGCAGCGCTACAATGATGGACCTTAGGAACAAAACAAAAACAAAACAGAACAAAACAGAACAAAACAAAACAAAGCAAAACCCCTTACCCCAGCTGTTGAAGTCCCATTTGAGCTCCAGGTAAAAGTCGCCAATGTCTTTTAAGGCCTGGATGAGGGTTGGTCGTCGTTGTTCTAACGTCTCTCTGGCTTGCTGCTTCAGTTTGCGCAGTACTGATACAACTGTTCACGACAGAAAGGACCACCATCACCATGAAACAGGTGTACGACTCACAACAATGTGTCACAGATGGGCAGAACCAAGCAATCGTATAGAAGACAAGCAGACCTGTTTGATTAAATTTTTTTCTTCTTCTGTTTGTCTTCTTTTTATTTGTTTGTTTCTGTCAGTCCCTGTGTCTGCATGTCTATACAGCAGTCTGTTTGCATTTCAGTATACATATCATATGTATACATGCAAATGTATAATTTGATATTTCATGTATGTAGTACTTAGCCTTAGTATCTTTAAGTGCACAATCATACCTATTTTGTAACCAAAAATTTGAATGAAAAAATCCATCCAAATATTTGTGTGCACATGCACAACCACACGCGCGCACGCACACACACACACTGCAACGCAGCGCAACACAAACACACACACACACACACAATTTCTACTCACTTGTCTGTCTGTTTCCATAGCTGATGGCTTCAGCCAGTGGCGTCCACCCCAAGGAATTCTTGATCTTGACTGGTGCATTGTGGGCCAGTAACAGCTGTACACATTCTGCCCACATCAACAACAATCAAGACCTGAGTGACCATGAACAAAAAACACAAACATGTGAAATTCCATGGAATTCGTTTCTAGTTCATGGCAGAGATACTGCATTCATGTATGCAGTGCCACCATTTAATTTCTTTTTTTCTGTAGACCTGCATTTTTATTTACTTGCTAATAGGAGTAACCTCTTTCAACACTATTTTGCCTGGGAATATTCTCCTGTTGCCCTTGTTTCTTGACAACTAGCTGTCAGTAAGCATAAAGGGGCAGAAGCTAAGTAGGTATTCTAGACATTATTTCAGCAAGTCCAATATCTATCATATTACATCACACATCTCATAGTCTTCTCCTAAACAAGCCCTCTCCATCTTTCTTTGTCTTCCGCCTCTCACAGTCACTTCCTTCACTCAGCCTGAGACCTGACCAGTCTGAGATGTTGTCCTCCTCCCATATTCCTCTCTGTCTTCCTCACCATCTCCCCTCTTGCACTGCGCCTTGCAGAACTGTCTCAGCAAGTCCTTCTGATACAAAACTGCCGTAGTAAACAATCACCCAAAGTAACCTGAAAAACTAGCCTACAGAGAGTATAAATTATATAAATTATACAACTGTGTTTGTGTGTGTGAGACTGAGAGTGTATGTTCCTCAGCTGGTGCTCCATGGTTCACCAAATGGTGAGAATTCGCATATGTGACCGTTTTTACCCACCATTAAGGTAGCTGCATTCTGACTTCAGGGATATCTATACCATTGAAAAGGGCAAAATGAATAACCAGTAGATATTATTTGTCCCAAAAAATGAATAGACAATACTGGACCATAATTTTAATACCCAAATTACCAGCAAAACATGCCTCTGAAAAAAACTAAATGGTACCAAATGTTAGCATCACATGCACAATCAATACAACTTCAACTGCTATAACATCCCTATATATGTATATATAGAGAGAGAGAGAGAGAGAGAAAGAAAGAGAGAGAGAGAGAGAGAGGGAGAGAGAGAGAGAGAGGAGAGAGAGAGAGAGAGGAGAGAGAGAGAGAGAGAGAGAGAGAGAGAGAGAGAGAGAGAGAGAGAGAGAGAGAGAACACATAATTTCAGACGAGAGCAGATGGTATCAAACATCAAACATTAATTTAATATCCCCACAATTGATCATTATCTTTCAAACCATAAGAAAACATCCCCAATATAAATCATCAGTACTATCATAGAAATCTATCCCTAGGAGATGGCGGGAAGGAAGTGGAGGGGGGGAAGGGGGGATGGGGGAGTTTTGCGCAGATGGGGCAGTGACATAACCATTCAACCATCATGTATATTACTGAATACAGAGAGTGCAACATAAAGGGAGTCACTGTAGTGTTAGTCGCAGGAAATAAACTTCCTGCTTGAAACAATCCATCCACATAGGGGCTGGCTTTTCCGAGCTTACAATTTTACTTTTTTTTTTAAAAGTGGAAAGAGGAAAGTGTGGTGTTCATAGAGAGAGAGAGAAGAGAGAGAGGAGAGAGAGGAGAGAGAGAGAGGAGAAGAGAGAGAGAGAGAGAGAGAGAGAGAGAGAGAGAGAGAGAGAGTCAGACAGACTGACAGACAGACACACACAGAGAGAAAACAGAGACAGAGAGAGAGTTCCGGGAGGGGGGGGGGGGGGGGGGGGGGGGGCGAGGTGCAGTCAGTCAGAGTCAGCTGTGACCCACTGTCTCAGTCAGTCAGTCAGTGTCTGATAACCAGACAAACAAATTGTGTGTACACCCAGTAGTGCAGAGCTCCACATCAGTGATGGTGGTGGTGGTGGTGTTGCCCCCCCCACCCCTGCCCCGCGACATCCAGCTTGTTCTCCTCCCCTCCTTCGACATCCAGCTTGTTTACTTTGACAACTTCATCAAGTGAAAACCACTCTCGGGTTTTCTTATCTCCTTATCATAAATCCAATTAATTCATCCAGAAGAAAGAAACTCCAAGGAGGGCTGGACAGCAAAAGGTCTTGAGATCTGAAGAAACTCACTTGTGACTTAAGACGTCTAGCATGACTTAAGATGTCTAAGCTAGTGTGTCCACCCTTAGTTTAACTTCTTCTACACTTCATCCAGTTTTGTTTCTAATGAGTTCTCTTCTTTGCTATATATACTGTTTATCTAAAGATATATAATTAGGGAATCATCAGTGCTATCATCATCATCATCACTATCAATAGTATCATTGTCATTGTCATTCTTCTTCTCCTCATAAGATGCACAGTATCTGAGTCTCCATAATATAAGCTTCTTCCTTTTCTTTTTTCTTGGTTTTTTTTTGGTCGTTTTTGTGTGGGTTTTTTTGTTTTGGGGGGGTGGGTGTCTTTGCTGATAGTTTCTGCAGGTGGCTGTGTTGTTAACTTTGTTTGATTGCATAATTTCAACAATAATCATGATTTAGTATAATTTTGAAATTCATTTTCTCTGTTCCATTTTAGTTGAATATTGTGTGAATAGTATGAGCAATCTTTCCCCCTCTCTTGTTTTCACTGTTGGTCCTGGCTATTCCTACTACTTTATCAATGGAACAATTTTAATTAATAAAATGAAGATAATAACAGATTACATTGCAAACTTTATTGTGAAATGATATGATTCACACAAGAGGTTCCAGTACACTCTATACCTGTTAAAGGCAACAACTAATGTTTTCTTTCCATGGATTTTTGACAAATTAAACACGATTAATATCTTTTTATTTTATTCATTTATTTTATTTTATTCTTTTCTATCGAGGATAATGGAGTAAGCACTTATGTGCTTTTTTACATCCAGTTCCCGTGTGTATGTGCTTTTGTAAATTCTGTCATCTGTTCCCACCGGCACACAATGGCCTACTCTTACGAAAAGCGGAACGGGATTTAACATGTTCGCAAGATGTTCTGCGTGCGTTTGTACACAGGGCCTCGGTTTATAGTCTCATCCGAATTATGTGTACAGTATATCACACACACACACACACATGCACATATGAGTTTTTGCATGTGTGCACACACACAGTCACACACACTGTCACACAGTCACACACAAACACAGAGAGTACTGTCACATGATTTTCATCCTGTTCCAAACCTCCACAATAAACAATTGTTCATTATGAACAGAAGAAAAAAAGTGATTCACAAGAGGAAGGGGAGGTGGGAGGGTAGGGGTGCTCCAGTCAGCTGTTGTGGCTAGCGTTATGAATGTGGATTTAACTTATGATGATGATATTGTTAACGACATGCTCTGCTAGCGACAATACACTTTCAATGTGTGCGAATGCATGCAGAACATCTTGCGCACATGTTAAATCCTGTTCCGCTTTTTGAAAGAGTAAGCCATTGTGTGCCGGTGGGAACAGATGACAAAATTTACAAAACCGCATACACACAGGGACTGGATGTTTAAAAAAAAGCGCACATGAGTGCTTATTCCATTATCCTCACACACAAAAAATTGGGGAAAAAACCTGAGTGCTTTGATTTGTTGCTTTACAAGATTCAGCGCTATATAAATTCCATATATTAATAATATTATTATTATTATTTATGTCACAGGTTCAAGAGTTTTGGTGTAACATGTTTCGAATCAGAGCATTGTTCTGTTAAAGTGATGGGGTTGTCTGGCGCAGTGTCCAAACTGCAGTTCCATACTTGTAGAGTGTGTGTGTGTGTGTCATTGTTTGTGTGTCACTGTGTGTGTGTGTGTGTGTGTGTGTGTGTGTGTGTGTGTGTGTGTGTGTGTGTGTGTGTGTGTGTGTGTGTGTGTGTGTGTGTGTCACTGAGAGTGTGTGCGTGTGTGTGTGTCACTGTGTATGTGCGTGTGTGTGCATGTGTGTCACTGTGTCAGTGTGTGTGCGCGCGTGTGTGTGTGTGTGTGTGTGTGTGTGTGTTATGTGTTTGCATTTGTGCCTCCATGAGACCGAGAGCATGTGTTTGTATGTGACTGTGTGTGTGTGTGAATATGAATGCAATATCTGTGAATCAAAGCATGCAGAAACTAAAGAGAAACAATATGAACATAGTATTAAAGTAATGATTTCTGTATTAAGTATAGCATAAGGAAGGCTCCTAAGCAGTGTGAAGTGCTCTAAGGGTTCTAGATAACATATGAACAACAGGGACCATTGTTCAGCTTCAATCTTTTCAAGGATACATGTCATTTTTGGAGTTTTGCTTTGAATCATACTGCACTAGTGTATTGTATTGACTGAACTGTAAATACTACAGTGTAATCTATTACAAGTATAATTTATTATATCACTGATCATTGACAGTCTAAGCAGGCACATCTCTGCGTAAAATTCAGGCTGCTCTTCACAGCCTGTGAGTGAGAAGAGCATAAAATTATTATCACAAGTGATTTTCCCCCCCTGCCTGTTTGCCCTGTAGTGTAGTGTAGTGTACTGTAGTGTAGATCAGTTTCCCTTTGAGCACCCTTCTTTTTCAACAGAATTTTGCCATGGACAATTGTCATGAGACCACGGGTTCTTTATAACTTCTTCATGTATGGAACATCAAATACCATTTCAACCAACAGACTATCATTCATGGTCATGTGGACAGGAAAAAAATCCAGCTTTAGAAGATCATATCAAACATGCAAGTTTTCTAGAACTAGTACAAGCAGAAGTGTTCATTTTGCTACAATATCATCCACAAAATATTGAACTTCAAAATACTTAACCAATTGTACACATGTATATAATGTATTAATATCATGGTTATATCTCTTAGTACATCATCCATAAAATATTGCACTTCAAAATACTTTCAAGAGCAACTGTGCAGGCGTTTGTTGTATCTCTTGGTTTGGCAAACATCAGGATTTATGATTTATGAAAGAAAATGTAAAAAGTACTTAAAATAACATGGGCAGTACAATCATGTTTAATCTGGAAAATTGAAACGTTTTGATTCTGCATGACTCATGTACAACAAAATACACAAAATAAAACAATTTCCTAAATTTTTAATCTTTAGATGGCTACAAAGCTACATATCTTTAAGGATTTTTTTTCTTATTTCACAAAAGCCTCAGCTAAGCATATTTTCAGTTGAACAGTAAAGTGTACATACCTGTATGGCCCAGCATGACTGCCAAATGTAGTGGTGTGTTTCCTGTTAGGAAGAAACAGAATAAGTATTTTATAAATTATCACAATATCTGAATATCGATCAAAAAAAGTTTCATTCATGAAAACACACCATGTGTTTTTACAGACCTGTCTGTATCAGTCTGTATTGTCACACACATAATGTATAATACTATTAATAGTATGCAAGTGTGTCTGCATCCATGCACAAGCATACACATGCACGCACACACATATGTACACACACAGCCATACACACAGCCATACAGTGATACACACAGCCCACACACACACACACAAACACACACAGCCACACACACACATAGCCACACACACACACACATACAACACACACACACACACACACACACACACACACACGCTCGCTCGCTCGCTCACTCCCTGTATTAATTTATAGTAAACATAATACTTTAATAGTACTTATGATTTATTATAGTATGTACTTCAAAGTTCAATCATGTACACTAAAACACACACACACTACAGATTCACTGAGACAGAGAGACAAAACATACACAGACACAGACAGACACAGATGCTGAGATAGAATCATACATAGAGACACTATAGACGTATAGTCTATAGATAGATCTATAGATGGTTAGATAGAATGAGTTCACGCAAGCATACATTTAATGTGTCTGAATTCTGACCCTCTGTCTCAGTGTGTGTGCGTGCATGCGTGCTTGCATGTGTGTGTGTGTGTGTGTGTGTGTGTGTGTGTGTGTGTGTGTATGTGTGTGTGTGCAGTTATGTGTGTGTAGACTAAGAGTGCACACATGTGTGTGTAGCACCAGCAGTTATTCAATACAGGTAAATGAAAAGACTTACAAAGATGGGGAAACATACAGATTCACTGAGACAGAGAGACAAAACATACACAGACACAGACAGACACAGATGCTGAGATAGAATCACACATAGAGACACTATAGACCTATACTGTATAGTCTATAGATAGATCTATAGATGGTTAGATAGAATGAGTTCACGCAAGCATACATTTTATGTGTCTGAATTCTGACCCTCTCAGTGTGTGCGTGTGTGTGTGTGTGTGTGCAGTTATGTGTGTGTAGACTAAGAGTGCACACATGTGTGTGTAGCACCAGCAGTTATTCAATACAGGTAAATGAAAAGACTTACAAAGATGGGGAAACATAGTGAGCACTCAGCTTTCCCCAAGCTGCACAGCTCAATTAGGAATTCACAGACCCTTTATTAAGAATGTAAGTGTATAGACTGTCTTTCAACAATTTCATCCACGGGCATAGTTCTGCTGCTGTGCAACAGATTCAGAGTCATTTTGCCTCCAAAGCCATAATCAAACAGCCCTGGCTGCATCCCATTTCCAGTACTAGCAGTGTGCAGAGTACAGTGTGCAGTTGACATCTATAGACCTATTGAAGCTCTTCAGTGCCTTACTGTAGTCACTTCAGCAATTAATTCAATGAGTACTCAACATACATGCATGCACAGCACACACACACAAAAACCGCATACACACGGGGACTGGATGTAAAAAAGCACATGAGTGCTTATTCCATTATCCTCGATATACAAGAATAAATAAAAAATAAATAAGAAAAAAACAACACACATGCAACATACAAACTGACAGACTTGACGTCACAGAGTCTTTCTCTCTCTTTCACACACACACACACACACACACACACACACACACACACACACACATGTAATTGTGTGCACACACACAAACACACACACATACACACAGAGTAACAGACACAACCTGTCTATGATGGACTCGTCATTACCTGAAAGAATATTTTATGATAGATTTCAACTTCTTGTACTTCCCCCAACACTAGGTTCAAGATGACAAAAAGTGCCTTAAAATTCCATACCTCTTCCATACCCTCTAAACATATTTTAAGACCTATAATTGTTATATACTACATTAGTATAGAAAATTTGACAACTGTAATTAGCTGAGAAACCTTTGTACAGGTCTGATTGTCATTAGAGTAGACTAGTGTCAAACTCAAAGTCAACTGCTGTGTGTCGTGGTCTGACAAACATGAGAGTTGAGACAGTACAATCTGCAGAAAGCAGTAACTGGTTTTAGTAGACTGTTTATTGTAAAGTCAACAGCTTCAGGCATGCTGCCTTTGATCTCACATCAGATTGTTTTGTTTCATTCAACGCATTCCAAACCAGACTAAACTAAAGCAATTTGTTTTTATTCATGAATGTTCCTTGACTAGAGCTCACTTAAAGTTTCACCAATGCCCAACGGTGACATTTTGAAGATATCACAGATTGGATGTGACAATTTGCCCACCATTAAAGTAGCCACATTCCAACTTTTAGGAACCTTTGAAGTCTAAGCGCATCAGTGTGCAAGCAATTTTTTTGTTCCCAGTTCCTCGGCCAGAGCTCTAAGGTTCACCAATACTGCAATCGTTTTTGCCCACCTTGAAGGTAGCCACATTCTGATAATGGTGACATTTTTTTGTTTAAAATTTTTAATTGTTGCTATCCAATCCATTCAGGACTATCACTGTATCAGTTTGCAATGACCTACTGCCACAGTACTGCTCCAAATGGGGGAATGGATTTTAACAACATGTGTGCAAGATGTTCTACATGTGTTTACAAACTTACAAACATAGAGATGGAACAGTCTGCAGAAAGCAGTAACTGGTTTTAATAGATAATAAACTTTAAAAAGAAAGCTAAAAAAAGAGACCCCATTACGGCATTAGCCTAGGGTTTCAACAGTTGCCAACCATTAAAAACAAAGCTACAACAGCAACAGCGAACATAACAGCAATAACAGCTCTTGCAACAATACCTTAGCAAAAAAGTCATCAACAAGATGTCTCAATATCTGTGATTGTGATTCAAATGAAATGATGCTGGGAGTGAGTGACTGACTCATCCTACAGGATACAGAGCATCATTGATTGATTCAAAGATTTCGATTCCTATCTTGTTTGAAAGAATCATGAGGAAATCCAAGAGTAACATGACATCATTTAAAGTAAAAAGTAAACTTACCATGTTTATCCTTCTGTGCTATATCATGTGATCGAATTAGTTGTGCCACGCGTACTTTATCCCCTTCAAACACACTGGCGTGAAGAAGATAGCCTTCTGTCGCCATCTTTATTTACACTCGGCAAAGAAGCAGGGAGGCTCCTGCACCATAGAGACCAAATGGATACTTTTTTTCTTACGGTCACAAAAATAAAAATAATCACTTGAATCAAAAATACTAAATATGATTATATATATCTACTGTATGGAGAATATATCTTACAAAATCTATTACAATGAGCTATTTTATAAGTTGTTTCATATTCATTTTTAACTTTAATGAATACTCTTTTCATGCACTTGTGATGGTTATATAAATGGAAGACACGAATGGATTTTTGCATTCTTTCTGTGTACAGATTGTATAATAATTCACAACTCTTCAGTTGTTCAAAGTGATGCCATTACTTACTAAACCTCCCACATAACACATAACAGTTGCTGTGTAACAAAAAGTTGAGACAGACACAAATTAAGGGAAAGAAAGGGCAATCCAAGGCAACCCTTAAAAGATTTTAAATTCTGACAGCAAAACAATCTGTAAGACTGACTTTTCCCTGGACGCCATGAGAAATAATCACATTGGGCCTTTTCTGTAATTTTTTTCCAGCCAATATGTTGGGCAAGTTCAACCTGGAAGAACCCATCCTTCATTTCAGCACAGTTCAATTTAGCTTGTCCAGTTCAGTACTGAATGACAATTTAGTTTTAGAGCCTGACTGTCTGAATCTTTTCACATTACCCACAAGCACGATTTGTCCTCAGCCCATCTAATTACAGCCCTCATAAATCTATAACATTAAAGAAACATTAGAACTGGGGTCAGAGAAAAGAGGGTCAGACTCTAGGGAGAACACAGTATTACAAACTTCAAACTAAATCGGTGGTCTAGAGGTAACGCGCCTGTCTAGAAAGCGACAAGTCCGGGTCGGAAGTGTGCGGTGGTTCGAATCCCGTTTGGGCCGAAACTTTTCCCCCATCCATTAGACCACCAGTGGTGGTCTGGGCACTAGTCTTTCGGATGACCCTGTGTTACACAAAATTTTCAGCGCACGTTAAAGAACCCACGGCAACAAGAGAGTTGTCCCTGGCAAAATTCTTAGGAAAAAAGTCTCTGATAGGGAAACAAATACAGTTGCAGAAAAAAAAGGGTGGCGCTGCTCTTGTGGCGACCGCTTTCCCCCGGGGAGAGCAGCCCAAATTTCACGAAGAGAAATCTCTTGCTTAAAGTGGTATAAAAAAATGTTTTAAATAAAATTAAAATAAACTAAAAAGAAATGCTTTGTATAATAGTAATACCACAGCTAGGCTACTACAGTGATTTCCTTTCTGGTCACCTCATGCTCAGGGTCAAGGGATTGCCTGGTGGTTAGCGTGATGCGCTCGTGATCTGCTGACCCCAGTTCGATTCTGTTCAAGAGGATTTTTCCTCTGGAGTTAACATCAGTGCTAACTCCACTCTCCCCGCAAAGTCCATCGGATGAAACAATAAACCGAGATCCTGTGTGCGAGCGCACAGCAGAACTTCTTGGGCACACATTAAAACCCCTTCTGCTTTTTGGAAGAGTAGGCTATTTTGTGTCGGTGGGAACGGATGATAAAGTTTACAAAACTGCATCCACACAGGGACAGGATGAAAAAGCATATGATTGCTTATTCCATTATCCTCGAAATAAAAGTATTAAAAAAATTTTTTTCACATAAAAACAATTCCTGACCTGCTGATCCTACTTCATTCATTTTATCTCATCATTTCCGCCATACCCAGGCTCATAATGAGGTCTGCTTAGGGTTAGAAATCCAAGGAGAGCTTATCAATGTTAACCTGCCTGGAGGCCACTGAAAAGAAGGACCATGCATGGCTGCCAGAGGATCACTTTGATGATATTCAGTGGTACTTGTTCTGATCAAGATATGCTGGACACCACCTTTTAAGCTCCTTACTGACAACAAAATTGGCTTAATGGTGGACCTAGATTTTGAGTTGGATATTGGGTGGTGATCACCACCACATCCTGCATCAACCTTCCCCTATGTTCTTCTGACCCCAAAGGTTCTATCATCAAAGAACTCACACCAGGCAAGAAAGTGTATGGGAAAACAAAACTGAGGTTACAATGAGACAACAGCAACAGAGGCCAACAAATCAGAGATAATGTTCTTTTGTTGCATGATGGTCAATGGTATTTTTTCGCCATTCCTTGGCTAAAGGTCTGAGGTTCACCAATTGTGGGGTTTTTAGGTATATGACCATGCAGCCACCCCCACCCCCCCCCCCCCTTCCACCACCACCACCACCATTAGGTAGCTTCACTCCTACTTTGGGGATACAGTTGGAAATCGAACATACCAATGTTGCCAGGCACAATCAGGAAGTACCACCCAACCTGCTCTTAACCAATTTTCAAATTTGTAGATTCTTTTGACATGCACAAGTCCATAAGCACACGGGTCCAACTCATTCTGAGTGTCTCCTCCAAAAGACTTGCATTCAGATTGATATTCCCATCAAATTAGGAAGAAACAGCAAGGCTGGGGATGGAACCCAGAACCTCATGGTTTACTTGTTAGGTAGGCGAATGTCTAAAGCGTCCTGCCACCTTCCTTTTTGGTCAATGGTTATGAAAATCATATAATGATGACTATTTGACAGGTCTGTACTGTATATGTTTCCTATCATAACATATCCCTATCTCAACCAGGTCCGAGAGATACTTATACCTCAGTGCATTCTTGGTCAATTTATTTGAGCAATCTCTCTCAAAATTGCATTCATAAAGGGATGATACTCCCAAAGTGTTCTCAGTCTTCCTAAAGAGCCCATAACAAACTCACTCTGGGAAGGAGCTGGCTGAAGTATTTCACACACACACACACACACACCCACGCGCGCGCACGCACAGAGAGAGAGAGACAATGACAAATTCTTTTATTTCGAGGATAATGAATAAGCACTCATGTGCTTTTTTACATCCAGTCCCCGCCCGTAGGGATACATCTTAATAATAACCCAACACTTATACAGAGAGAGAGACAATGACAATGACAAATTCTTTTATTTCGAAGATAATGAATAAGCACTCGTGTGCTTTTTTACATCCAGTCCCCGCCCGTAGGGATACATCTTAATAATAACCCAACACTTATACAAGAGAGAGAGAGAGAGAGAGAGAGAGAGAGAGAGAGAGAGAGAGAGAGAACAAAATGATTGATATGGGATTCGAAATCTAGACCTGCCAGCCAGGAATCTGAGGCACCTCGCCACTCCACAGTGGCTGTGTAAATATAATGATTTAATGTAGTGATAGGGAATTCCTACTGTGCATATAAAAAACCGGAACCTCTGCGGTGCAGCTTCCGTAAACATACACACGTTTTGTTGTTGTTGCTGCAGACAGGACAAAAGACTGACACTTCTTTGACAGTCTTTCTTGACCGAAAGTGCAAAAAAAGTGTAAGTATAGAACGACTGGAGAGAATCAAGTGCAGGGTGTTTGATAGTTTAATCTTTTGCACCCTCAGTATGTGTTTGGCTGAATAGCACAACCTTGCTCTTCAAGCTTGTTTTGAAAAACAGCTCATTCAGACAATTCAGTACAGTTCTTTCAATAGTAATATTGACACTTCTTAGAAGTCTATACTGAATAGAATCAGGCAGTGATCGAGTATTGAAGAATCAAGTTTTTTTTTCTGCCATTGGTGCTATCAGTAAAGATTAAAAACACACTCACACAACAAATTTTAAAATGTATTTTGCAGTATTATAACCATAGGCCCTTTCAAAATGTTACAAATTGAGTCCTTTGAGGGATGGAGTTGAACAAACTATGTGCACCTAGGGGGTATTTTAGTGCCCCAGCACTCAGCTGTCTTCATAATATATGTCTATTGCAATCTATCTATAGACAATTAGTCTTATTAGAAGTGTGTAGAGTTCATAATGAGTAACATTACTTGTTAGTCACTTAGTGTTATTCATACCACTAGGGGTGGTGGCCCTCTTCTAGGCCTGCTTTTAGCCTGTGCACAATGTGTTGAATGCATACTGTGTTTGTACACAAGACTTCAGTTTATAGTCTCATCCAAGGGTCTTGCGGAAGAATGGAGTCAAACCAATATTGACTCTGTGGCTGAGCAGACTTGGACTAGTTGGACAGGTTTTATCCTCAAACTGCTCCATGAGTATGATGCTGTTACACTTACAGTGTAAGTGTTCTAGTACTTCTACTGTTACTGCTGAGTTATCTCAAGTCTCCAGTCCAAGTAGCAGATGGAGCATTATTTGTATATTACCTGGTGTAGTTTTTGGAAGGGGTGTTTTATTGTAAAAATAAATTTTCATGAGTGAAAATGTTTGGTAAAAGTAAACTAAAACTGTAAAAGAATAATGTATTACACAACACATACACGTGTATACATATTGTCATTGTAATGAATCTCCTATGCTGTACATAACATAATAACTCTTTTGCTTTGTTTAGTGTAAATGGTATTGCTGTGCTTGAAAAGAAATCTAGATTAAAAAGAAAAGGGGGATAGGAAATAGGTAGGATGAAGAGTATTAATTAATTATCTAATAAAATGCTGGCATGCATACACACACACACAAACACACACATTCTCTCTCTCTCTCTCTCTCTCTCTCTCTCTCTCTCTCTCTCTCTCTCTCTCTCTCTCTCTCTCTTCTCTCTCTCTCTCTCATGCAAATACTGAATAGGCAGGCCAGATGTGCCTTCATGGATTTCTTGATTTTAAGAATTGTTTCTCTGTTATTTATTTGCAGCACAATCCAGGTGACATTATAACAATTTTATTTTTATCATTGCAGTGGAATACTTGCTGACTGTAGTGTGTTTTGTTTTGATGTCTGATTCAACAGGACTAACATGGATGTGACTATCTGTGCCATTTTGATACATACCTGAACATGATATTCTGCCTTTTGTACAGGGGCAAATGAGGCAGGCTATTATAGTCTTTTGCCAGTGATGCACCCTTTTCTTGAAGTCTGTCACTCTATGTAAGTTTATTATTTATTACAAATGTTTTTGTCATTTTATTTTAGTAGGAAATTTTGTAGTGCTGTATTGCAGAAAAGACCTAGTTAATATAAATTATAAGATTACAAATTTGTCAGTTATTCACTGAATCAGTGAATGTCTTTGCTAATGCTTCAACAGCAGTGACACAGTATGTGCTGGTGTGATGCTGTTTACCCTGGACCTTCAAGAAAGTCAACCAGGTTGAAAAAAAAAAAATTAAAAAAAGGGGAATGGAAGAATTACCTTGAATTGAATGTATTGTGTTTCTTAATTTGACTTAATGAATATTTTTTTGTCCGTTGATGTCAAAATGAAAAATACTTAAAACAACTTTTGGGTTGATTCAGATATGCTGGGCAGCTTTGACTGAGGACAGCTGAAAGGATGGGTGTGCCACCAGGTGCTGGCCTGGCCGTGGACCCTGGTGTGTATCACATCAACCAGCCCTCCATCTGTGGCCAGCACTCTGAGGTGCTGCTTCTAGTCATCATCAGAACTGTCTTCGCTCATTTTGACCGCCGCACAGTCATCCGCGAAACATGGGCAGCACGCAAAAACTACCACGGTTCCTTCATCCACGTCTTGTTCTTCTTTGAAATACCCGACAACAAACACATTCAGGAATCTATACAGAGAGAAAGCACGTTGTGTAAAGACATCGTGCAGTACACCATCGAGTACCCTGAATACACAAATTTGACGTTAAAAACCTCTGTTGCGTCTCAGTGGGTGAGTGAGTTTTGTCCTCAGGCTAAGTTTGTCCTTGTGGCTGACGATAACGTGGTGGTTGATATCTTCAAAATTCTGCCTTTTCTTCGGGACCAGCTTGAAGCAGGCAAGCCTACCTCCAGCTCTATTGTGTTGTGCCATTATCGAACGTCAGCCAGCGAAATGCTGGTATCCAAACAGGAGGCGGCATCAGATGAAGATCACCATTTTTGCAGCAACGAGGCTTACGTTGTGTCCCCTTCAGTCTTGGAACAGCTGTACCTCACGATCAAACTCAAAGGCTTGGACCTGAAGCAGCCACACTTGTGGCTCAGTCAGGTGGCCGAAGCAGCAGGGATCAAGTTCACCAACACCTCACAGCACTTTGCCGGAGCAAGGAAGAAACCCTCAGTGCTAAAGACCTTCATGGCCATGGATTATGTGTCGAGTTCAGTGATGATCGGCATCGTCAGTGAGCTCTTCCAGGGCAAAGAGGCCACCATCATGCGACACATCTGGCGAATCATTCAGGAGCACCACTCCAAGATGCAAATTTCCAACGTTTATCACGCACAGTTTCCTCCACACAAAGGCCATGACATTGGCGGAGTCAAGTTCATGGCCATTGTCTTGATGTGTGTGGACTTTGCTGTCGTTGTTGTCATCTTTGCGCTGATTTTTTGCAAACGGAAGCGTAAAAAGTGGTGGTGAAAATACATCCATGGATAAATGTCTGGTTTAGTTCTGAGTAGTTTGACAAAATGGTATTGAGAGAGAGTAGAATTTGAATGTGTAAATTGTACTAGCTTAGGACAAGTGGGTTGGACACAGTAATGGAATTGGATGTAAATGGTGTAAAGTCTGTTTGTTGGAAACTGGGGTGAAAGGGTATTGTAATATTGTAAGTGGTGTATATGGGAACCACCAGAGGTGAGAAGAAGAAAAAGAGAAGTGGAAGACAAATTTGGAAAGGGTAGACCTGAGAGCTCTTTGGGCTTCTAGGTGTGTCCAGGGCTGGGTAGTGCCCTTGATCAGTTGATGGGATGGATTGGGGGCCAAGTCTCTAGAAGCTTAATGAGTTGTGAATTTTTACTTTGAAAAAGAACACCATAGACTTGTAAACAGGATTTTTCTGACTCAGAATTTACAAAATGGTCTTGAATGAGGCAGTTCAAAGTTTCCTAAGGTCCAACATACATAGAGTGACACACACACATATGGCACACGCGCACACGCACACACTTGCGCACACTCTCTCTCTCACACACACACACTTTATTTACACCCAAGAATTTGATCAACAGATTAATCAATGAACTCTGATCTCAAAAGTGGCCGAGGGGAATATTTCAGAACCTATTTCTACCACAGACCAGGTGCATAATTCTTGTTAACCTCAAAACATATCTGTGTGTGCGTGTGTTGAATGTACTTTGTTTTAAAAATGTATATTGTTTCTGGACAGCAGTATGCATAAAAAACCTATTGGTTTTTGTATAAAACAGTGTATAGCAGCATGAACTGCATGGTGCCTTTGACCAGTTAGTGGTCTAGTTTATGGTAGTTAGTATAATAGTAGTCTAGTATTGTAGTAGTATGCTTGAACTGTTTATTTTTAATATAATTTATATAAAGATTTTCTTCAAAACACTTAAGAATGCAAATCAAGGCAAACACACATATGGTGATACATGTACCCAGTATTATTACACACACACATCCTCCACATATATGCAGACATCACTCATTAAGGTAAGCTTTTGAAATTATGCATGTCTGCAAAGAGATGCTTTCTTCTTTAATTGGAAGACGACATTACATTGCCATTTTCTTGCCAAGCATGAAAGACTGATATTATGTGCAGAGTTCACTTCCTAGCCAAGATTGTAGAATCTCATATCTCTGGTATGTCAGTTAGTTGTTAGTTTGAGAGAGAGCGAGAGAGAGAGAGATTGTAGTTAAGTGTACTATTTTATTTGTTATTTTTACCATATATATATATATATATATTTGTTTATAACTTATAAATTTGAAACTGCTGCACCAACATCATGTTGACAGAGGATGTGAATACAAAGATATTAGTTTCAAATATACATAACAGAAAAGTTAGATTTTATTGTATTCTTAGGCCCAGTGTGTTCATTCATGAGTGATAAATAAAATAGCAATAGCTAGATCAGAAAAGTCTTTTTATTTATTTGAATTGCAAGAAAAAGTTTACTGTTGAGAATGTAGTTGTTTTATAAGAATACATTGTTTAGTTTATTTTTTCAACGCTGATGTTACATAGTTGTAGTATTTTTACAATCATGAATAATAAAGTTTGTATTTGTTTATAATTTAACAGTGTTGTTCATTTTGAGAAAAAGGTGGTGAAGGTGGTGGTGGTGGTAATGGTGGGGGCAGGAGATAATAATCAAGTTTGAGTGAATATGAGATGCATTGAAAAGAAGAATATAAAGCAGTTCAACCACATTTTCTCTCTTCTTTTTAAAAAACTGCCAATGTCACATTGGTGGTTTCAATATCTGGGTGCGCACTTTTGACTTCAATCTCAAAGTATCCCTGAGGCACGGTTGCATGAAGTCGATGAAGTTCTGGGTGTCATCAATATGCTTTTTACAGGATCACTCACTCACTCACTCACTCACTCATGCACTCACTCTCTCAGTCATGCATGATGCATCTTAAGCATAGATCAGCCAACCACGGACCCCACACCAGGACAGCGACCTCATTGAGAATGAAAGCTAAATTTTGTGTACATGTCCCTCAGCTAGACCTTCAAGGTGAGGCCAACTGTGTATGCAACTGTTTTTACCCACCGTTAAGGTAGCAGCATTCTGACTTCAGGGACAAGCTGCTCAAATTTAAATTGAAGAAGCATCTGTCAATGAAAACACATGTCAGAAACTAATTTTTCCCCCTCATCTCTGCGCTAATATCAAAATCAGTCACAAGGGCCACACCAAGGCTGTTGAGTCATCACATAGTGAAAGAACCACCATAGTGGCAGCCTGAAATGAGATAGCAGTCAGTAACTGATTCTTAACATTCAGAGAATTGGGTCTTCTTCTTATTCCTTATAGCTCCTAGCGGAGCATAGGGCCTCAACAGCGTCCTTCCACCATCTCCTGTCTCTGGCAAGGGTCTTGGCCTCTTCCCATGTCAGGCTGGAGTCTCTCAGCTCACTATGCAGGCTTCTCCTCCAGGTCTGTTTGGGGCGCCCTCCTTCCTTTTCCCCTGCGGGTTCCACTCGAGCGCTTGTCTGGTGATGTTGCAAGGCTCCTTCCGTAGGGTGTGGCTGACCCAACGCCACTTTCGCCGCCTTACTTGGACTTCCATAGACTGTTGGTTCGCCCTCATCCACAGGTCGGTATTTGGCACTCTGTCGAACCATCTGAGATGAAGGATCTGCTGGAGACATCCGTTGATGAAGGTCTGGATCTTGGAGGAGCTGGTGTTGATGACCCGCCAAGTTTCTGACCCGTAGAGAAGCACAGACTTCACGTTGGAGTTGAAGACCCTGAGCTTGGTGGTTGTGGAGATCGCATTTCTTCTCCATATGGGTTTCAAGATGGCAAATGCTTGGCGTGCTTTCTTTATTCTTGCCTTGATGTCTTCGTCTGTGCCTCCTGTCTGGCTGATCTTACTGCCCAGGTACACAAATTCACTGACATCCTCTACTGCTTTCCCAGGGATGGTGACAGGAGCCTCTTGCTGGTTGTTGGTACGCAGTAGCTTGGTCTTCTCTTGAGAATTGGGTCTAAAAGGCTGTAAAATGGTACTTTTTGTTTTTAAAAGCTGAATTCTCTCAGGAATACAAAACTAATGTCTGATGGATTATCTCAGAAAGGGCCTCCAAGGAATCTGCCGTTAAATATGTATGCTTTTTACGTCCTGAACATCGAACTTTTGAGAGATCATCCCTAGTGTCACGCATCATGGGTATGATACAAGACCAGCGGTGTTGCCCACATGGGATGGGAATGATTGATTTATTTATTTCTTTGATATCGAGGATAATGGAATAAGCATTTATGTGCTTTTTTTACATCCAGTCTCCGTGTGTTTGCGGTTTTGTAAATTTGTCATCTGTTCCCATCGGCACACAATGGCCTACTCTTACGAAAAGCGGAACAGGGTTTAATGTGTGTCCAAGATGTTCTGCATGCGTTCGCACATGGGACCTCGGTTTATAGTCTCATCCAAAGGACTTTTTGGGAGAGTGGAGTCTGCACTGATGTTAACTCAAGGGGAAAATATTCCCTTGAATGGGAATCGAACCAGGGTCATCAGATTGCGAGCGCAATTTTCTAACCACTAGGCTATCCTGTCCCCCCCTTGTGAAGTGAGAATGAACAGCATGTAGCCTGGTAAAGACAGCTTCTTCCTTACTCAAACGGGTTAATTTTTCCCAGGTCTGTTTTCTTCCTTGTTGTTATGTAATATAGCAGAACACCCTTCACATCGGGACCAATCTGAAAAATGTTTGCTGTTAGTCTAGATGTTGTATATGAATACATTATTATGTCAAATTTAACATTTTATACAAAATGGGAAAGTGTTGCACACACTAGCCATGCATTGTATACTTATTTTGTCTAAGTTAAGTGCAGTACTATTGTATTGGCCTCGCTTTTGTTCCTAAATAAGGTCAGAATTACAGTTCCCAGTACTTTCCATGTGAGATAAATCGTCAGTAATTACTCAGATGAAGTGGATTTAGTGATATATATATATATACATAAATGCTAATACTGTAGTAATAATAATATGAAACTTGTATCAAGATATAAGCACCAGTGTTGTTGCTATGTATGCAATTTATGAACTATGATACCAGATGTAACTAAACCATTTCAAAGTTCTGTTGTATTACATGAGGATATCGGACATTTCATTTTACAGCAGTTGCCCTGATGCTTGACTGCTCAGTGTTCATATTTATCTAGTATGATCAGTCTTCAGTTATTCTTGCTCAATCCAAACCTTTACTAAGAGACTGTAAAAGTGTTGAATAGAAAATGTTTCTTTAACTCCACACATTCATGAATAAACACACACACACACACGTACATAAGGAATCTTTTTTTAGAAAGTCAATTTAATGAGCAGCAATTTATCATAATCAACACACAAAGCGTACATATATATATATAATATAATGTAAAAGAAGTATTTACAATAAACTAATCAATGACATGACTAATCTATGCTCAGTATGAAAACTGTATCACAGAAAAGACTGATAATTATTATACACACAACAACAACATAACACCTTCAGAAAAAATGATTCATTGTCACAACCTCCACAACCAATTTTTTTATACTTTTGACACTCATTCAAACTGATTTAAGTACTCACAATGGTGTTCATACTTTATTTTTCTGTTGCAAAATTTTTTCTCACACAGCGACAATTGCAATGCAATGCAATGTAACAGATAGTTTTTTTTTTCTGAGATGTATGTATTCAAGGTGACACATTACCTGCAACATAACAAAATTTCTTTCCAGAATAGTGATATAGTCAGTCTCACTAGTTGTAAGCTTCCATTTTGAGAGCTTTCTCAGCTGAACTGAGCCGGTGACTGAAACTGAAAGAGATACTTCGATTGGTTGGTTGATTGTGTCTGATTAAACGTTATGATTTAACACTTTTTGACATGTAGGCCTATTTTTGTTTTTTGTGTGTTTTTTTAGCAGTGAGAGACACAGAAAGCAAAGAACAGATCTGCTGCATGCTTTATGATCACTCTGGAGAGGGACAGGCTCCGCCAGGTTCCACCTGCTGTGACACACTGACACTGCCTGAGTTTAGCCAGATTTTTTTCACTCCTCAAGGAGTTAATGGAGAAGTCAAGTCAAGCCGTCTTGGCCCTATCTACAATGTTGCTGAGATCTTCTTCAAGTATTCAAAAACAAACTTTATTCATGGGTGTGGGTGTGTGTTTGTGTGTGTGTGTGAGGCACACAATTGTACTGCATTTCTTTCTTTGCGTCTGCTGCGCTTCTGAATTTGTTGGTCAAATCATTTCAATTCTTTTTCCTCATTCCTTATCTCTTTCCCCATTCTGCCACCGTCCTATCAGTTTTCTTTCTTCTCCCCCTGGCCTTGTAACCAAGCATACATAAATGATGAAATAATCTTCCTTCTTCATTCTGCGGTTAAGTTTCTTTTTTTTTATATCATCTGGTTACAATTCGACAAAATGGAGTACACCTCACCTGAAGAGTCTAAAAGCAATGGGATTAAAAATGACAAAGGCAAATATACATGGGCAATTTTAGAAATATCATACAACAGTAATAAAGACAAACAACAATAATTATATAATCAACAGTTACAACAATTATTATTGTCATTCATGATTTTTGAGGAGGTGAAATAAGAAAAAAACAACTGTTATCTACACCTCCTAAACAAATGTATTTTATAACTTCTGTCCATGCAGTCTATCTGTTAGCCATTCATTTAATGATAAAACAGCATTTCAATATTTTGTTATACAAAAATGTCAAACCTTGGTTCATCATTGATGAATAATATTGATATCATACATAACACAAATCTTATTCAGCCGAGAAAGGTGAGAGACAAGGTCTTGCATAAATATTGATAATGTGGTGTACTTAAACCAAACAAGCTCGTAGTTAAATCCATCTCTTTTAACACTCCAGTGAAGAAAGTTGCTCCTAGCAGAATGAAAAAAAAAGAGAAACCACAGACACACACAACCCCCTCTCAGCCATAGTGATTTTATCTTTTACATACAATAACCCCCAAATTATAAGTCATAGAATGATAAACAGGAGTTACAAATTTGAACTCGAGAAAAAAAAAGGCTATACACATGTCTCAGCCACATACATTATACAGGTCAATTTTCCATTGTGCACTATAGCCCTACAACGTTGAATGCTCACCACAGATAAATCTTTCATGGAGTAGTCAACAAAAAGTAAGAACTGTGAGCTTGAAGGGAAAGGGAGGGAAAAAATGAATTGTTGAAAATGAAACATACAATGTTGATCCAACATGAAAACAACAAATAATGAAATATACAAACATGTACAAAGATGAAAATCCATTAATCCATTCATATTCTCTCTCTCTCTCTTAAACTCACACCCATCCAACGACCCACACATACTCAACACACATTTTAAAAACAGCTACACACATCCACAAGTTCGGCAAGAAAGCTAAGAGACTTGTACACAAGAAATTTATTCATATCACATAAAACACATTGTCAAGCACCTTTTCCAACCTACTCCTTCTCCCCCAACTTCTCCCCACTCCCCTATCCTAAATAACACTACTAAAAGTTTGACACACACACACACACACACATATATATATATATATATATAAAAACAACATACAAAATATATATATATATATATATATATACAACATCCCTACCAACTCCTTTACAAATAATAAGTCAGAAATAAAGAAATGAACATTGAAAAAAAAAGGTACAAGTTCCTGTAATCCTTCTGCATTTTACCTTTTTACATCAGCAATATAGAAATGACATTGAACCTTTAGGCTTCACCTCTTAAGCTTCTGTTTCAAGGATAGAATCTGCTTTTTTGGGGGGAGGAAGGGGGGGTGGTAGGGGGTGCACAGTTGGAGGATGAGGTGAGGTGATCATCAATTCCCTTACAATAGCAAAACTGAAACATACCTTCAGAGCAGACAGAACAGTGTTGACATGTATCACAAACAACAATGACAAACATTTCGCAAAGACTTGCACAAATTCAAGAGTTCCCAATCTTCCCAACATCACTGCCCTTATGCATCTTATCACACCATGGAGTTCTAAACCATACTTTGGTTAACAATAGTAACAGCTAATGCTCCAGTGGATGAAGATATGTAACAACAACTTATGCAGCCTCTGTCCTCTTGGCTCTTTCACTCACTTGCCATGTATTTACACACAGCATGCAAATACAAACTTGTTCTCGGCTATGTTGCTGGGGGGAAAAAACCTGATATTATATCTGCACAAAATTTGTGCTTTTCTTTTCTATTGGTCAATTTGACATAGCTTGATTCTTCCATATTGCACTGCTTGATTCTCTACCATTCATACTCGCATATATATATATAATAGGAAAAAATGCGCTGCTGTCAATTCTTGTATGTCTCTCTTCTCTCCCCTATTTCCTTGAAGTCATTGGGGCACTGCGCTCAGTTTTTCAGGCTGTCTTTTGAGCCCATCCTGATGCATGCTGGGTATGTTTGAGATTTTTACCTATATAATTATTTGACCTGTATGCATGGAGAGAATTTAGACAATGACAGAACTGAACTTTCAGTGGACAGGGCAGATTGTAAAAATCCCCTCCCTTAAGTTTGCCAGACACTGCTATCCAGATTCGAACCCATGACTTCAGAGCCCTGTGAGGTGGAAGTCAAACATGTCAACCACTCACCTTTTTGCCAAAGAACAACCATCGGTAATCATTTATTTCAAATGAAGTCTTTCAACTACAGATCTATCTTGCATCTGCGATCTTTTGGATTCACCACAAGTTCCTTTAGAAGCCGTGGGGATGTAGCGACTTGAGTTTAGTGGGGTTCCTATCTTCATCACCTCAGGGGATGTCACAAACTCCTTTGTAGACAACGGAAAGCTCATAGTATACTCTCTGTTCAATGCCTTCATGGACAAACATGGTGAAAGCACCTAAAAAAGAAAACAAATTGAAGGAGGGAAAATGAAACATTGCACATGTAAGCCACAGGGATCATCTTCCATCCCCCTTTCTATGCACTGAAGCACAAGCATAAACAATTCCATCTCAACTATCCATCATACCCTTACCCCCTTAAAAAACCCCAAACCAAAATGATAACGCAGTCTGGAAGATTTGTTTAGAGCTAAAAATAGATACAACATCGGAGGTGGGATAGCCTAGTGGTTAGAGTGTTGAGCTCATGATCTGTTGGCCCAGGTTCAAGCCATCAACGAAGCATCTGTTTGAAGGGACCTTCCCCCAGGAGCACCATAAGAACAGCCTCTGCTGTCCCAAAAGTCTTTCGGATGAGACTTTACACTGAGGTACTGTGTGTGAACACATGCAGAGCATCTTACACACACACAATAAAACCAGTTCTACCTTTCTGAAAATTAGGCCAAAGCATGCCAGTAGGAACTGATGACAGCATTTTAAAAAAAAGCGTGCACACTGGTTTTGCGTTTAGACATCATCCCGAAGTTGGAATGCGGCTACCTCCATGGAGGGCAAAAACGATCACAAACACAAAAAAATCTTACCATTGTGAGCTCTGATTGAGGAATGAAAAAAAAAATATACACACACACATATATATATATATATAGATATATAATTATATATATATATATGTATATGATATATAGATATATAATTATATATGTATATATATATATATATATGCATCAATCAATAAAAATCATAGGACAAACTAATAAAACTGTTTTCAGAATCATCCAATATCACACACGTGAAAAGACAAAATGATGACATTTTTTAAAAAAAACCCACATCAACTCTCTCTTTAAAAAGTGCGCTGAGAACTCTGCATTTCAAACTCTCCGCTCAATACCGAAGGCATTATTATCTTTTCACAAAATTCAATGAAAATTATGCCTCCTCAAAATCTTTGATAGTGTGTGATTTGTGTACACAACACAGCATGACTAAAGAGATCGGGGAACTTAATAATATCACATATGAAAAAAAAGAGAAACTATGATAAAGATAAATAAATTATAGCACATTTCAACATGAGGTATGAAACATGAATTCACAACAGCTGGTAAAACTAGCCCCCCCCCCCCCCCCCCCCAAAAAAGAATCCCCCCCAAAAAAACAACAACACCCAAACCAACCAACCCAAAACACCAAAAATTTTAAAAGGAAAAAAATAGAGAAAAAAATGGACAAAACCGAAAAATATTAAATGAATAAACAAAAGAAGCCACCACAAAATAAGTGGAGAAAGAAGAGAGAATGAAAGAAAGAGAGACAAAAATGCACTAAGGAAGGTAACATGCTCACATTCACAAAATGCCATTTTTGAAAAGAGGAGACTAAGAATGACCGAAAAAACAAAAATCATAAAAAGGAAAAAAACAAAACAAAGCATACAACAACAAAAAATCAAAAGAAGAAATAAAAAAAGGAAACAACAACCCCTAATTAACAGAGGACAGATGAAAGAGATAATAAAGGATAGTGGTGAGGGGAGTGAAAGTGAGGAGGGGTGGTGGTGAAATGACTGAATGAAGGACTGGAAGATCCCCCCTCCCTCCACCCCCCCCCCCCCCCCCCCCCCCCCCCTCTCCCCCCCCCTCCCCCCCCCAACAAAAATTTACATCGTTAATCACCCACACATTTAACTTAAATGCCAAATTCAGACTCAACATCGTCAGGACTTGTAAGGTGAATTCAGCAAAACAAAAACAAAGATAGTAATGATAACATATCATTCATAATGCTTCCTGAGTAAAACACCTTTAATTTAAAAACCTCTGACTACTATACACACACACACAATGAAAGAATAACTTAAGTTCTTACTGCTGACATGACACTTCCTTTCTAAATTAGAAAAAATAAAACCCACATACACAACACCCCTCCCCCTCCTCTCCCCAAACCAATACCATGAAAAACTTGACCCCCACCCCCAAATCACTCCCTTGACTACTTGCGCTACCCCATCAGAGGTAGCCAAAGACATGCTGTATACAAATGAAAATAAATCTTGAAATTCTATGCAACAGTAACAAGTGAAGAGAAGAGAAATCAAACATGCGCAGTCTACCGTTCAGTGATTGTTTTCTCTTGTTTTCCAGCTAGAGTTCTGAGGACCACCCATAGTGAAACTTTAAAACGAGGAAAAGAGAAATCAAACATGCCCAGTCCACCGTACAGTGACTGGGGATTTTTTCTTGTTTCTCAGCTAGAGCCCTGAGGATCCCCCATGGTGAAGTTGTGAAGCTGCGACCGTTACCAGGGATTCTACATGATCCTACCGGCGGTCACTTCCAGTCAGAGTGTCACTGCCAGGAACGGTCGGGGTGGATTTATTTCATTTTTTAAATTTTACTTTATTCTTTCATATCGAGGATAATGGAATAAACACTTATGTGCTTTTTTTACATCCAGTCCCCGTACGTATGTGGATTTGTGAATTCTGGATGGGATGTCTAGCCACGACCCACCCATCCACAAAGCAGCAGGCTGTGGATCCCATCCCCATCCAAGTCCTGACTTCACCCTCCCCTGGTCTTGGTGCTAGTCTTTCGTTCTGATGAGATAATAAACTGAGGACCCCCTGTTAAACATTTTTAGAGTGCGAAAAAGAACCTGTGGCAATGGGAGAGTTGTCCGTAGCAAATTAAATATAAAAATTTTTTTTAAAATGGATGTAAAGGAAATGCATACACTCACACACTGCGAAAAAAGAGTGTCACAGAGGCACTACAGGCAACAGAGAAGAGCATCCTGAATTTCAAGCAGAGAAATCTGCTGTGATAGAAAGTGGTGCACACCTTTTGGTCCCTTCTCAGAGCACACGGACTTGGTGGAAGGTTTCTTTTTTATTTTCTGAGGTGATAACAAAATGTCACATTGTGGAACAAACCACTTATGTTATGTTACTGTTTGTTTATTCAGAAAGCTGATAGTCCTGCCACCCACGGATGCTATATTATGACAGTTGATATTATGACGACACCTGCAATGAACTGCTCTATGAGTGTATCAAAGAAAAAAAAGCACCCCTGAAGAATGATCATTACCAACCACCATGGCCAAAGAAAAAAAATTCTAAGGTTAGGCCGAGTTGGTAGATAGTTATGATAGTCAAAATAAAAGTCTGATTCAAAACCTTTTTTTAAAAAAAATAAAATAAAAAAATTGAAAAGCTGTCATGGGCTCACACAGGAGGAGACAAATACACACAAACACTTATACTTAAAGAAAGGGAGGGGGGTGGGGTGAGAGACACCCACACCTGCACAGAAAACTAGCTTGTCAGAATGACACAAACTCTTTTCTCGAACTCACTCCATTCAAAGAGTGTTGTTGTACTGCACAGCAAAGCAGCCTAGGACCTGACACAACGAACAAGAATCAGCAGTTTGCATTCACCGGAGTGCCCAGTTTCTTTACTGAGCAGATCGAACTGAAAGCAGGGGATCACATCAAACAAAAAGTAAAAGAAAAAAAAAGAAAACAAGTTTAAAAAAAAAAGTCTTGACAACATCATAGCAGGACAAACATTTCCAATATTCATGTCACTGTGTTATTCTAAAAACTCACACTTCAACTCAAAAACTGCAATTGTTTTTTTTTTTTCTTGTTTTTTTTTTACACATAATTTTATAAACATTATGACCATCTACCTACCTCTGGCTGTCGTTATTGATGAACTGACATCTCACCGCAAGGTGATCAAACACAACAGGCTTCTCCAGTCTCGGGATACTGTAGACAGCGTCACTGGTGTTCCCCGGTTGTTGTCTCCACGCCGTTTCTTCAGCACCAAACTGGCTCAGCCCTGAAGTGATTGATACACGGATTCCTGAGTCTTAATCATGATGTGGCTGATGCAGATGGTCCCTCCTCCATCAATCCTCCCACGACCCTTCCCAAGGGTTCATGTCTGTGTCGATAGCGATGCAGTTGTAGGCAGCGTACCGCAGCTTCTCTTCACACACTTTGGCACTGTGCAAGGAACAGAAAAAAGAAAAATGGTTTGGGATAGATGGACGCTTGTGATTTTACCTTTCCTCCATTTTTTTCCCCTGAATGAATGGACAGTTTTAAAAATCTTTTCAGTCAAGTATGTACTGGCGTTTGTAGGAATGGCAGGACAAGGAAAGCAAGCTTACCTAGAATAGAAAGGCAGGTACAGCATGTTGGCACACGTTGAGGATTCTGGTAAAGAGTCGATGGTGTCTCTGCAAAGATAACGTCACCACAGACATTAGACAGCATGTCTGCATTTGCAAAACAAAATAAAAAGGAGCAAGAAAGAAGAAATTGTAAAGTGTACATTCCTGATGTTGGAATGCGGCTACCTTAATGGTGGGGTGGGGGTGGGGGATGGACGCACACACAAAAATCTCACCATTGGTGAACCTCGGAGCTCTAGCCGAGGAACGAAAAAAATAGAAATGATGATATGCACATAGTTACAATTCCTATCAACAGTTAACCTACAAAACACATACACAAACATGCTTGCATGTATGCACATATCCTTTTTGTAAGCAAGCACACACACATACATGTTAAATCCTGTTCCACTTTTTGTAAGAGTAGGCATTTGTGTGCCGGTGGGAACAGATGACAGAATTCACAAATCCGCATACACACGGGGACTAGATGTAAAAAAGCACATAAGTGCTTATTCCATTATCCTCGATGTAAAAAAAAAAAAAATGCACGCGCACATGCGTGTGCACGCAAGATTAAAGATCTAATGAGCCTGTGACTATATTGGTGCATGGAGGATTTCGTAAAACAATATCTATTGTAATGTATACATTTGCATTAACAAAAAACATTTCAACACTGCATGTGACAGAAATATAAATGTAGTCAGTATTTTTAAGAACTTCATGCAACTTTACTCTTGAATGTAAGTTTGTTCAATATTAACAGTATTTTTGACTGAAGAGAATGAGAAAATGTGAACACTTATTTTGGATAAAGATCTCAAAAAGTAAACCAATTTTTTTCAAGTTCAGAAAACTTTGGACATTTCATTATAAAGTGAAATTCATCACCAATGGTATTCATTTTACATGGTTTACACAGCCAGTTTTCATGTGCATTGCTTTCACACACACATAAGTGTGCATAAAAACACATGCATGCACACACACACACACACAACACACACCCTACCCTTTCCCTGTAGAGATGACAACAGGAGCAGGCAACCTCCGGCGGCCAGTGACAAATCGTAGAAAGCGACTACGATCCTCGTTGGAAAAGGATTTCAGAGCTTCCCAGAAATACTTGACCCGGATGTCTGTTTCTTCCAGATCATCGTAGTACGCTGCAGAAAAGGACAGAGAAGAGAAAATTTTGACCGAGTTCATAAATGTTGACCACACAATGACATACTACTCTAATGTGGGAGAAAACCCACTATAAAAGAACTGCTTGCTGTCTGCTTGCTGTTAGTGATGGCAAATGTGATGATGATGAATTGAGAGCTGATGATTCTGAACATGGTCCGGTCCCTCCCAGACCTGAACAAGTCCAAGGCTGAAACACACGCCAGAAGGGGACCTCGTCTGAAAACATTCTGCTGTTCAGCTATCCTTACACTTTCCTTCACAAAATAAGGCACACCAGCACCCATGCCAAAAAAAAAAAAAATACCCATGTCATACCAGCACCTATCTCCCATATTAAAAAAAAAAATCAGCAACATAAAATAAAAACCCCACCCCTACCACCACCCCCAAAAATTTCTAATTGGAGAGAATTCCGTGGTAAAAAATTCAAACAACTAAAAAGTAGCAACATTTCTGTCTCCATGGAAAAGTACTCCACATCACAACATGAAACCGCCGAGACTCCAAACTCTTCATGATGACACTGTAAATCTCACTCCTTCGGATGAGACTGTAAACCGAGGCCCTGTGTGCGAACGCACGCAGAACATCTTGCGCACACATTAAGTCCTGTTCCGCTTTTCGAAAGAGTAGGTCATTGTGTGCCGGTGGGAACAGATGACAAAATTTACAAAACCGCATACACACGGGGACTGGATGTAAAAAAAAAGCACATGAGTGCTTATTCCATTATTGATATTAAAAAAAACCCCAAATCAACAACAAAAAATCTGAGCGCTTTGATTTGTTGCTTTACAAGATTCAGCGCTATATAAATTCCATACATTATCATTATTATCATTAAGAAGAACGCCCCCCGCTAAGCCCTGTCTCCCAGACTCACTGGTTTTCTTCAAGGCCTCAATGGTGATCTGGGGGTCTCCGCACACGCGCGCCTCCAGCTCCTGCCAGGTCAGCAGTTCCAGAACAGCCTCTGGCACCACCGTCTTCAGGCCTCTTCTGATGGCTGCCACCTGCACACAGAGTGCAGATGCCTAAACGGTGTATGACTGTGTGGTTTACTGTATGTGGGCGCAGGAAGGCAGGGAGGGAATTGGGTTTTTTAAAATGTTTATGTCACTGTGTGAATTGTTTAAGTGTGAGGGTTTTTTTGTGTTCAACTTTGTAGACTTCTTGTGTTCAGTAGTTCTATAACCTTTGGTAGGAAGAAACTATATCTCTATCTATCTATCTATCTATCTATATATAAATATATATATATATATATATATATATATATATATATATATATATATATATATATAAAACACATTAAGGTCTAATTGAGAACATCCTCCTGACCCCAAACAGCCTTTTTTTATTTATACAGGAAGTAAAACACACACACAGATACACATAGACACACGCACACACATATACACACACACATGTACACAAAGATACTCTGCTGTTGTTGGGTCTTCCCCAATATAAACACCCTAGAAATCACCCCAAACACGCACCATTTCTCACTTATCCTGCCTGGAAAATCGCTATAAGACTGAAACTGAGTGAACAGATCGTGTGTATCACAATTCTTAAAATATTTTATTAAAATAGGTGGGTCCATAGCGCGCAATTCCAGCATAACTCAGTCATGGGTCCAGGGCCCAGTGCTAAGATTAGTGCACCCTTTCCTTTTACCAAGTGCAAGTGCGGTCAGTTTCTGGAGGGCCTTCAGTGCACAGCAGCACTTGTCAGGGCCTCAGCAGTTGCTGCCTGAGCATTCGACAAAGGAGGAGGAGGAGGAGGAGGAGGAGGAGAAGAAGAAGAAGAAGAAGAAGAAGAAGAAGAAGAGAAGAAGAAGAAGAAGAAGAAGAAGATTTCTTCAAGAAGAAGAAGAAGAAGAAGAAGGAGAAGAAGAAGAAGAAGCAGAAGAAGAAGAAGAAGAAGGAGAAGGAGAAGAAGAAGAAGAAGAAGAAGAAGAAGGAGAAGGAGAAGAATAAGAAGAAGAAGAAGAAGAGGCACTGGTTTTCTTCAAGGAGAAGTTCTTCAAGTTTTTCTTCATGAAGAAGAAGAAGAAGAAGAAGAAGAAGAGGAAGAAGAAGGAGAAGGAGAAGAAGAAGCAGAAGAAGAAGAAGGAGAAGGAGAAGGAGAAGAAGAAGAAGGAGAAGGAGAAGAATAAGAAGAAGAAGAAGAAGAAAACAACAACAACAACAATAACAACAACAAGCACCAGCTGGGATGGAATGGATATTCTATCTATTTATTCTTTTATATCGAAGATAATGGAATCAGCACTCATGGATAGCAGCTGACAGTAGCTGACAGTGGGGGAAACTGACAGCTAGAGGAGGTCATTCTTGCACTTCATAAAAAAGATACCCAGTCAAACTCACACACAAAAATTTTTGGTGCTTTCTTTTGTTTGTTTGTTTATGGGGGTGTGTGTGTTGTTTCCTGGCCAAACTGACCTGCGTTTTGCATTCAGTCAGGCGGATTCGTTTGACCTCCGCCATGTAGTCTTCCCGACTGCTGTGGTCCAGCTGCTGAGGGTTGCCGTCCTTGTCGACGCGCAGCATCACCTGCGAGCCGTTGCTGAGGGTGAGGCTCCAGTCACGAGCCAGAGCGGAGAACGCTTCCTTGTCCATACTGTGGATGCTGTCTATCAGCTGTACCTGTTGCCGTCGTCGTCGTCGTCGTGTGAAGAAAGAAGTATGTCAAAGAATGAGTGAATGAGTGAATGGTTGAATGAATGAATGAATGGATGAATGAACAATATATAAACAAATGGTAAAAAAAACATATAAATCACTAGAAAATTTTTTAAACTAAAATTCAATTTTTTTCTCATCACTTACATAAATGATGGTCTTAACCTTGTTAAGACAGATAAAACAACAACACCCCCCCCCCCCCCTTTCCCAAACAAAATGAAAAGAATAGTACACGCATTAACAGCCTATCTAATAATAATAATATATGGAATTTATATAGCGCTGAATCTTGTAAAAAACAAACAAATCAAAGCGCTTACATCATAACAAATCAGCATATTTCAAGAGAGCATTTGTCAACAGTCTGTACAGACTGAACAATTTTGATCTGAATGACACACATCAACTGAATATAGACATCAATGTTTGTTTTCATTACAGTATCTAAAACTTGATATTGTGAGTTTACAGTTTTCATGACCAAAGAAGAAAGAAGGCGCAGCCATTGTCTCCTGAGATGGAAGGAGTCTTTTTTTCTTTAACTTTCAGTTTATAGGTTACATGATTATTTGTATCATAATCACACACACACAAACACGTACACACACACACACACATACACACACACACACACACACACAAAAGTACACACATATTTATTCCTAGATAGATGGCATGATGAAAAAAAGCAAATCATTGCTTATTCAATGTACCATCTGGAAATAAAAATTTTACTTGACTTGACTTGACTTCACACATACACACAGAGTTTTACAAATACACTCACATACACACACACACACACACACACACACAAATACACACACACAAACACACACACAAACACTCACACACACACACAGAATCATACAAATGCACATATGTACATACACATGTACATACACACACACACGCATGCATGCATGCGATGCAAGCACGCACGCACACACGCGCATGCACACACACACACGCGCATGCACACACACACACACGCCATGCACACACATACACAAACACAGTCATAAAACAAAAATGAAAAGGACATACATGTTTTGTTTTGCTGAAGCTATTGACACAATTCAAGAGGATTTTTCCCCTGGAGTTAAAATCAGTGCAGACTCCACTCTCTCCAAATGTCCTTCGGATGAGACTATAAACCGAAGCCCCATGTACGAACACACGTAGAATATCTTGCACATATGTTAAACCCTGTTCCACTTTTCAAAAGAGTAGGCCATTGTGTGCCGGTGGGAACAGATGACAAAATTTACAAAACCACATACACACGGGGACTGGATGTAAAAAAGCACGTGAGTGCTTATTCCATTATCCTCGATATAAATCAAATAAAATAAAATTTAAAAAAATTGTAAAGTATGTTATAAGGAAAAGCAACTCTTTACCTCAGCTGCGTCCACAGACTGGAAGTCCCGAGTCCAGGCAGTTGCCTCCCCTACTAGCTTCTTCCACACATAGGATGGCAGTGACAGCACCTGCAGTGACAAACAGAAAAACAGCAATGATAACTCTGGCTTAGTTAGGGGGGTTGGGGAGATGGTAGTACAATCACAGAAAATCTGTTAACACTATTCCTACATTACTACTACTACTACAACTACTACTACTACTACTACTAATTATAATAATGTATGGAATTTATATAGCGCTGAATCTTGTAAAGCAACAAATCAAAGCGCTCAGATGAAAAAAATTTTTTCTTTCTTGAGGATAATGGAATAAGCACTCATGTGCTTTTTTACATCCAGTCCCCATGTGTATGCAGTTTTGTAAATTTTGTCATCTGTTCCCATGGCACACAATGGCCTACTCTTTTGAAAAGCGGAATAGGATTTAACATGTGCGCAAGTTGTTCTGCATGCGTTCGCAAACGGGGCCTCGGTTTATAGTCTCATCTGAAGGACTGAGGACATTAAGAGGGGTTGGCTCTTAAATATTTTAGAGGTGGTTTATATAAATTGGTACATTCTTTTTCTTAACCTTTTCCTTATGGGTAACCTGCTATTGGGCAACCAACCATCTACTAACCCTTCCCTCCGTATCACCCACTACTGGGTTACGGTAGCATACAAATGCGCATAGTGTATGTGCACTAGGAAAGAGGGGTTCTCTCCCTTAACGTAGGGATAGTATTAAAAAGACACCCCCCCCCCCCATCCCCCGACAGATAACTTCCTCTAGAAGGCGAGCAGTGTTGAGGTCCCTCACTCACCAGGTTCTCCTTGCTGCGGAAACAGGCTCCCATCAGTTTGCCGATCCACTCGTACTTGTCGTAGTCCTGGCAGGAGTTGCTGGGAACGTACACGTCACGGTTTGTGTTGCTGTCTTCCTGCGTCTGCCACACACACCAAGGTAAGTCTATATCAATACTTTACTTCCTGGGTCTGTCACACACACCAAGGTAAGTCTATATCAATACTTTACTTCCTGGGTCTGTCACACACACCAAGGTAAGTCTATATCAATACTTTACTTCCTGGGTCTGTCACACACACCAAGGTAAGTCTATATCAATACTTTACTTCCTGCGTCTGTCACACACACCAAGGTAAGTCTATATCAATACTTTACTTCCTGGGTCTGTCACACACACCAAGGTAAGTCTATATCAATACTTTACTTCCTGAGTCTGTCACACACACCAAGGTAAGTCTATATCAATACTTTACTTCCTGAGTCTGTCACACACACCAAGGTAAGTCTATATCAATACTTTACTTCCTGAGTCTGTCACACACACCAAGGTAAGTCTATATCAATACTTTACTTCCTGGGTCTGTCACACACACCAAGGTAAGTCTATATCAATACTTTACTTCCTGCATCTGTCACACACACCAAGGTAAGTCTATATCAATACTTTACTTCCTGGGTCTGTCACACACACCAAGGAGAGTATATATCAATATTTTACTTCCTGGGTCTGTCACACACACCAAGGAGAGTATATATCAATACTTTACTTCCTGAGTCTGTCACACACACCAAGGTAAGTCTATATCAATACTTTACTATCTCAAGACTGCAAAACTAAGGGCGATTCACAACTTAACAGCACATACAACAACAACAGAAAGAAGTCAAAATGTACATGTACATCACCGTCTCGTCCAAAATGCAAACACACACAACAAGCCTCTGACAAAGTGTTTTCTGGTAGTAGACAGAATAGTTAAAAGAAGGTGCTAGAGCATGGATGTTACATAATAAATGAAAGCTGCTGCATTGTACAGACATGTTCTCACCTGGTTAGTAGCAAGAATGAAACAAAAATTGCAGTGACTTGGGACAGTCAAAGGACAGCACAGAGAAGGGACAGACATGAGACAGACATGGAATGAACAGAGACAGACATAGCACAGACATGGAATGGACAGAGACAGACATGGGATGGACAAAGACAGACATAGCACAGACATGGAATGGACAGAGACAGACATAGCACAGACATGGGATGGACAAAGACAGAGATAGCACAGACATGAGACAGACATGGGATGGACAAAGACAGAGACAGACATAGCACAGACATGGGATGTGCAAAGACAGAGACAGACATAGCACAGACATGGGATGGACAAAGACAGAGATAGCACAGACATGGGATGGACAGAGACAGACATAGCACAGACATGGGATGGACAGAGACAGACATAGCACAGACATGGGATGGACAAAGACAGAGATAGCACAGACATGGGACGGACAGAGACAGACATAGCACAGACATGGGATGGACAGAGACAGACATAGCACAGACATGGGATGGACAGAGACAGACATAGCACAGACATGGGATGGACAGAGACAGACATAGCACAGATATGGGATGGACAAAGACAGACATGTCACAGACATGGGATGGACAAAGACAGACATACCACAGACATGGGATGGACAGAGACAGACATAGCACAGACATGTGCTCTGTCTCTGTCCATCCCATGTCTGTGCTATGTCTGTCTCTGTCCATCCCATGTCAAGTCAAGTCAGTCAAGTCAAAATTTTATGTACCATCTGGAAATAAAATTTTGACTTGACTGACTTGACTTGACATGGGATGGACAGAGACAGACATAGCACAGACATGGGATGGACAGAGACAGACATAGCACAGACATGGGATGGACAAAGACAGACATGGGATGGACAGAGACAGACATAGCACAGACATGGGATGGACAGATACAGACATAGCACAGACATGGGATGGACAGAGACAGACATAGCACAGACATGGGATGGACAGAGACAGACATAGCACAGATATGGGATGGACAAAGACAGACATGGGATGGACAGAGACACATAGCACAGACATGGGATGGACAGAGACAGAGATAGCACAGACATGGGATGGACAAAGACAGACATAGCACAGACATGGGATGGACAAAGACAGACATAGAACAGATTTGGGATGGACAGAGAGACACAGTACAGCCATGGGACAGACACAGTTTGAAGAAAGACAGAGACGGACAGACAGGCAGCCATTTCTCACCTGGTTGGGGGCGCGGATGAAGAAGGGCAGAGGGATGGGGCTGTCAATGCTGGTGGGACACAGCTCCTCTGCAACGTCCGACAAACTGTCGCGGAATCCTCCGCCCTGGTCAATGATTCCCTCAGACAGGAACTTGCACTCCCACCACTGGTCGTTGCGTGAAGACCACCTGGAGCGTAGACATATGAAAATTGCAGGTCGTGCTTGTTTCGTGAGTCGAAATTGTTAGAATGCTTGGGGTATCGTTTTTTCAATTTCTGAATGAATTGTTGTTGTTTATTTTTTTCAAATTTAAAGGATAACATGTGTGATTCAATCTATTTTGGCCCAAGTAATTTCAGGTTTGTTCCTGCTTTAAGTACTTCAGGTCTCCATCACTCAATGCTTTCCTCTTAAGCATATTTTGAAACATTGTATCTTCATCTATCTGGGATACCTAGGTGCTTTTCATGAACTTTAAACCACATTCTATACCTCAGAAAGTTCCCCCGAGAACCCATGAAAATGTTATCAAATGAAAGTTTCTGGGAAAAAGTTGTTGAGGAAAATACATTCTAAGTTTTCTGTCCTAGTGATCAGGTTCTCGTCACACTGAAATTTGCTATAACAAAAATCAAGTCACTGAGATGCTTTATTCATCAAAGCTTTAAAAAAAAGAAAAGGGCATGCATACAAAGGATGACTGAAATGTGTCATAAGCTAGCTGACCTGGCGGAGCTTATTCTTCTCCAGATAGTAAGGTGCATGCCAGGTACTTTTGAATCATTCTTGCAGACTGTTCAAAACAGAGCCAAATGGTAAACTTACATCTACTGCACCTACCGCCTAATCAACAACTGACAAGAATTTCATGGACTATCAGTGAAGAAGGCCATAAGAACCTGAAGAAAATGATGCAAACTTCACATGAGAAGACTTTCCATACCCAGAATAATACAAAGAGTTTGATTGTGAATTAAGTTCTAATCCGTTCCACAGACAAAGTCTTAAAGTAAAATTGTATGACATTCACAATACGACAACACTAAAAAGGCAGGCGAAGTAAAAGGGAAGCTGGTAGCAAAGTGGTGCTCCAACAGTCCTCTAGACTATGGGATAGGTGAAGGCAATAAAAGACAGACGCAATTTTATTATTTTTCAATGCAAAGTTCAAATGGCCTTACCATTTTCACAAAGGCAGCATGAGTTTATTTGTGTTGAGCTTCCACTTTTCAGTTTATAGCTCATAATGTTTTTACCCTGGCCCCCTCCCAATTCCCTTTTTCAAAACAGTTCCTTCTCTCCCAGCTCTGTGATCATGGCTACAGCTATGGGGATTTTATGCTCTTTATCTGTAAATCATACATTCACTCATTCACAGGAATTTGTTTGTTTGTCATCATGCACTCATTCATTGACAAGAATGTGTTTGTTTGTCATCATGCACTCATTCATTGACAAGAATTTGTTACCACGCGCTCCGTTATCATGCATTCACTCACTGACACAAATTTGTTTGTTTGTCATCATGCACTCATTCATTGACAAGAATTTGTTTGTTACCACGCGCTCCGTTATCATGCATTCACTCACTGACACAAATTTGTTTGTCTGTCATCATGCACTCATTCATTGACAAGAATTTGTTTGTTACCACGCACTCTGTTATCATGCCTTCAGTCACTGACACAAATTTGTTTGTCTGTCATCATGCACTCATTCATTGACAAGAATATGTTTGTTACCACGCACTCTGTTATCATGCCTTCACTCACTGACACAAATTTGTTTGTCTGTCATCATGCACTCATTCCCTTCTATAGATGTTACTGTGTGTGGCTGGTTGACAGCGCTGTACAACATGTAGACTGGCTGTACCTGTAGTGAAGGGGTTTGGTGTTGCGGTCGCGGGGCTTCAGCCCCTCGTACAGCTGCATGAAGACCGTGGACTTGCACTCCGGGTCTTGGGATGGGTCACAGCGGTGTTCCATGGCCGCCCGCCGGTTTATGTACACCACCGGTTTGTCTGAGGGGCTGCAGAAACCATGACGTGAATGTGTGGGAGAACATGACCAACTGAACGTTAATTTGGTTAAGCCTATTTAGATCTTCCACTTTCTTCTTTCGGTTTTCTTAGTAGGCTAAGAAATTTATTGAAGTACTACAAATAGTGGATTGAGCAATCAGAAATTTAATGAATAAGCGCTAAAGTGGAATAAACAAAAACTAAGCACAAAAAATGACAGCAACAAAAGATAAGTTGATCTTGCACTGTTTATTGCTCTCAGAAGAAAACCACATGGTATTGTTTTAAAACCAACAAAAACAACTCGTACAAAATATCCCAAACAGCTGCAACTAGGAAAGAAATGAAATTTTGAAATCTCTTTTGATCCTCATAAGCAGATGAAAAGCAAGTGTCACTTGGGTCATGTTAGAAACTGTCAATTCTACCCATCACATGCAAGAACAGAGAGAGCAGTGTTAACTCTCACTATGCTAAAATAGTTTTCCTCCAGAGCCAAAGGCATCTGAACAGCATGAGTACTGAATGACAAGAAAATCTTTTGATATTTAAAATGTTTTATCAAATATTGTCTGTTGTTCTTATGAAGTTTAGAACTTAAATCAATTTACGGTATTGTTTCTAGTTTCACCTTCTCACTTAAATGAGCTAATAAAACTCCATGATAGATTAGTTATAGGTGAGCGTAAGTATCTAACTACAGGAGACAATATCGTTGGAAATGGTCTTCTATAATTATTAGCATACATTGTATGACATAAGATACAAATCAGCAAAATAACTCCGTAACTGCAGTGTACTGAATACTATTGTGCAGTTTTCTGCACACTGTACTTACTCAGAAGCTGTATCCTTGAGGAAAGTTTCAATGAGATTCAGCCTCTTCTTGGACAACGGCAGCAACTGTCGTATTTTCTGTAACATCCAGTCACCACAACTTTTTTTTTTACAGACACACCTTGTGATGTTTCTGCACTGAAATAAAAACATAGTATTTTACATAAGGAAAAATAGACATGTACACACATACAATTTCATGAGATCATCTATGAAGAATTCTCTTTAAAAAAAAAAAAATTTAACAAGAAAAAAAGGAAAAAAAGCCAATCTCACGGAGAAACAAATATATAAACAAACAGGAAAAAAAAAGAAATATAGGACAGTGCTGCTCTTCTGGCGACGTGCTCTCCCAGGGGACACCAGCTAAAATTTCATAACAGAGAAACACACCGTGACTGAATGTGGTATACCAGACACAATTCCCTTCACCTTCTCTTCATCCTCCTCTCCAAGTGCTGTGATCATACCCCCAACCCTGGAGATTTTTTTTTTTTTTTGGTACCCCACGAATCATACAGATATTTCTTCATTCATTCATACAGTGTGTTACATTAGAGGATCGTGAAAGAGCCACAGATCCGGAGAGGAGAGAGGGCAGGGTAGGGTGAAGCAGAGAGTGGCAGTACGAACCTGCAGACTCTTGTAGGAGCCTATGGAGTGCTGCCAGGCAGGTACCATGTGGTCCAGCACACTGTCCAGAATGGTCATCACCCTGCATAGAAGACACAGCAGTCAACAGTTGCACGTTTCTAGCTTTCACTGTAGGTCAGTCGGTAGATTTCCGTTTATCTGTCCACCGATATTCAAAGTTGTGCGACACCACCCCCCCCTCAAAACCCTGATCCAGACCACCCCCACCCCACTTCTTTTTTCCGTTCATCTGATATCCCAATATGTGAGGAGATTTAAAATGAAATTAAACACACATCCACCAAACTTTTCATCCTGCAGTTCTTAGCTCAAAATAATTTGTTCATACCTTAACCTTTTCCCTACAGGTAACCTGCTACAGGGTAACCAACCATCAACTAACCCTTCCCTCCCTATCAATCACCCATCACTGGGTTATGGTAGCATACAAATGCGTACAGTGCACGTATACTGGGAAAGAGGGCTTCTCTCCCTTAAACCCTGTTCCGCTTTTCGTAAGAGTAGGCCATTGTGTGCCAGTGGGAACAGATGACAAAATTTACAAAACCGCATACACACGGTGACTGGATGTAAAAAAGCACATAAGTGTTTATTCCATTATCCTCGACATAAAATAACAAAATAAATAAAAATATATTAAAAAAACACACACACAACACACACACACACAGCCTACACAGTCCACTTGAATATTTGTTGATGTTACAACTATTTTTTCTGCTGTTGATTCATGTTCACACTTTGTGGTGAGTTTAAATTTTGCTCATGTTAAAGATAACTTCTTTATTTCTTAACGATTATATATTATTTTTAATTTCAAGGCACAAAAACACCAACACACATTCTATCTCTTCATATTTTCTCCTTCTACCCCATCCTCCCCCTTCTTGAACTTCCACAACACATTCCACCTTCCTCGTCTAAGATCACTGTGAGTGAACAGACGTTAAACTGAAGACACCAACACACACAACCTACCTCTGCAGGACAATGGACCTTCTGTACAGTATGTCAGGATCACAGGAGTCTAGGATCGGGTAGCGCACTAGGTTTTTAGCGCAGAAGAAATCCCGGTCAAACCCTAGGGAGCGTTCTTCCGTCGACTGTAGTTTGAGCCCTCGTATCCTCGTGTCTATCCCTCCAGCTGAAAATGAAAAGTTTTTATGTGTGAAAAACTGCGGGATATATTTTCAGTATGTTATATAATATAAAATTGTTGGGTTAGCGAGTCAGTTAAGTTGACTTCAGATGAGCTGTGTTGCGTTAGTTTTTATGCATTGTATTCCTTTCCTACAGAAAGCAGAAGACCATGAGGAGTAGAGGAAGCTGGTTGCAAAATCTTCAGTGATGCAGTCCATGGGACTGTGGGATAGGTGAGGTGAGGTGAGATTCCTTTTAGCTTTGTCTTGCTGTGTGCTACTGTACCGTATTCTGTGGCTTTGTGCTGTTCTGTGATATATATTCTATTGCACTGTGATGTTTTGTATTGTATTTTCTTATGCTTTGCTATAATTATTGCCTTGTAGTGGCTACAACAGTATTGCACTGCACAGCTCTGTGAAGGGATAGTTGTATTTTATATTGCACTCTAATGTAATGTGCTCCGCTGCATGTTGTTAGGCCATATTTTATGCTTTTGTGCTGTATAGAATTAAAGACTGTAAGTGTGAGATAGAGTGAGAGTGGCTTGGAGAAGGGGGAGGGAGGGAGGGAGGGGGAGGGGAGGAGAGAGAGAGAGAGAGAGAGAGAGAGAGAGAGAAGAGAGAGAGAGAGAGAGGAGAGAGAAGAGAGAGAGAGAGAAGAGAGAGAGAGAGAGAAGAGAGAGAGAGAGAGAGAGAGAGAGGGGGGGGGCATGCTTAATTCGTGTCCATCACAATAGCAATAGAAAAGCGAAGATTCCCACTTTAGTACACCTTAGCCTATGAATGTTATCTCAAAACTTCATAGTTGCACAAGAAAAACTGGAAATCTTATCTAAAAAAACCCCAAACAACCCAAAAAACCAGCAACTTACCCATGCACTCCTTGATGCGGATCATGACTATGGGATAATGCTCCGTCATGTTCTCCAGCATCACAATGTCCTGAGTGTCCGTCACTGTCCTGAAAAAAAGAAACACCACATGCAGGACAGTTTTCCCACACCTTTCATTCCAATCCCAGTCCTTTAGCTTACAGCCCAGTCAGCAAATTAAGGTCATGATATTTTTACTTTGGGACCAAAAAAAGCTGAAAAAGACAAAACTGTACACAACACCATTATCAACTTAATTTTTCTGTTTCTTTCTTTCTTTTAGATAAGATTTTTCTGTTTCCCTCATTGAGCCAACCACAGAGCAGATTGACTGACTTAGATTTTGACCTCCCCTTTTAACTCTCTGAGGATAGGATTGCTCAGTGGTCAGAGTACTCTTTCTCTCCCCAAGCTACGATTAAGCAGTGTTCAGCATAATTACCTAGTGGCTGGGTGACCATTTGCATGCCTTGACTTCATTCAGTTCCCCCCAGCTGTAAATGGGTACCTGCCCTGTTTAGGGACAGGGATGGTAAAGCAGTGAGGGAGGGGAAATAGGGGCCGCCCTCAGTATGCTGGCCCCTAGTGAAACTGAAGTCTCTGATACCTTGCTCCCCAAGGACCACACAGGTTGTGGGAACGCCTTTACCTTACCTTAATTCCATGAGGCGTCATCATCAGGGCACAGTATTAAAACATTCAGGTAGCGCACTCTGGACAAGCTGAACTTGGTGACAACAATCTCTCTCCACATTCGTTACACATTATTACACATGTGCATGAATATTTGCATGTCATCCATACCAAGGGTCACAGCAGGTCTCTTTTTCCAAAGATCTACATATGCCAAAAAAGCCTATATAAAATATGTGCCTAAGATGATTTATATGCATGTGTTTTGAGGCTGTAAGACTCACCATCCTACAACGGCTGAGTTGAGAATTTTGAGGTTAACACTATCCTTACGTTAAGGGAGAGAACCCCTCTTTTCCAGTACACATACACTGTGCACATATGTATGCTACTGTAACCCAGTAGTGATACAGAGAGAAGGGTTAGTAGATGGTTGGTTGCCCAATAGTGAGTTGCCCATAGGGAAAAGGGTTAGGTGACTTACTGGTCTATGTTGACAATATGTTAAACATTATTATGTTTATTTATGTTATATTATTCATTTATATTTCAAGAATAGAATAAGCACTTATGTGCTTTTCTGCATCCAGTCCCTATGTGTATGAAGTTTTGTAATTGTCATCCATTCCCACCAGCACACAATGGCCTACTCTTCCAAAAAGCGGAACGGGTTTTAATGTGTGCGCAAGATGTTCTGCACGCATTTGCACATGGGACCTCAGTTTATAATCTCTTCTGAAGGACTAAATGTTGAAGAATTCACCATTCTATGTGGACTGTGTTGAAGCTTTTGAGGTTGTGGGATTCAGCAGTCTATGTGGACTCTATTGGTGATTTTGAGGTTGAGGAACTTATAAGCCTATGAGGACAGTGTTGAAGACTTTGAGGTTAAGGGACCAGGCAGACAGTGTTGGGGATTTTGAGGTTTAGAGATTATCATTTTTATGTGGACTGTGACGATGGTGTTGAGGGACTCACCAGTCTATGTGGACAGTGTTGAGGATTTTGAGGTTTAGAGATTATCAGTTTTATGTGGACTGTGACGATGGTGTTGAGGGACTCACCAGTCTATGTGGACAGTGTTGAGGATTTTGAGGTTTAGAGATTATTAGTTTTATGTGGACTGTGGTGATGGTGTTGAGGGACTCACCAGTCTATGTGGACAGTGTTGAGGATTTTGAGGTTTAGAGATTATCATTTTTATGTGGACTGTGATGATGGTGTTGAAGGACTCACCAGTCTATGTGGACAGTGTTGAGGATTTTGAGGTTGTCCTGTTCACCCCCCTGCACCACCAGACGTAGGGGGAGGTAATTGTCATCCGCTCCATCCAAAATGATGCACAGTTTTCTGAAAAACAAGGTTCAAGGGTTGGATAACACAGCCTACATAGCGTATGTGAAATAAAAGCAATGAGTATGAGCCTTCCAAGGAAAATCAGTTTCAGAGTATCTCATTTTACCTGTAACATTTCCATAAAATTTCTTATTTTATTTTAGTTTTCACACACATGCAGTGAATCCATGGTCTAGACACAATGTGCCTGCCTAGGAAGCAAGAAGTGCCAGGTTCGATCCCTGTTTGTTCCTGAGACTCCCCCCCCCCCCCCACTCCACCAAATCATGAGCAGCGATCTGGGTATTAGTATTTCGGATGAGATGGGATAACCTGAGATCTGCTGTGCAACATGCATTCAGCACAAGTAAAAGAACCAATGGCAACAGGAGAGTTATCCCTGGCAAAATTTTGTAGAACAAAATCCAACCCAATATGGAAACAAATACATATGCAGACAGGAAAAGAAAAATGTGTGGCACTGTTCTTGTGGCAACATGCTCTCCATAGGGAGGGCATCCCAAATTTCACGCAGAGAAATCTGCGTGACTGAAAGTGGTATAAATAAATAAATAAATAATTTTCCTATGACTTATAAATCACGATGGATGCAACAGCTGAGGGGATAAGACCACTGAACGTGAATAGCATGAGCACATGGGCATGCAGGGCTTTGAATGTGTGTAAGTTACACAAACACAAGTTCTACTTCTTAGCTGTTACCTGAATATTGTATTCTGGTCTCACCTCTTTCTTATTCATTTTCAGAAGAATAAAGGAACCTTCTTGATAAGAATTTTAATACATAAAAAAAGGCTTATTTGATGATTTTGCACTGAAAAAAGTATTGATTGAGAGATGTCTTGTTTGCTGTTGTTGTGTTGTTGTTGTTGTTGAACACCCTGGGGGGTGATGCAGAATATACACTCTGACTGACTGACTCATCCCACCAGGGAATCAATCACTGTAAGACTGAAAGCACAGACAAGATGATAAGTGTGCCCGTATGACGCTTGTCATGTACCTCACCACACAGGCAGCCACAATCCCACTTCAGGGTGATGTATTTCTCCTTTAAAAGGAGAGTGTAGGCTGTTATGCTAGGTAAAAGCTTGTCATGGTTGAAGAGAAGCTCAACATAACATTTTACACCAGAACAACATTTTAGAGAAGAGTGCAGGGTGTTATGCTTTGATCTGTTGCTTTACAAGATTCAGTGCTTTATATATTCCATACATTATTATTATTATTATTATGTATCATTATTATTATCATCATCATACTAAGAGCTTGTTGTCATGGCTGAAGACAATCTTAACACAACATAATATATTATCAACACAACATCGTTTTAAAAAGGAGAAAGCAAGTTGAATAAAATGCCAAGAACTTGTCATGGCTTAACGCAATCCCAACACAGCTTTTTTCTACATCGTACACAATAACACTTCAATGTATGCTTTGGCCCTGAGTGAATAGCTGACCATTCAGCTGTCAGTTTCTCCCTCTTTCAGCCCCTCTCAGCCACTATCCATTCCATCCCAGCTGGTGCTGATTATGGCAGAAACTGACCGCTCTTGGACTTGGTCAAAGGAAGGGGCTGATTTTGGTACTAGGCTCTGGACCCTTGACTGAGTTAATAATAAATAATAATACATGGAATTTTTATAGCGCCATATCTTGAAAAAAAACAAATCATAGAGCTATGCTGGATTTGTGCGTTGTGACAAAGTTGTAGGTCCGGGTCCAGTCTTTCATCAAACACAGTAACACTTCAATGTAAGCTTTCGGCGCTGAGTGGTCACTGGTGAACAGCTGACAAAGCTGTAGGCCTGGGTGGAGTCTTACTTGATGATGGTGCCTTTCTTCATCCTGAGCTGTATCCAGTGCTGGCCCTGGCTGCCATCACTCTCCCAGTAAGTGTCGGGGTCCCCGTCAGTCAGGTTCAGAGGGCCGTCATCATCCTGAGGCAATGATGTAAGGCGTGTGACAATGATGTGAGTGATTGTCATTGATTCTGTCTATGTGAAAGTTGAGTGTGGATGCATCCATACTATTTATATATATACATATATATACAAGCACATAGAGCACGCAGGGGGACAGAATAGCTCAGTGGTCGGAGCACTCGCTTTCCCCCAGCCAAGTTAAGCAGCGTCGAGCGTGGTTACCAGTTGGATGGGTGACCGTTTGCGCGCCTTGGCTTCAGTACAGTTCCCCCAGTTCACCCAGCTGTAAATGGGTACCTGCCCTCTTTAGGGTCAGGGAAGGTAAAGCAGCGAGGGAGAGGAGATGGGCGCCGCCCTCAATATGAGAAGTGAGGTCTCCCCTACGACCTTATAGGTTATGGGACTCCTTTACCTTTACCTTTTTATAGCACGCATACACACATATGCTCATGCATACACACACATGCACGCACCCATACACACACACACACACACATACAGACATACACACACATAAATGCGAACACATAGAGACATATACATGAGTATAGCATGAGTGCATGCTGAACTATCTCTGAAAGTTTGTTGGGGAAAAAAATCAAACACCGCATGTCCTCTCCCATGAAAAGACAAGTCAGCTGCCTTTTAAATCTGTAGGAAAGAATTACTAATTTAATTTATAACAGCCCACAATTAATGATGAGACTATAAACTGAAGTCCCATGTGTGAATGCACGCAGAATGTCTTGTGCACATGTTAAAACCTGTTCCACTTTTCGGAAGAGTAGGCCACAGTGTGCCGGTGGGAACAGATGACAAAAGCTACAAAACTGCAAACACACAGGGACTGGATGTAAAAAAGGCACATGAGTGCTTATTCCATTATCCTCGAAATAAAAGAATAAATAGATAAATAAATAATACATGAACTTGCTTCATACTTGACGATGTTTGAGGTTTGAACAATTGCTCTACTGACAGGCTTGAAACTAATGAATATATATTTGCTTTCAACATCAACAACATATTACATGAAGCTGGCATGGGAGGATTTCTGCACAAACAGAAGGGCTGGACTGAAAGGTGTAAAAAGTGGACAATGACGCTCAACAAATGTCACATTTCTGCAGAGGTGGAACTGAGCCATACATGTTGCAGAAATGCAACATCAGCACTGGAAAGATCAAGCACTAGAGAAAAAAAACAACAACCCACCACAACAGTACCTAGAAACTCTGTTTTTCAAAATCAGAACAACTTTACACCACACATCTGTCAGTTTCACCCACTTTCAGCTGCTCTCCATTCTATCCTATCCCAGCCTAGCCTGGCTGGGGCCAGCTGGTGAAAGTTATAGTAGGAACTGACCACACTTGGACTAGGTAAAAGAAAGGGGTGCACTAAATACAGCAAACTGGATGTGGCCAGGATGAATCAACGGCTGAACACAAACTCACGCAGTAGGAGGAGACGTCGACATACTCCACATAGTTCTTGATCGCTCCCAGGGCGTCGTTGTCTCGCGGGATGTGCTGGGCCATCAGCTGCACGAGGGCCTCGTCATGCTCCATTGACCACACTTGCGGAGCGCTGCGCAGCAGCTGCACAGTTGCTGTATCTGCTGGCAGCATGTCGGGCTTGTGGGGCTTGAACTGAAGTGTGTAGTGACTGTCCACCACCTCTTCCCATCTGTAAACAAAGCAGCCAAAGGCTGTCATCTTTCTCAATACCAATACTCATGGGAGCATTCACTTCAAGTTTTGAATGAACAGATACGGCTTGTACCAGTCCCTTCAAATACCCGAACACCATCTGGCTGGAAAAAAAAAAGCATTAAATAATACAGCACCCTAACTATTCTATTCCTTGAGCTCTATAATAAAACCAATCTGACCTCATGACATCGGCCATTCCACTTAATTGATACCACCCCAAAGTCACCAAAAAACCAACACACACACACACACAAAAGTTAACAAACAATTAAATTGATCCCCAAAAATACATAAAATGCTACAATGGGTTAAGTAATACTGCAGAACAGATGTTCTGTAGCCATGCCAGTATATATATATATATATATATATATATATATATATATATATATATATAAAATTATCACTACCAGTTCACCAGAACAAAACAGCAAAGAATACAATGTGTTTTAAAAGAAAAAAGAAATGTCAGACTTTCTTGAAAAAATTTCAGGAAAACACACTGAGAAAGGAGAATATAAAGAAGAGAGAGAGGAGACGGAAATATTTATATACAAAGACTGAAACAAATAGAGTGGCAGAAAAGGGGAACCTTCTAGGACAGAATTTCCAGAAAGTGGGGATACTATTTATACCGAAAGAGGCCAAGAAGAAGAAGTAACAAGGATAAAGGGAAGAAGTACAACAACAATAATAGATATGATATACTATCATTATCATCATCACAATTATGATAAAAGTATCATTATTGTTTAAATAATGCATACCCTAATGATTACAACATCTTTTGGCATTACATCATCATTAACAGGATCTAAATCATTACAAAAGCATCATCATCATGATTGTATAAATATATCTATAGAGTAACTACCCTAATGATTCGAAAAGCTGTTGGTGAATTACATCAGCAGCAGCAGCAGTAGCATCACATTCAATATATTATGATTGTTTAGACTACATACTCTAAAACCTCTTGGTGTTAACTCGCTTGAGATGGCCAGTTGTCTTCTTTTGTCCACAGACAGCCCATTTGTAAGGGTTAAGGGGGAAGAAAAGCACAAAAAGTATACAAAACTAAGAAAATGAAACTTTCTCAACTCTACAAATACAAAACTAAATCCAAATGAATATTTCACAAATTTGTTATTAACACACTGTGTTAGTACATCACTACATGTCAAATTTTGGAAGTCATTCTTTAATTTTTTGTAGCTTTATGGACCATTTAGAAAATACTCCAAATTTTGGAGCTGGCCTATATCTGTATAAGCGCACAGATAGCAAAAAATCCTACCAAGTTATTGACAGTAATTCCTTTTGCAGGCCATTGTCTAAAAATATTCTTATTCTTCATACTTTAACTTTTTGTAGCTTTATGGACCATCTTTTGGAGCCGGCCTATGTCAGTATGTGCACACAGGAAAAAGGAAAGGACACAGATAGCAAAAAAGCCTAGTACCAAGTTGTTGACAATAATTTCTTTTGCAGGCCATTGTCTAAAAAAAATCCTATTCTTCAACTGTCCTTGTGTACACATTTTCTACAGTATATCTCTTTGTTTCTTAAAATAAATGATCAATTGCACACAGTCGTCAGCAACAATCTGATTCAATGGGGGCATGGCACTCTGCTGCCACATACAAACCATTAGTCCCACAATAAGCAGGCACAGTTGGAACAACTCAGTGTCAAGTCAATCACACATCAAGACCATGCTGATAAGGATATTTAGCTTGAGCAGTCAGCCAGCCATGCAGTTGCTACGTGATACATTTTTAAATAGCAGAACTGCACTAGCAGTCTGTTGTCTGAAACTGTGGAACATGCATGAAGTGCTATAGCAGTCCATTGCCCAGAGTGAATGAAAACGGTGCAAATGAGCAAAAGGTCACACACACACACACACACACACACACAATATCATCAGTTTCTTTGATGGAAAGTGTCAGAAAAACAATAATGTCAATATCAACAACACACTTTACATTAATAAGGTCAGTTTCTCGGACATGAGGTTAATGTCTGTGTGTGTGTGTGTGTGTGTGTGCCACTGTGTGTGTGAGACAGAGAGAGAGAGAGAGAGTGAAATGAGTTAATGACATATAAGTGTGTTTGATACAGACAAATTTTTTAAAAAATTGATCTATATGTAACAAAAATATAATACTGACAATAAAACTTATACCAGTATGGTCAGCTTCTCAAAACCGAGGAGGACAGGAGGAAAATATGACACAGACAATATTAGTAAAGTTTCTCAAAGCTGAGGTTAGGGGGGAAATATGACACAGACAATAAAAGATTAAAACTTATGTTAGTATCCAGTCATTAGTCAGATTCTCAAAGCTAAGGACAGGAAAAATATTCATGATTATGATAGCATTGGTACTGACTATAGTATAACACTTACAATGTTGATAGTCAGAGAAAAATATTATACTGATGATAAAACTTACGTCTGTATGGTCAGTTTCTCAAAGCTGAGGGCAGGGGGGTTGTCAGAGGTGATGGGAACGACAGGCGGTGTCTCCTCCACAGAGCTACGGCTGCTGAACAACAGTAGCCAGGCCTCGCCCTCCACTTCTACAAAGTCATCAGCTGATGAAGACTTCACCTGAAATGACAGGCAAGAAAGGTTGGTTCTGGTACTATGTCCATACTTTGCCTCTGGTTACATCTAAAACCTAAATCAAAACTAGGAGATATTATGAATTAAGTTTATAGTTATACCAAACATTATGATCATTACTAGTATGGCTACATCTGATGATGTTGATGATAATTAATAAATAACCACAAAACTAATAACAGCGATAATGAGTCCTGATCTTCAGTGTTCCTGTCTACAATCACTATGTAGGCTTATAAGTTCAACAGTACTAACACTGTAACACTACAGCTATGCATAGGCCTACTGCAAATGGGTTTACTGATGATAAAAATCAATAACAGATACACTGAAATTCATGTGCCTTACTGTTTTGAGAAGATGTGATAAAAATAATAGCATAGATCTAGATACAATCTGCACTGCCAATATACCCATCACATCACGCTGAGCGTCTAAAATCAACTCAGTGACAGGGTGGCAGCAGCCACACCTTTCTAGTTTCTAGTCTTACCTTTCTGATCTTGAGCCATTTCCCTTGTCCGTTGCACAGCTCCTCTCCACTCACCATAAACCTAGTCTCTGCTGTACATGCCACCTCCTTCACTACAGCTGCCTTGTTATCTGGAGTAGGATACAATTTGATCGTATTCTTGCCAGGACTTCGATACTCGAGTTCCAGAGGGACATAGCAGACACTCTCAGGAAGAGGTTTTCCATCGCTTAAACAGGAGATACACTCTTGAATGCAACGAATTCTTGCCAGCCGTCGTCTTGGAATTGATAGGCTTTGAGAAGTCATGGTCATAGGACCTATTTTGACCTCCCTAGAGACGTTTTCCTTGAAAAATTGCTTCGAAGAAACAGAAACCAGAATAAATACGGAAGTTGACTACCGGAAAAGGCGATTATGCAAAGTTGTCCTTACTTTCGTTTATGCGGAGAAGAAGCAAATATTTTGTTTTCGCATTAAGGTAAGATCAACAGTCATTTTGTGTAAATCTGGATCTGGATCTGGATCAATACGTCGCAGTAACCACTTCTGGCTTTACGCGACGGATTGGGGGTTTGCGCTTAACTGCTAGTACTAATGCTGGTTGGTTCTGAACCTAGTGCTGGTTCTCCCTGGTGAGGGCCCCTTTGAAGGAGCTCAGGGTCTTGGAATTGACGGTCTGGTCGCTGAGGTGGTTCCAGTCTATAACCGTCTGCACGAAGAAGGAGTGCTTGTACTGGTTGCACCTGCTGTCTGGGACTGTGTAGCCTCTGTTGTTGTTGCAGGCTGTCCTTTCTACTATGTTTACTGATTTATAGTCCTTAAAAGTCTTAGTCTTAATTCTACGTTTACCTTGGGGTTTGGGGGTAAAAAAATTTGATGGCGGCATGGCCGGACAAGTCCTCAACCACTTTATACATAAAGGCTAACCTAAGCTGTCGCCTCCGGTCTTGTAATTTCGGCAGATGCAGGTCTTGGAGCATGGTCGTGACACAGCCAGGGTCTCTAGTATGGTAGTCTTGTTTTATGAATCTGGCTGCCCTGTTCTGGATACGTTCTAACTTTATCTATGTCTGTTTGGCAGTGGCTATCCCATACTGTGGCACCATATTCTAATGTGGATCTAACTAGTGATAGATAGGCTAATCTACGACATTCTTGTGGCAGTGTTTGAGGTTTTCGCTGTAAAAATCCTAACATTGAGCTTGCTTTTTTGGTAATTTTGTCTATGTGGGTGGTCCATTTCAAGTCGTTGGAGATGTGGATCCCTAGATATGGTGTTGATGCCACTTGCTGGAGGATGGTACTATTTAGTTGGTAGAGATAGTCTGATTCTTTTTTTATGTTTAAAATATAACACTTGCTGGCGTTAAAACGCATCCCCCAATTTTCTGCCCAGGTTTCTAATTTCTTGAGGTCTTTCTGAAGGGTGATGTGGTCATCGAAGGTGCCTATTTCTCTATATAAAAGACAGTCATCTGCAAAAAGTCTTACTTGGGATGCGACTGATGTTGGTAGGTCATTAATGTGGCATAGGAAGAGTATGGGGCCTAACACAGTTCCTTGTGGTACTCCTGACTCTACTCTAACTTCTTCTGATGTTTCTCCTTCTAACACTACTCTCATTGTTCTGGTGGTTAGGAAGTTTTTCAGCCAGGTGTGAATTTCTCCTACTATGCCATATTTTTCTAACTTATATAGTAGTTTCCTGTGGGGGACTGTATCAAAGGCCTTGCTAAAGTCTAAGATTGCTACATCTACTTGTTCTCCCTTGTCTAATGATGATAGGAAGTCCTGGGTGGTGGTCAGGAGTTGGGACTCACAGGAGTAGCCAGAGCGGAAGCCGTGGTTTAAGTGTGTTAGAATATTATTCCTTTCTAGGTGTTCCATTAGGTGGCGGCATACTATATGTTCTAAAATCTTGCAGCATACTGAAGTAAGTGAAACTGGTCTATAGTTGGATGCTGTGTGTTTGTCCCCTTTTTTAAAGATACCTGATATATTAGCTTGTCTCCAGTCCGCCGGTAGAATTCCTGTGTCTAATGATTTTTGGTAGATGGTTGTTAGTGCTGGTGCTAATATGTCTGTAAATAAATAAAAAGGGGGGAAGGGAAGAGGGTATACGTGTATGTGTGTTTACATATGTGTGCATGCATGCCAGTGTGTGTGTGTGTGTGTGTGTGTGTGTGCAGGGCATTTGCGCATGCAACTGGGTGGTGTGCATGCATATGTGTGTGAGCCTGCATCGTGTGTGCACACAACCACACGGTAACCGACATGATTTATAATGGTGTATAAATGTGTGCTTGTGTATGTTTTTAATTTTTAATTTTGTTCTTTTAAGAATAATGGAATAAGCACTTCTTTTTCTTTCTTAAATTTTTCTTTAAACATCTGGTCTCTGTGTGCATGCGGTTTTGTAAATGTTGTCATCTGTTCCCACCAGCACAAACGGCCTGTTGTTCTGAAAGGTGGAACAGGTTTTAACACGTGCGTAAGATGTTCTGCATGCGTTTGCACACGAGACCTTGCTGTATAGTTTCATCTGAAGGACTGTGTGTGTGTGTGTGTGTGAGTGAAAGATCCCCGGCATCCCCACAGGGAGATTACATTCCGACTTCAGGATGATGTCTACATACGACATAGTGTGCATGGGTTTTTAGAATTGTCATCTGTTCCTACCCACTCGCAATGGCCTTTTCTTCCAAGAGGCGGAACGGGCTTTAACGTGTGTGCAAGATGTTCTGCGTGTGTTTATTTATACACGGGTCCTCAGTTTTGTCAGGGTCACGGGATAGCCTGGTGGTTAGCGTGATGCGCTCGTGATCTGCTGACCCGAGTTCGATTCCCGTTCAAGAGGATTTTTCCTCTGGAGTTAACATCAGTGCCAACTCCACTCCCCACAAAAGTCCTTCGGATGAGACTATAGGGGCCCTAAACCGAGGTCCCCTTGTGCGAACGCACGCAAAACATCTTGCGCACACGTTAAAACCCGTTCCGCTTTTCGGAAGAGTAGGCCATTGTGTGCCGGTGGAACGAATGACAAAATTTACAAAACTGCATACACATGGGGACTGGATGGGGACTCCATCATCCTCGAAATAAAAGAATAAATAAATATCCGAAGGACTTTGAGGGGAGTGGAGTTGGTAGCCTACTGATATCATCAACTCTGGGGGTAAAATCCCCTCCAAAACAGGCATCTGCCCGGGCTGTCAGATCATGAGCTCAATGCTCTAACCACTAGACCACCCCCCACCCCCTTCTTTATCTGACATCTGTGCTGTGATAGGGAGGCACCCTGCACGTCTCTGGGTGTAAGGCAAGGTAAGTCAAGTCTTCAGCGAGATTTCAGCACCAAGGGAATTCACTCATACTCTCTTTAGTGAAGAACACCATCATAGGTTATCTGTATTGGATGAACTGTGAATTGCTATGAGCTGATAAAAGATATCGAAGCTCATATATTTCCTCCCTGACACATCGAAATGACGACATACAGACACAGTCTTAGACACAGAGGCACAGACTCGACAAAGACAGAAACAGACAGACAGGCAGACACACACACACCACACACACACACACAGAGTTAACATCAGTGCAGACTCCACTCTCCCCAAAAGTCCTTCGGATGAGATTATAAACCGAGGCCCCGTGTGCGAACGCACGCATAACATCTTGCGCACACGTTAAATCCTGTTCCGCTTTTCGTAAGAGTAGGCTATTGTGTGCCGGGGGGAAAAGATGACAGAATTCACAAAACCTCATACACACGGGGACTGGATGTAAAAAAAGCACATATGTGCTTATTTCCATTATTCTCGATATAAAAGAATAAAATAAAAAAAAAATAACAAAACACGCGCGCGCGCGCGCGCTCGCATTACAAGTGACAAAACACAAACTTTCAGTCACACTCAAACATCTGCTTTTCTGCTTTTCCTCCTGTCTCCCTTCGCCTAATATCACTGATTATAGTGAAAAGATGTGAAATCTAAAGAACAAACGAACGAACGAACGAACGCACAACACACACACACACACACACACACACACACACACACACAGACACACACACACACACACACACGCACACACGCACGCACGCACACACACAGTGTATAATTTCGCCCGATATGGCCATCTTTGTGGTGTTTGTCTTCAGGGGCGCACTTG
>CM054140.1:24695634-24728134 GCA_028751875.1 Rapana venosa
ACATACATATACATACATACATACATACATACATACATACATACATACATACACACACACACATCGGTAGGCTTTCAGGCAGGCAAACAGCCAGTCAACTAGCCAGCCAGCCAGCCAACCAGCCAGTCAGCCTACCAACCAATCAACTTACCAACCAGCCAACCAGCCTGCCAACGAACCAACCAACCTACCAACCAACCAGCCAGACAATCAACTAACCAATCAGTCAACAAACCAACCAACTAAACAACAAACTAACCAACCAACCAACCGACAAACCAGCCAGCCAGCCAACCAGCCAGTCAAACAGAGAAACAGTCAGACAAATAAACAGACTCTTCCCCTCCCAAAAAAAGAGAGAACTTCCAACTGCAGAGCACAAAGTGTATGCAGCCGGTGCAGACAAATGTTTGTGTTGTATCCTTTTCTCCTCCGCCACACCTTTCCTTCTGTCTGTCTGTCTGTCTGTCTGTCTGTCTGTCTGTCTGTCTGTCTGTCTGTCTGTCTCTCTCTCTCTCTCTCTCTCTCTCTCTCTCTCTCTCTCTCTTCTCTGAAATCCGGCCTTCTTCAGCAGAGACACAAGCCCCCCCCCCCCCCCCCCTCTCTCTCTCTCTTCCATACACCACCATAACTTTTGTCTATGGTCTTGGAGCATGTGGCCCACAGGTTTTTAACAAACGCACTTTGTCAGTTTAAGAAGCAAGTAGTTGGCTGTTCGAGTCCCAGTTGATCGTTGGAGATCTTGAGAGCTACTACATTTTTCCAGAAAGCCAGAAGTATGATTCCCGTCTATGCCCAAGCTTTTCCCCATATCCGCTAGACTGTGAGTGGTGGTCTGGGTGCTAGTCTTTCGGATGAAACGATGCACCGACGTCCCATGTGGAACCCATGATGGCATCAAGAGAGTTGTCCCAGGCAAAATTCTGAAGAAAAGGCTACTTTCACAGGGAAACAAATATGCAGTGCAGGCAGGATAATTAAAGATAGAAGTAATGGGTGGCACTGCTCTTGTGGCGACGCGTTCTGTGCAGGACAGTAGCCCCGAATGTCTTTTTTTGTGTACATGAAAATGAACCAGATTCCTTCTTGAAATACTTCGAAAGCTGACAGTATTTCAGGCAGAGAAATCTTCCGTCATTGAAAGTAGTATACAATACGATACATTGCAATACAATACAATACGATACAATACAATACAATAAAATGCAATGCAATACAATACAATACGATACAACACAATACAGTACAATAGAATACGATACGATACAAAACAATACAACACAATACAATAAAATGCAATACGATACAATACAATACAATACAATGCGATACAATACAACACAACACAGTACAGTAAAATAAGATACCAGACAATGCAACGCAGTACGCTACGCTACACGACGCTGCAATACAATACAACACGATACAGCACAACGCAACGCAACACAACGCAACACAGTCACACAACACAGTCACACAATACAACACGATACAGCAATCGTTGATTTCTTTCACTTCCAATGTTGACACTCTCACTCTTAGTTCCATCTTCATTCCTCTGCAAAAGTCTTACAGACAAACCCCTACATCAGAGCACTGTGTGCCAATTCGTGTCTGCAATTCTCACACTCATGTGAAAAGCCCAACTCGCTCTCTCTCTCTCTCTCTCTCTCTCTCTCTCTCTCTCTCTCTCTCTCTCTCTCTCTCTCTCATCTCTCTCTCTCTCTCTCTCTCTCCTCTCTCTCTCTCTCTCCTATTGTGGAAGAGAAAGACAGTTTGTGGCTGGCATTCCACACCATCACATGTTATATTATGTATGTGTGTGTGTAGATATGTATGCATGCGCGCGCGTGTGTATTATGTGTGTATAATTATGAATTATGTGTGTATGTATGTAAATGTAGATAGATAGATGAGTGTGTGTATGTCTGTATGTACGTATATATGCGCGCGCGTGTGTATTATGTGTGTATAATTATGAATTATGTGTGTATGTATGTAAATGTAGATAGATAGATGAGTGTGTGTATGTCTGTATGTACGTATATCTATATCTCTCTCTCTATATATATAAATATATATATATATATATATATCTATATATATCTATATATATATACATGAGAGACACAGAGAGAGAGAGAGAGAGAGAGAGAGAGAGAGAAGAGAGAGAGAGAGAGAGAGAGAGAGAGAGAGAGAGAGAGAGAGAGAGAGAGAGAGAGAGAGAGAGAGCAAGCACATAATTTATTATATCTTTAGATGCGAAAGGAAATGAAGTTGACAGACTTATTAACCTAAGTTATAGTCATCTGCTTGAGAATGTTAATTACTTCAGCTTGCAGCTTGCAGAATCCCCATGGATCTACGATAAAAAGAAACAACTAAGAAAAAACCCAGCAAGCAGATGTGGGAATCAAAGAGTGAAAAGGTAAAAGTGTCCCATGACCTATAAGGTGGTAGGGGAGCGAGGCGTCAGAGACCTCAGCTTCTCTAGGGGCCAGCATATTGAGGGCAGCGCCCATCTCCTCTCCCTGCTGCTTTACTTTCCCTGACCCTAAAGAGGCAGGTACCCATTTACAGCTGGGTGAACTGGGGGACTGTAACTGAAGCCAAGACATACAAACCGTTACCCATCCCACTGGTAACCACGCTCGATGCTGCTTAACATTGGCTGGGGGAAAGGTAGTGCCCTGACCACTGAGCTATCCAGTTCCCATCAAAGTGTACACATACAAAATAATTGGAACTAAACCAGCCAGTCTATGCGATAGTTTTATGATTTAGACACAATAGACCACTTGTAGGCCCTGAAAAAAAAGCAGTACTGAAATATGCTTTTAAAAAAAAATTGACTACTATTATTGAAGACAGCAACAACAGCACCAACAGCAACGGCAGCAGCAACAGCAATATCAAACAATAACAGCAACAGCAACAGCAACATCAAACAATAACAGAAACAGCAATATTAAACAATAGCAGCAACAAACCCGAGACTTGCTATAAGCTGACCTCGTGTCCCCTTTAAGTCACCATACACCACCACTACTACTACTACTACTACTACTACAGCTAGCGATCCTGTTTGGTGTTGAAGAGACTGAATGGAAAGTCAATTACCTCATCAACAACAAACATGATCAACCCCTGATCAAGCACCCCTTAACAAGATTAACCCCTTTACTGGTTTCCAAACCAGGAGCAAGCAACACAAACCTGCTTAAAACAACAACACTCAGGTGAGGAAAAAAGAAAAAGACGGGGAGAGTAGCCTATGGTCCCGTTAGTGTTTCAAAAGAATGAAAATTCTATATTTCTCTTTTACAAGAAAGTGTATAGGTCAGATAGAACCAGTCTTGTATCTAGAAGCCTAAACCATCGTTCTAGGGTTTGTACAAGTTACTCTGCAGTGAAATACCTATCACTGCAAGAAACTGAGGCCTACGAAGCTGCAGATGTGTATTTGTATTGTATGGGTGTGTGAAAGTGTGTTGTGTATAGTCTATGTATGTATGTATGTATGTATGTATGTATGTATGTATGTATGTATGTATGTATGTATGTATGTATGTATCTGTCTGTCTGTCTGTCTATCTATCTATCTGTCTGTCTGTCTATCTATGTATCTATCTATGTATCTATCTATCTATGCATCTATCTATCTATGTATCTATCTGTCTGTCTATCTGTCTGTCTGTCTATCTATGTATCTATCTATGTATCTATGTATGTATCTATCTATTTATCTATCTATCTATCTGTCTGCCTGTCTGTCTATCAAGAATATGTGTCTTGTGTAGTCTATCTATCTATCTATCTATCTATCTATCTATCTATCTATCTATCTATCTATCTATCTATCAGTCTCTGTCTATCTGTCTGTCTATCCATCTTGATGAGCCATGTTTTACGTTGGGGAGAGAAAATTATGAGCACACTGGGAGATTTTTCACAATACAAGAATGATACATCTCTGGTCATGCAGTATTTCCTACTTTTATTGCCCCATCAAGCGTTCATTTAAGCTGAATTCACCTATGAATTTAGGTTTTGGCTTTTGCCTTTTACCTGCTTACCTTTACCTTAAAAAAATTTTTTTTTATACCTTTTACCTTTTGCCTGCACTTTCAGCATAAATCTATCAACGGAGCCTTTTGAAACGGTTTTTCAACTGATATGACTCTTAGGGTCTTTTGTTTGCTACCTCATCTTCTGTGATGTTTCTACTTCCCACACCGCTCGTTCTGATGTTCATGGTCAGAAGTCCACAGAGAGCTTATCAATGTCAGGTCTACAACTATGGACTCGAACCTGCGACCTTTCAGACCATAACCCAAAGCGCTAACCACTGCTCCATAGCGGCTGGTCTGAGGCTCTTTTCTTAGCCACTCCAATATATTTTTTGTTACTTTATGACACTACCGGTGTTCCCTAACTTTCTGCTCTCCAGCCCATTGAAAAAGACCTCAGCCATTGTTTTTGTTGCTTGTCTTTTCGTTTGGCTTGTTCTACTGTCACGCCTGGCCGAGTACAGAGCTTTGGCGGTAGAGGGGTTGTCTCCAGCAATTAACAAGACACCTGCTGGGCAGTTCTTTGAGCTCCACAGGTGCTGGTCAAGCAGGACACTTCTTAGTCCACTGGTCAGCCTGCTGCTGTTTGGTCAGTCAGTCAGATGCCAAGATGAAGTGGATAAGGGTTAAAAGAAAAGGAGCTGGACAACATGGAAGCCAAATGTGTTTGTTAGATTTTCTGCAAATCGGTTACAGAATTTTGTTAATTGGTAGTAGTATCAGTTTTTATTTTCTGCTGGTGGTGTTTCTGTTGTTGTTATTACTATTATTCCCGCTGTAGTTGTTACTGTTTCTGCTGTTGCTGCTGCTGTCACTATGACTGCTGCTCTTGTTGTCGCTTCTGCTACTCCAGCAGCTGCAACAACTTCTGTTGTTGCTGCTTCTGCTGATAATGCTGTTGTTGCTGCTACTACTACTGCTGCTGCTGTCACTACTACTGCTCTCATGTTGCTGCTTCTGCTGCTATTGCTCTGCTGCAACAACTACTGCTGTCGCTGCTTCTGCTGCTTCTTCTGCTAGTACTGTTGTTGCTACTACTGCTGCTTCCACTATTGCTGTTGCTACTGTTATTGTTGTTGCTGCTGCTGCGGTTGCTTCTACTGTTACCACTACTACTGCAGCTGTGCTGTTGTTACTATCACTGCTGCTGCTTTTGCTCCTGTAACTGCTATTTCTACTACTGCTGCATTACTGCTAAATCTACAGGTGCTGCTACCTATCATCACCATTACCACAGCTATCATTGCTGCTGCTTCAACAAGTGACGGAGCCTTTTCATTCTTTACAGATAAGCTTGCAAACAGTCAAAATAATCCCCGAAGTTGGAATCTGGCTACCTTCATGGTGGGAAAAATCCCCAGTCGCATAGACAAAATCTCACCATTTGGTAAACCTCGGAGCTCTATCCAAAGCGAATCCGATCCAATCCAATCCTATTGTTTATAGCCCCGCCGACCACAGAGACCATATCGGGAGTGTCACCTCGTAAAATGTTAAATCTTAGATTAAAACTGTAAAACTGTACACATATTAAAACTGTATAAAACCAACTCCACTTTTAGCCGAGGAACGAAAGAAAACAACGCCAACAACAACACCAACAAAACCAGTCATTAACCAGCTTGAGTCCATCCGCGTGAATTCAGACGAATGTGCTAGACAGACAGGCAGGTAGATGCACAGGCGGGTGTAGACAATGAATTCTGTTGTCTTTCAGCGCTGTAATGATGGTTGTTGCTGCCATGCCCCCGAGAGTGTGTTTCTGCTTAGATGCATTGCTTTTCCTAGAATACTCAGTTAATGATTAGTTTTTCCTCCCACACATACAGACACACAGACACAGTAACACACACAAAACACGTGCGCATGCACGCACACACACACATACGGAAATAAAACACACACACACACAAACGCGCTGCAAACACACACACACACACACACACACACGCGCGCGCGCGCGCGCGCGGAAATAACACACACAACACACACACACACACACACACACACGCACGCTGCAAACACACACACACACACATACACGCTGAAAATTTTCGCAGGTAGAATAAAACCTAGCAACGCAACGGACAATTATCAACAATGATTGTGTCTAGACTGGCTTCCACGCTAGTTATAATCGTTTATTTCTGAGTTTGATTGTGACAGAACAAATGTTGTGTCATTACTTTTCTTTTTCTTAGAAAAAAATATTCATTTCTTTTTTTTTTCTAATAGGTCTACATGCTGTTTCTTTGCTCTGTCAAATGCTCACTCAGAGAGAGAGAGATGAAAACTTTTAAGGCACCCTAAAGTCTGTGGAAATTGAAATCAAGTGTTCCCATGCTTTAAAATATTATTCAGGCATTATCTTCATCCATGACAAGCTCCTAGCATAACAACCTGTATCTGTCATTAAAGTAGGTTAAAAAAAAGCCCCTCTGAAATAGGACTACGGCTACGTATTTCGTATGGCGAGGGATATGAAAAGAGTCATACAGGTAAACTTTTCTCATCCCATGTGTTCTCTCTCAATGATTCCCAGTAGGGGTGATGAGTAAGACAGAGTGTATGTTCTGGGTGATCCCCCAGAGTGCTTTAACAGGGGAACGCTCGACAACAACAACACTACCACCACCACCACCATCACCACCACCACCACCACCACCAACAGCAACAGCAAAAACAACACTATGAAAAACAACAACGAAAACAACAACAAGAACAAAATCAACAACGAAGTCCAAAACTTTGCAACAAAATCAACAACAAAGCTTTAAAAGGATAATTAAGATGAAGTAAAAAAAATTTTTTTTTAAAGCTTTTGTTCTTTTTAAAAAAATTTTTACAGCCATGCACGACCCACGTCATCTTGTCCCACACCTTGGACCTACACACGAAACATTAAACATTGGAAACGATCGTTTACACACACACACAAAAGCACAAAACCTGCGCGTGTGCTGTGGCGATGGTGAAGCTTAACAACCACCACCACCACCAGCAATGACAACCTTTTTTTCTTTCTTTTCTTTTTTAGTTTCTTTTCTTCCTACCTTCCTATCCCCCCTCCCCACCTCCCGTTCTCCCCCCTCTCTCCTACGTTTGCTTTCGCGCACTCCTGTCCCACCACACGTTGGTTTTCATTCTTTCTGCTTTGGGTTTCTTTGCGGTGGCGGAGTGAGCGAGTGAGTTGTGTAGTCTGGGGGGTCTTGGAGGAGCAGACGATAATGACTCGTCTGCTGAGGACCGTCGTTTGAAAGGATTACTTAACAGTCTGCTTCGTAAGCAAATACGAATGACTGCTTCAGCGATTTTCATTTCAGGAGGTAGTTCTTGTCTTTAATTGGATTTGGTGCATGTTTTTGTTTTCGGTGAGAGTTTACGCGGAAGAAAGTAAGTACTTTTTAAAAGGAAGAAAAGGGGGACTTTTTTTTTCTATTGATGAAAATAGGAGTATGGTGTAATTTAGTTTAAAATAAGATAATATATTTAATATGATACTGCGAAAGTGAGAATGGAGCAGTTGTGTTCAAGAATCTAATGAAAAAAGACAAGAAACATTCATGGTGTTCTAACTTCCTCAGAGGTTTGGAAAATAAAATCACTTTGGGCAAAATATTTAATTTCCATAAATTTACAGACAAAATATAAGCACTCTACTCTACCACCAACAATACACTTTTGCTAATGTCTGCTGCTCCTGCTGAATTTACATTTCTATTATCTTTCCTGATGATACCACAGCTTTTGACAGAAACTGCACGAAATGCTAGCAGGTAAAAGTCCAAGATAAGTGTCTCAGTACTATTCCATCAGGAGACTAAGAACAGAGATGATATGAAAGAACGACCAACAACGAATACGGAACAGTTTATTCCTTTTTGCCATTATATATATATATATATATATATATATATATATATATATATATATATATATATATATATATAATTGAAGACAGTAAGTAGTCGGCAGTTTCAAAGAAAAACATGCTCTACTAAAACTGAAATCGCAGCCTTAGGCATTGAGGCGGAATAGTTTTTTATTTTATTTTTTAAATTGTTCGTGAATATGATCTACAGAATTTCGCTCAGGGTTCTTTCGTAGGAAATGTCATCTCTTTTTGAAGAAGTTTTCCCCCTTCCCTTACTCTTCTTTTTGTTTTTTGTCTTTCAGTTATTGCATCTTCTGTTTGCCCTTTCTATTTTTTTTCGTGTGTGCTGATTTTCTTAGTTAAGATTTTTCGATAAAAAGGGCTAAGCCATTTCCTCCCAGCATATTCAGCATTTTTTTTTTCACAATTGCGTTTGCAGTGTCTCGCCATATCAGGCTTTTTGGTGGTATTTATCGAGTTTATGTTCATTTTGTATTCTAAATAGTCTACATGCCAATGTTTTTAGAGGAATTTTTTTTATATTCCAAGCAAAATCTAAAGCCAACACAAAAGTCATTTTTATTTCTCCTTCCCCTAGGTTTGTGTCCTAAAATTCCTTGACAGGTGTGCTTCGTTGGGTTTTTTTTCTTTCCTTTTCGACTTTTCGTCTTTCTCTGCTGATAGCTGGGTTGTGGGCGGGGATAAAGAAGTATTGATTTGTTTCGCTTGACATGGTAGCGGTTTTCTGTGGGGAAGGAGGAGGGTAGAGAGGCCTTGGGGGCGGAAAGAGGCTGGTTTGAGATTTGCTTATAGCCCACGTCTAAGGCTCGGGCTTTTGACAGAAGTATAAGACCAGAAGATCACAATCCTGTGATGACAGCACTTATACAGACCGCCCTTGAAGAAAAGGTAGTCAAGTCATCGAAAACTTTCAGAGAGAAACTAAAAGTAAAGCAAAATTCAGAGTAATGTATGTCACACGCGAAGGCAAAGTTTAGGTCACTGAATTTCAACTGAAGTTTTTTTTTCTTCTATTCACATCTGATTTAGTTACAAACTACAATGGCGGAACTTTTGTTGAAATAGTTTTCAGTAAACTTTCATTTTATCAGTAGATGATTTATGAAAGCAGATTATTCATTCTACTTCACACATAAAGCCCATATTTCTAAAAAAAACAAAAAACACCCAAAGTTTATCTTTTAGTCAGCAGTTGAAAAAAAGAAGATTTTAAGAAAATAGTTATCTGCTAAACAATTTTCTCAGCCTCCCTTCTGCTAAAACTGTATCATCTTTAAGTCTGATCAATGACGCGCTAGCATTCTCTACAATGGTAGAATAAGCTTTCTTTTAAAGGTAATGTGCAAAAAAGAAGAAAAAAAGTGGTCATAATTGTCATAACATAAAAAGTATGCTAGTAAGTACAGTTTTACACAGAATTCCGAAACGTAATGATCACAAAAATTGTTTATGCTTACTCAGTATAAATTTGTTGTCCTCACTCATATATGAGTATAACAGCCTGAATCACACAGGTGTGTTATGATAATATCTAGAGGCATATTTATTATGATTAATGGTTTTTATGAAGGAAAAATTGTTCAACACTAAACAAGGACGTGCAATTTGATCAACTCACAAAGCTGGGCACACAGCATGAAGCTGGTGACAGTGAGACTGAACTAGCAGTTCAACAGGCTGAATTAATGGGAATTTTATTACTTGACATGTCTTTAACAGAACCCACTGTCCTCAGCCTTGCATGAGAGCTTTGTGGTAGAATCATTTGCATTGCAATCTTATTTTAAAACGAAATTCGCTATAATTATGATCTTGTGTTATTTGCTTAATCATCTCTTTTAAACTGAAAAAAAATCTTCTTTTTCATTTCTTAGCAAGAGCTCCGAGATTCACAAATGGTAAGATTTTGCGTATGCAACCGTTTTTGCCCACCATAAGGGTAGCCGAATTCCGATTTTGGGGATAAAATGGGGGGGGGGGGGGGGGGGGGGGGGGGGGGGGGGGGGGGGGGGGGGGGGGGGGGGGGGGGGAATGGAGTGGATTCTACATGTAGACAGGATAAATATAAGGCCGCAATGGAAAAAAAGAAAACCAAAGCATCACAGACTTTTGACATGAACATATACATAATTAGAAAAAAAACGAAGCCTTTAGTTCAGAGTTGATGGTTTCTTTAATCTCAATCTTTTTTTTATATAATCTTTTAAAAGAAAAATGCCGCTAAAGAGTCGTTGGTGGCACAAAAACAAGGACTAGATTTCATTTCCATTCATCAAACTATTTCTCGGTTGAGGAAAGAAAAGTGTGATTAGCTGACCAAACTTTGGATACAGCTGTGCCTGCAAAGCTGAAATCTAAAACCACCAAAGCAGTGAAAAAGTGCAGGCTACACCTGCTACCATCTAACGACAAACCTCTCTAAACAAATTTCATTCATTCATTTTCTGCGGTTTGAAAGAAACGTAAGGAGGGGGGATAGATTCGCACAGACTGTCTAACCGAGGAGAGAAAAGAGAGAGAGGAGTGTGTGTGTGTGTGTGTGTGACCTTAAAACAGTTTCCAAAGACCGTTAGGCGGTACAAGAATACGATACATGCCATTAGCCTTTTACCGACTGGATTTAATGATCTTCCATAAGCAGTAGAACAGGTTTTAACACCACACACAGGCAGTCTCGGTAGATTACTGTTGAGAGTGTGTGTTTCTGTTTGTGTGTTTTTTTCTTCTTCTTCTTCACAAGTCGTGTTAAGATGCACTTGCTCCCTTCCCAGCGTTTGTCCCCTGTTTTCAACACCGACGGCAACAGCCGTCCATGAGTAGAGTTGTAAATGAGTAAAGGGGAGAAAGCATATAGTATTAGGTGTAGTATAAAGTGCTTAGCCTTTCTGTATTTTCTTTCCCCATCTCTCTCTCTCTTGTCTTAGCCACTACGAGTCTCATGACTGTTCTTTTGTTGTGTAAACTCTCAGAAAGAAGGTGGTTTGGACGCTAAAGAAAAAAATCCAAGCCGAGCAGTGTGTGTTCTTTATCCGCAAAATGTAGATTTTTGCCTTGTTTTGTTTGCCTTTTCTTGTCTTATCTGTATCACATGTCTTTTTCTTTCATTCTGCCTCTATCTATCTATGTATCTATCTAACTGTGTATGTATGTGCGCGCGCGCGTGCGCGCGTGTGAATGTGTGCGCGTGCGTGCGTGCGTGCATGCATGCGCGCGCGCGTGTGTGTGTGCGTTTCAAATCAAATTCTTTTATTTCGAGGATAATGAATCTGCACCCATGTAAATTTTTACACCCAGTCCCCGCCCTTAAGGATACACCCTATACTAAAATAAAAATAATTATATCTTTGAGAGAGAGAGAGAGAGAGAGAGAGAGAGAGAGAGAGAGAGAGAGAAGAGAGAGAGAGAGAGAGAGAGAGAGAGAGAAGAGAACTCGAACTCGAACTCAATGATTTATTCACAAAAAGGCCATTGGCCCATACATGAAGGGGGTTGCCGAACTGCTTAGTATTTTGGTGGGGGTAAAAGCAATAGTAGTTAAAAAACAACAACAACCCAAAACACCAAAACCAACAACATGTTACTGTATAACAAAAAGTCAGCTACAAAATATGACTTAGGATAACAATATCTCTCTTATTCTGAAAGCTTTACACAAATATAAAGTGAGGCTGCGCACAACCTCAGGATGACTAGATGCCAGGAGTAAACAGAGTCTAAATAAATTAGGCTGTCTACTATATTTAACAGGGATGTAGTTCTGCCTAACATCCTCTAATACTGGACAGCACAACACAAAATGTACTTCATCCTCCGGTGCTTGCTTACATAATGGGCATAGCAGCCTGATGTGGTCAATATCATGTTCTCCGTATCTGAATTTATGAACATTTATATCTGATACACCCAGTCTAAACTTAGACATAATTCTTTTCAAATGTATATCCATATCAAGAGAGAGAGAGAGAGAGAGAGAGAGAAGAGAGAGAGAGAGAGAGAGAGAGAGAGAGAGAGAGAGAGACAGACAGACAGAGAGAGAGAGACAGAGAGAGAGACAGAGAGAGAGAGAGACAGACAGACAGAGAGAGAGGAAGAAGAGGAGAGAGAGAGAGAGAGAGAGAGAGAGAGAGAGAGAGAGAGAGAAGAGAGAGAGAGAGAGAGAGAGAGAGAGTCTTAAAAAGACATTCGTCTTTGCTTATAAATCCAACTAATACTGCACCATGTGCTAGGACAAATCCCCCGGATTACTACTAAGCAAGAGAAACAACAAAGAGTGCAACTGTATACTTCGGAAGCATTCAAGTTTAAGTAGTCATAGGACTGGGGACAAATATTTGCTGCCGTTCTGTTTTCTTCTTTCTCTCTCTCTCTCTCTCTCTCTCTCTCTCTCTCTCTCTCTCTCTCTCTCTCTCTCTCTCTCTCTCTCTCTCTCTCTCTCTCTCTCTCTCTTTTCTTTTGCGGCGAAAGGCCAAAGTGGATTTTCACCCAATTCAGCACGTTTGTTACAAATAAACATGCGGAGGTGGTTCAGAAGTGTGGCTTTATCTGACTTCTTCCTTAACTTCTTGAGAAGTTGTAGGGGAAAGGGAGGGGGGGAGGGGGCACTGCACTGAATTTTTCAGGCAGTCTTCATCTCTCGTTCGCTTTTTACACCGTCAAATGTGTTTGGGAGAAACTGTGGCAAGTCCTTTCCAGCTCCTCTAGTGGGCGGTACAGCTTGGTTTGCAGTTATCTCCGTTTTTTGAGGCAGTGTGTCATGGACAAGTTCAACCTGGCGGAGCTAATCCTTCTCCAGGTGGCAGGGTGCATGCTGGGTATGCTTGTATCATAGTGGAATAATCTAGAGGTTGGAGTGCCATCTTGTGGTTTGACTACGTAGGGCTAGGGTTCGAGTCTCAGTCAAGGTTTCTGTTCGAAGGGATCCCCCACCCCTACATCTTGTCTCTGATTCCATTTTCTGAAAGTTCCTCGGACAAGGCTAAAAACTGTGGGATCGCACACAGAGAATCTTACGGACAAGACAATCTCCCAAACGCCTTTCGTAGAAGAGTAGGACTGCTATGGCCCATGGAATGGATGACACAAACTCAGATATGTGGCATCCCGAAGTCGGAAAATGGCTACCTTAATGGTAGGCCAAAAAAAAAAAAAAGGGTGGGGGAGGGGGTAGAGAAAGCGTACAGGTCTGAATCATCATGACCTTTTTCTTTGCTACAAAAGTGCTGACTAGGTAGCATTCATTTTGGCCTCTCCCAGTCCACTCCCTGCACATCACTCCCCCCCCCCCCCCCCCCCCTCTCTCTCTCTCCCCTCCCTCTCTCTCCCCCTCCTTCCCTCTCCCCCCATCCCTCCCTCCATGTTCCAGGTCTTTAATGTTTGGACTTGAACAGTCTTTAGCAGTGTTTGAATTTGTCAACGAACGTGTCGCTTTTTTGTTGTTCCGAATGCCGCGCCCGATGCGTCTAGACTCGCAACCACTTGAGGTAGACCGTCATCTGTGTCATCTTTTGAATGGGCCCCTGTTTTGTGCGGGCCCTGCACTTCGATTCAACTTCAATGACCGCTTTGAAGCAGGGTTTTTGAACACCGAGTCCCTTTTCTTTGCTCTTCATTTGCTTTCTTGCAGAGCAAATATGAACTGATGATAGAAGCACTCCGTAGTTGTTCATAAAATGTAAGGGTTGTCAGTTTTAAACAGAGGGGTTATTTCCATGAAAGAAATAATTCACGTTTTGTGTGGGGTTTCTTGTGGCCGAGAATTTGTCCCCTAGAAAGTCACAATTAGCAGTTGTAGATATGTTAGGGTATAACAAGCATACAATTATCATATTCAGAGATCCACGTATGGACAAGACCTCACTGGTCACAATCCATGACAAACCACTGACCACAGAAAATAACTGTCCGCAATTCTGGTGATTTCTAACGCACAGTCGGAAATAGGGATATCACGAAATGTCCTGATGTCGATTTATTGATGATCTAAAACAATCTTTGGGTCAAAATCAGATTTTTTTGGTGGTAGATGTCATAAAAAGTGATGAACTGCGATACATGATAACAACCCTATGTAACAACAGTTCGAAAGAGCGTGTGTGTGTGTGCGTGCGTGTGTGTGTATGTGTGTGCGCGCGTGCGTGTATGTGTGTGTGCGCGCGCGTGCGTGTGTGTGTCTGTGTGTGTGTGCGTGCGTGCCTGCCTTTCTGTCTGTCTGCCTGCCTTTCTGTCTGTCTGATATTTGTTTTTTCCCCTTTAACTCCCTCTTTCTTTCTTTCTTTCTTTACATGACTGTCAGGCGAATTAGGGCACAACCGTCATCAAAGTGTGGCCCTGCTGCGTGCCGCCTGTTTGCTGAAGAATCGAAATATTCTTTTTCTGTTCGCGTCTTACTTTCTTCTACATGTTTTCTGTGTTTGTCAATCTGTTTGTTCTGTCCGCATACATGTAGGCATGTCCTTCAGCTTGCCATGTTGTCATAAAGCTTGCTGTGTGCACGACTGAATGTCTGTCAAGTGTTTCTTTCTGCCTTTCTTTTCTGCCGTCCTTTCTTTCCTGCTTTCATTAATTCTTTTTGCCGATGAAAGGGAGTGTTTTTATTTTGAATTTTTCATCTTTCTGGCCACACGCATGCGTGCATACGTACGTGTGTGTGTGTGTGTGTGTGTGTGTGTGTGTGTGTGTGTGTGTGTGTGTGTGTGTGTGTGTGTGTGTGTTGTGTGTGTGTGTGTGTGTGTGTGTGTGCGCGTAGGTGCGTACGTATGTGCTTGCGTGTGTGCACGTACTGTCAACATTTGCATTACACTTTTTTCAAAACTACTCTCTACAGAAACCGAGCTATGCAGGTATTTGGATATATAGCCATTGCATTTTCATCTGCTCCCGTTGCAACATGAAGCCATCAGCGAAAAGCTCCAAAAGGCAATTGTGCAATTAGAGACTATTGTTAAAAAAAAAAAGTTTCCTCTTACTGACGATATAATCAATCTAGCGATAGCCTTGTTCATAATTATGATTAGGTAGTTACTTTTTATCTTTATGTGTAAAATTGCAATTGCTGTTTAAAACAGTGTTGCGTCTTTTTGTTTGGTTTTTTTAGTGGTGTGTGGTGGGTGGTGGGGGGGGGGGGGGGGGGGGGGTATCAAAAACAAAACCACCCAGCCAAACAAAATCACACAAAGCAACAACAAAAAATGAAATAAGAAGAAAACGCAAAACCTCTGAAGTTTGAAAGAAAAATGCAATCAAACGTAAGTGTTTTCAATACTCTGATTTTTTGTTTTGAATGAAACAACAGGAAAGAACTAACGTAATTATTAAGGAAAAATACAAATTTTCTATGTTTAGCGTCAACAGCAACCTTAGGCAAACACAAGATGAAGAGGAATGGGACAGGTACAGAGGGAGGGAAGATCAGGAGAGATTGACATGAAGGCTTTTCTTAGATCTTATTTCTTTCAGCTGAAAACTCTTCTTCTTTGTCATCTTCCCCAACAGGTTTGCAAAGTTGCAGGCCTGTTGCGTCGCTGTCCCACTATGTCAGCTTTGATGTGTGCATTCGTGCGTGAGTGCACGAACACACACACACACTGTAACTGAGAAGGCTGCATTGTGTGTCGTCAAAGCTCTCCACTTCTTCAAGTCTGAAATCTAATGATCAGTGCATCTATTTGTTTTACAGAACCTACACTCTGCCTTCCCGGGACGGTGTGAGGAAACGAAGAGTACAAAGCATCTCTTCCTGAGAACTCCAATGCATCAGCTTGGAGGACAGAACATTTTACCGCTGACCGAATCGCGTCAAATGCCTGTGATGTAAATAATTGACGTCATTCAGTTTTTCCCCCCACAGAAAGTGAAATAAATATGATAATCTGATGCCTTATCACTGTGACTACGTATTAAATTTATGTATTTTCAGGACTAAGGGAAAAGCCCAGATTAGATTTATTTCTTTTCCACATGAAGTGCACATAAATAACAATCATATTTGTGAAAATGCTCCAATCCAAATGGTAAACATAGTGCAATGTTGACACTGAAATCAGCACACCAAGCTTTCCCCCACAGCAAACCAGTTCACGTTAAAAAGATTCTCACTTTGCTCATGACTGTTCCACGTTAGTCCAGAAGCATCATGAAATCCATCAGCATCGCGGCTCATCTCTCAGGGCCTCTGATAACCCTCTCCCTCCTCCTCCTCCTCCTCCCTGCCGCGTCGGCCTTCTTTCTGGAATGGGGTCCTGACTTGGAAGGCCCCTGGTGTGCTCAGAGGCCCCCAGGCCAAGACTGCTGCACGGGCAGAGACGACTACTGCGCCGTGCCCATTCTGGGCACCGAGTGTTACTGCGACATCTTCTGCAACGAAACGGCCTACGACTGCTGTCCAGACTACTGGTCGCACTGCTTCGGCATTCACAGGCAGACCACCACCCCCAGACCTACCACCCTGCCTACACCACGGCCTACCAGGCCTCTGGGTGAGTGTGTGTGTGTGTTGGGGGGGGGGGGGGGGGGGAGGGGATCGGGGTGTGTGTGTATGTGTGTGTGTATCCGTAAGTATGATCGACGACGGGTAAATGTCACTTACACCCGTACTCATGTCGCCCTCTTGGCCTTCAGAGTGAATAGATACACCTAACAACCCTTCTTGATATTTTTTGATGTGATAGAAGGAGCGTATCAGCCAGCCAGGATACTGTGTCAGTGTGGTAGGCCTAGAGACCACAGATGAATCTCTCTGTCTCTGACTCTCTGTCTGTCTGTCTGTTAGTCTGTTTCTGTCTGTCTGTCTGTCTTCCCCCCCCCCCCCCCCTCTCTCTCTCTCTCTGTGTCTGAGATGAACGATTTCACTTTGAGCTTCAGAAATGATGCAACACCACCCCCCCTCTCCCCCATCACTGCAGATTTAAGTGTTTCATCTTAGGAAATATAGCAACACCAAACCCTGATGTGCACACATACAAAAACAAAAGAAGTAAATGGACTCCTTCCCGCTAAAAGCGTCAAAGAAAACATACAACATTGCTGCTTCTGTTTCGGTCGCTCTTGTACGCTACAGTAGTAGTACTGGAATTAGAGAATGTACATATATCAAACAACGATATCCAATTAGCCTAAACTGGTTTGTCAAAGTTTTGAAAGGACAGCTTTCACTTTTTTGTCTATCAAATTTCGGTTACGGATGATAGATTGAATTGATTCCGTTGGGAAATATTGTCAATGTCGCTTTTCTATCTGACGCTTGTGATATAGATAGCAGTAGTTTTGTTTGTGCCTTACCCTATGACATACAAGGAGAGAATAAGGCAGAGCCCAGTGGAATATCAGTTTATAGATTTTATACAAAAGATGTGATATCATTTCTGGTGATTGAAGAAATTTCGTTGGATTGCATGGGTTTTTCTTAGGATCGCCCAAGGTCACACACGCTCACGCGTATGCGCATGCAGGAGCGCGCGCACGCGCACACACACACACACACACACACACACACACACACACACACACACACACACACACACACACTACACTATACTATACTATGCACACACACTAACACTTACACTACGACCCGGGTTCGATTCCCGTTCAAGGGGATATTTTCCCCTGGAGTTAACATCAATGCAGACTCCACTCTCCCCAAAAGTCCTCCGGATGAGACTATAAACCGAGGCCCCGTGTGCGAACGCACGCAGAACATCTTGCGCACACGTTAAATCCTGTTCCACTTTTCGTAAGAGTAGGCCATTGTGTGCCGGTGGGAACAGATGACAGAATTTACAAACCGCATACCCACGGGGACTGGATATAAAAAGCACATAAGTGCTTATTCCATTATCCTCGATATAAAAGAAAAAAACAACAACACTAACACACACACAATAACACTACATACACACACTAACACACACACTCTAACACTACACAAAGGTGAGAAGGAAGGGGACTGGATGTAAAAAAAAGCACATGAGTTGCTTATTCCATTATCCTCGATATGAAAGAATAAATAAATCAATAAAATACACACACACACACACTAACACTAAAACACTACCCCCCCCCCCACACACACTACCATCACCCCCCCCCCCCCCCAACACACACAACACACACACATACACTAACACACACACAACATACACTAACATATACACACACACTACCCCCCCCCCCCCTCCCACACACACACACACACCACACACACACACACACTACACACACACACTAACACTACACACACACACACACACAAAACACAACACACACAACACACACACAACACACACCCCAACTCCACTCCCCCCCGGGCCCCAAACACACATACACTAAACCCCCCCCCCCCCCCCCAAAACCAACCCCACTCCCCCCCCCCAAACCACAGGGTCCCTAAACCCCAACCCCCTACACCCCCCCCCCCCCTCACCCCATCCCCCAAAACACCCCACACTCCCCTTCCCCCCCCCTCCAAAACCCCCCCCCCCCCCCCACCCCACACACACAACATACACACACACACCACACACATTTAAAACACACACACTAAAACCACACACTAACACATTAACCCAAACCCCCCACCACACCCCCCACAAAAACCACTACCCCCCCCCCCCAACCACAACACCCCCTACACCCCCCCCCCCCCCTTCCCACAACGCACAAAAGGGGAAACACGCCCTTTTTTCCCATCACTCGGGTTTTACGTCACTCTTTCAGCCCCCTTCCTTTTGGCCTCACCCCTTTTAACCTTAATCCCCTTTTTCCTCCCCCCCGGCCCCCCCCCCCCCCCCAACCCCCCCCCAAGGAAATTTTTGCCCCTTCCCAAAAAATAAAAACCCCCCCCCCCCCCCATTTTCCCAGGGGCCAAGAAAGCACCCAGCAGCAGTCGTCTTTTTGGAAGCACGGGCTCCGTTTTGGCCAAAACATTTTCCCTCTCTTGCTTTGCTTTTTGTTCCCCTCCTTTTATTTTCTGGTTGGGGTTTTTTGTGGGGGGGGGGGGGGGGGGGGGGGGGCCGGGGGTTTTGTTTTTTTCCTGACAAGTTTTTCTCTGTGTTTTCTCTTTTGTGTCGTCGGTCTTTTCTGCTTTCTTTCTCCTCTGTCTCTCTCCTCTTTGTTCTCCTACTTTTGTTTCTTCTTGTTCTTGTTCTTTTTCCCCTCTTCTTGTTTTTCTTGTTCTTTTTTCTTGTTCTTTTTTCCTTTTCTTCTTCTTCCCCTCCTCTTCTTCTTCTTCTTCTTCGTCTTTTCTCTCTCTTTGTTCTCTCTCTTTTCTTCTTTTCTTCTTCTTCTTCTTCTTCCTCTGTCTCTCTTTTCTTCTCTCTTTTCTTCTTCTCTCTCTCTTCTTCTTCTCTCTCCTCTTTTTTCCCTCCTCTCTTCTTTCTTTTCTTCTTCCTCTTTCTCTTCTTCTTCTTTTCTCTTCTACGTTTTCTTCTTCTTCTCTCTCTCTGTCTTCTCTCTCTCTTTTTCCTCTCTCTCTCTCTCTCTCTCTTCTCTCTCTCATCTCTCTCTTCTCTCTTTCTTCTCTCTCTCTCTCTCTTCTCCCTTTTCCTGACAGCAGTTTCTTTTCTTTTTCTTCTTCTTCTCTCTCTTTTCTCTTCTCTTCTCTCTCTCGCTCTCTTCTCTCTCCTCTCTCTCTCTCTTTTTTCCCCTTTTCCTGACAGCATTTTTCTCCCCTTTCTTTTCTTCTTTTTTCTTCTCTTGTCTCTCTCTCTTCTCTTCTCTCATCTTTTTCTCTCTCTTTCTTCTCTTCTCCTTTTTCCCTCCTTCTAAGTGAGTCAGACCAAGGTATCAGGAAAATCTGCTGAGACGGCGACATGTTTTCTTCAGAATTCCAAGCTTTGCTACGCTTCGTTTCCTTCTTTCCTCTCCCTCTTCTCCTGTCTTGTGATCACTTTCTTGAAGTTTTTGGGCTCTTCTGTCTTTCTTTCTTCTTTTATAAGACGTGTGTTTTGTGTCTTGATTCTTTCAAGAAGCATTGTGCGATTCCATGAAATGCAGGAACAAGTGAAATAACTGTGTCTTTTAAGGTTCAGGTGATTGTGAGAAAGTGGAATTCCTGGAACAGAGACCTTTAATTCCTCTGACCGAAACAAATGGCATACTTTGATATTAATTTATTATTATTATTTTTTTATATACTGTGGACCGTTCTTGGTATTGATATTCCTGCTTACAAAACATAATAAAACATTCCTGTCTAATAAGACCGAATCATATATTCCTACCTAAAAGCAGAATTAAAGCTACATATTCAGACCTCCCAAAACAGAATCAAAATGACATATCTATGCCTCCCTAAGAACAGAATCACATTTTTCCTGCCTAAAACACAGATTAACAAATTTTTGCATGGCAGCAGAATCAGATTGGAGTTGCTCTTCTCACAGATGTATCAGAGACACACCCTTTCACCCACTCCCCCTTTTTTGTGTTGCAAACACACGCCACGTGTGCTGAACACTGATCCGAGTTGACAATGTTATCTGAAAGTCTAGCTTCTAGACCACCACTTGGTAATGGAGTTGCATAGATAGGTAAAAACAACAAAAAATTAAGGTTCATGCGACAACGGACCTACAGATCTCTTGCTTTCTGCCTGGTCTCGTTCATCTCTCAGACACCAGAGCGTTTGTCAGAATTCGGGAAACATTTTTTTCGCTTCAGCAACCATGACAGAAGCTAAAACTGATTCTAGAAACATTCTAAGAGTCCACAAGATCAACTTGTCAGTCACATTTCATCCGCATGTTCCGAACTCCTGAAAGGAGCTTTGAAAGCACACAAGGCATCTCGACAATATTTCCGATTCTCCTTGCTGCCATGCACGACCCCATCAGACGTTTCATGATCATGTCTGCGAAAATGGACGTGTCATAGCAATAAGTACCCAAAGCAGGAACGACGACTCTTTGACTTGTAAAGCATGCATGCCAGTATGCTGGCAGCTCGCTAATCTTATGTGCCGGCGAACAGCTGTGGCCATGGTGTCGACTGACGAGAATCAGGGACAGACAGGCCTCGCCCGCCTGTCAGCGTGCAGACACGCCACTTCTCTGGCGGAAGAGAGAAAATAAAACCCTGAAAACGAACGCGGCTTGTACTTTGGTCTTCCCATTATGAACTCTGCTGGCAGTGACCTCGGAGATTAAAAATAAAAACCCGGGTGCGGAGCAGACCGTCTGTACGGGTTGAAGAGGTCAAGAATGCCAAATATGGACAGGTCCTCCCCAGTGACCTTGAAGGAACTGCCAAACCGATGCTGAGAGAGATGCTAACTAGTCTCGACGTTCAGCTGTCAGTTTCGTCTGTCTAACTTCCAAACTGACATCTGACCATTCGGAAAACAATGGACACGATTTTCAGGATGAGGGGAAAGTATTTGGTGAGAAAAAGCCTCTTCAGTGCGAATCACCGTCTGAAATAATATTTTATCTCAAAATTGCAATCTCGCTGGAATGTACAGAGGGAAGAACGAATGGTGGCTCGTTTAAAAGCAACAAGAATATTCTGCATTTTGTGTTAGGTCTCTTTTTAGTGGATGACAGCTCCATTGTGGAGTTTATATCAGATGCACGCCAGGAGAACAGGAGGAATGATATACTAAAGAGGAGGAATGATAAACTAAAACCTTGATGAGTCTATGAATGTCGTGTATGTATGTTTGTCAAGTTTGTTGATGCTCTAATTATGTATTATATTCTGCAACTGTGATAGTCTATTTTCTTCGAAAATATAAGTTGTTTTTAAAAAGTATGTTTCGAGCTCGTAGACGAAATATTTTTTGCAAATAATGCAAAATATTTAATAGATTTGGCACAGAATTGTCACTGCAGATACGTACCAGCACTTGGATTCGTATAAAGGTAAAGGTAAAGGAGTCCCATAACCTATAAGGTCGTAGGGGAGCGAGGCGTCAGAGACCTCACTTCTCTAGGGCCAGCATATTGAGGGCGGCGCCCATCTCCTCTCCCTCGCTGCTTTACCTTCCCTGACCCTAAAGAGGGCAGGTACCCATTTACAGCTGGGTGAACTGGGGGAACTGTACTGAAGCCAAGGCGCGCAAACGGTCACCCATCCAACTGGTAACCACGCTCGACGCTGCTTAACTTGGCTGGGGGAAAGCGAGTGCTCCGACCACTGAGCTATCCCGTCGTATAAGAGTTGATTAATACACAGTGATTATGCCATGCTTTTCCACCAGCTATCAGTGTCTTTAACTTACTTGTTGTTGGGCGTTCCTCAGTTTGATATCTTAGGGTGCACCCAAAACATGCACTCTGTCTCATTCATCAGACCTGGGAATCGACTGTGAGACTGTAAGTACACACTGGATGAGAAGTGTGCGTGTGCGTGCGTGCGTGCGTGCGTGCGTGGCGTGCGTGCGTGCGTTGTGTGTGTGTGTGTGTGTGTGTGTGTGTGGTGTGTGTGTGTGTGTGTGTGTGTGTTTAAAGTCCCTCGCTACATAGGCAGCCCTTCTCCAACTTCAGAGGATTTTGAACGTTACCTATCCTTCTTTTGCGATCCCATCTTGTTTCCTTGGTGGGGTCAACGCTCCTTACTTCGTGTTTAGTTTCATCACCTGTGTGTACGCTCGCTTCTTGGTTTTCTTTCATTTTCCTTATCATCCTTTTTTTCTATAAAGATTTATCAGTTGAATAATGCAATGAAGGAAGAGTACTGCATCGCACTCTTTTTGTCGTGCTATTATATTACTTTCATTGTAAAAGATAAGTTATTGTACTGTGACTTTCCAAGGCATCATAAATTCAGAGATCGCGTGATATTAGTTTTTGCTTCAGTTGCTTTCAGGAAAGATATAAGAACTACTGTGCTACTGAGACCTTGTAAAGAAAGCGTATTCTTTTTCTTGTTGTTGTTCTTCTTTTTCTTCTTGTTGTTTCTGCTGTCGTTGTTGTTGTTGTTGCTGGTGCTATTGTTGTTGCTGCTGTAGTTGTCCTTCTTCTTCTTCTTTGCGTTCGTCAGATGGACAGTTTAGTATCTGCAATGAAGGCAGAAATACGCTGCAGGTATTTCAATCGCCGTAAAACATCTTAGCCAGATTGGGTGGGGGTCAGGCCAGATGGGGTGGGGTTAGGTCAGATGGGGTGGTATGGGTCAGGTCAGATGGGGTGGGGTTAGGTCAGATGGGGTGGTATGGGTCAGGTCAGATGGGGTGGTATGGGTCAGGTCAGATGGGGTGGTATGGGTCAGGCCAGATGGGATGGTATGGGTCAGGCCAGATGGAATGGTATGGGTCAGGCCAGATGGGGTGGCATGGGTCAGGTCAGATGGGGTGGTATAGGTCAGGCCAGATGGGGTGGTATAGGTCAGGCCAGATGGGGTGGGGGTCAGGCCACATGGGGTGGTATGGGTCAGGTCAGATTGGGTGGTATGGGTCAGGTCAGATGGGGTGATATGGGTCAGGCCAGATGGGGTGATATGGGTCAGGCCAGATGGGGTGATATGGGTCAGGCCAGATGGGGTGATATGGGTCAGGCCAGATGGGGTGGTATGAGTCAGGAGGCACATCCTCTTTCGCAGTCCCTCAAGTAGCCAGCAGGACTGCAGCACAGTCATGTTCTGTTGTCTGGCTGCTATGCTGGTCTTGCAAGGGCACTGCTCTGTGTGGCCTGTGCGGAGTTTAGTGTGCAGAAAAATGGAGAAAAGGAGGTCTTAGTGGGGTAGATGAGACCACTGTTGGTGATGGATGTAAGAAGTATGCCAGTCCCGCACGCGCAGTAGAGTGTTTATGTTGTGTGTTTTGTTTTTTGGTGTGGGCGTGTGTTTGAGAGAGAGAGTAGAGAGAGAGAGAGAGAGAGAGAGAGAGAGAGAGAGAGAGAGGAGAGAGAGAGAGAGAGAGAGAGAGAGAGAGAGAAGAAAGAAAAAAGACACACATACATACACAGCCCCCCCCCCCCCCCCCCCCCACACACACACACAGCACACAAGCATAATTGTTAAACTATATCACCAAAGTAGAGCAACCAAGAACAGATCAAAGAAAGTAGGCAAAGAAACGTCATTTCATGTTTTTGTACTAGGAGACAAAAGTCACATTCATCATAATAGTTCCGAACTTGTATGCTATACTACAGAGGATGAGTCACAAATATACAACACACACACACACACACACACACACACACACACACACACCACACACACACACACACACACAAGAACCCGGTCACAGACATAGATCATGTGCTGTATGTGTCACCATTCTTGCACCACACGATCACACGAACCGTATAATTGCTTAACCCCCCCCTCCTCCCCCGTCCGCGCCCCCCCCCCCCCCCCCCCCTCCCCACTCCAAGCGCCAGACTGCGCTGTCAGTCACCGTCACGACCATCACGTAAACTTGTCAACCTATCAGGTTGCTAGGGAAACCAGCAGACGTACAGCCACCTTGGTATGAAGTGGCAGAGGCTGTGAAACGAAAAACAATGGCGAGGGTTACGTCTTGGTTTGAAGATGACGTTTTCACCTCCCCCCCCCCCCCCTCTCTCTCTCTCTCTCTCTCTCTGTCTCTCTCTCATCATCGTCTCTCTTCTTCTCTCTCTCTTCCTCTCCTCCCTCCCTCTCTCTCTTCTCTCTCATTCCCTCCTCTCTCTCATCTCTCTCTCCTCCTGGCAGGTTTTGTGCAACGTGATCAAAGAATGATGGCAGAATCTGGTAGGATAGAATGGAGTGATACAGAGCATGCACTTTTTTGTGGTTTATATCATCAGTTTTGTTTGCTTGGCCGGGAAACGTTCATTTTTCTTTTATTTTGCGTTTGTCTTGCGCGCACACGTACTCGCATACATAGCACAGGCATGCGTGTGTGTGAACACACACAAACACACACACACTCGCACAACACGCACGGCGCACACACACTCGCAGCACGCATACACACACACGCACACGCATACACACACACTCGCACGCACGCACGTACGCATGCACACACATACACATACATACACACATACAAACACACACATACACACACGCGGGTGCGGAGTTTGTGTACTCTGCATTTGTCTGCCCGCACGCATACTCACACGTACACACATAGCATGGGCGTGCGTGAGTGTGAAGAGAGAGACAGAGACAGAGAGACAGACAATCACACAGACGGACAGACAGACAAGCAGAGAGTTCATGCAGTATTTCGTTATCAAACATACTGATATCTCAACCACAAAAAAGGCAACTCCAGGCTGTGTCATTCTGAAAACGAATTTTTATTAATTAACAAGAAGAAGAAGAAAAGAAGAAGAAGAAGAAGAAGAAGAAGAAGAAGAAGAAGAAGAAGAAGAAGAAGAAGACAAGCAAAAAGGATCCACACACATGACTAAAGTGCTGATGTAGCAGCTTGTGCAACGCCTGGGAAACATTCTGAAGGGCTGAAGGGTATTTCCACCTCTGCACGTAGAGAAGACAAAAATGGCACAGAAACCCCCATGTATTTCTGCATGAACCTCCCTCCTAAAGTTCAACCCCCATATGTCACTTCCGCCAACAGGAACAGTCACAAGAGCATGGGGAACAAACGGAAGTTACGTCTGCAGCCACTTCAGGACTCCAGTTGTGTTTCGAGATAAGATGAACAAAGAAAAAAATCAGCATTTTTGTTTTGTTTGTTTTGTTTTGTTTTGTTTAATGTTCATTTATTACTTTGTAATACAGACCCACCCGCATTCAAACCAATTTCAAACCGCATTAAAAAATCTGCGTTCCATTTAGAAGGTAAACAATCTCCTGCTTGCAGAGAAAATAACCACGTAAGAGTTTGGGTTGTAGGGTCATTTTAAAGAAGCAGACCATAACCAAAACAAAAGATAGGGTCATTTTATAAATGCAGCCTATGACTGCAAGAAAAGAAAATGGAAGGAAGAACAGAGCAATCAAACGTTATCAAACTGGAAATCCAACAATACATACAGACGACTCCCAGCTAAATAAAAAACACAAACAAACACAACAACAAAATCAGAACAAAACAAAACAAAACAACCCAAAAAAAGAAAACTCCAACCAACCAACAACAAAAATTAAGCCGCCCAAAACCCAAAACAAAAATCCCAAGCAAACCCGGAACAAAACTGGATAGTCACAGTTTGTAAGCAGTGGATATTCATGAAACTACAGATCATGAATGTAAGCATTTACACTTTTTGCATGCACTGACACAAAGAACCCACTGTCCAAATGCACCCACTACTGATATGAACTGATTTGTTTCACCAATATTTTGTGACATCAATACTCGTTGAGTAGCTGCATAAAGACTAATTAGGTTTTAGCGAAATTCATAATGGAGTAATGGATCGTTTATGACCCAGCTCGATCCATAAATCATTTATTGAATCGCTTAACATGATATTCTACTTTTTAAATATCGAAGTAAGACTTTGAGTGTGGTGCCATTTTAAAAGAGCGCACTACAGCGACTATACTACCAAAAAATAAGGTGTAGAAAGGCAGCAAGAATAGAACAGCCAAGCCTATGCTAATTATATTCTCAAATTGTGTACAGGTACATGGGCAATAGTGTACTTTTTAGTCATTTGTAGTTCTGACTTAATTCCTGATTATATAATTATCAACCCTGGATTTGTTAGTGTAGTTGTCCGGCAGAGCTATGGAGAAGGAAAAACTAACTTAAAAAGAGTGGTAGCGTAAGGAAGATTCCATACATGCTACTCTACATCCGCCAAGAGATAACTCAGCAGTTACTCCACCAACTGCGTAATCCAGTGAATTTCATGAAGCCTGGAATACGCTGTATGCTAGGTAGACATGTAATGTTCTATCAACTTGCAAAACGCTGGCGTGACTCTTGGGATCTTTAAGACGCATTCATATATACATGAATGACAGAAATATCTGTGTAGACGTGTACTTTTTTTTGGCCAATTGTAATGCAGCTTAGCCCTAACATCCCTCCACAATGTTTGCCATTGATCCATAACACGACACGAGATAGGAGCGTCCTCCTTTCCTCTGTCTCCAGGAGTTTGCCACACATTGTGTTGTGTTGTGTTGTGTGTGTGCATTGTATTGTATTGTATTGTATTGCATTGCTTCGTATCGTATCATAAGGTAAAGGTGTCCCATAACCTATAAGGTCGTAGGGGAGCGAGACGTCAAGAGACCTCACTTCTCTAGGGGCCAGCATATTGAGGGCGGCGCCCATCTCCTCTCCCTCTCTGCTTTACCTTCTCTGACCCTGAAGAGGGCAGGTACCCATTTACAGCTGGGTGAACTGGGGGATCGTACTGAAGCCAAGGTGCGCAAACGGTCACCCATCCAAATGGTAACCACGCTCGATGCTTGCTTAGCTTGGCTGGGGGGAAAGCGAGTGCTCTGACCACTGAGCTATCCCGTCCCCTATCGTATCATACAACACTCTATTTTACAGCGCTTTGGACACAATAGCTCCGTCTACTGTTTCTGCTGAGATTGCACCTCTGCGTCAGTGCAGTCCCACAGGTATTTTCTCTCTCCAAACATACATGATTATACCCACACATACCACTTGTTCTCCTACCTGGACTGCAGAGGCTTTTTTTTTGTCCCCAGCAAAAATGCTGCCGTGGGCTCTTTTACGAGCGTGGATTGCTTTAACATCAGACACAATCCTTTTTTTCTCTCCCCCCTGACGCTGTCAGTGCTGTCTTCTGAGGATTGCCGGCCATGTCTGATGTGTTGGCAGATAATGACAACATTCCCCCCTCCTCCTCTCTTCTTGTCTTTTCCCATTAGCCAGGCTGTGTGGAGGAGTCGCCAAGTGTTCCACAGGGTTCTTCTGTGCGAAAGGTGCTTCAGTGCAAAGCCCTGCTGCTTCCAAGAGACTTGGCTGTTTTTTCTGGAAAACCGCTAAGTATAGTTCTGTGTGGCTGGGCAGTTTCAGGCATTGGCGTAGGAGGAGGGATTTGTGGATGATCTTAGGGCTCTTTTCTTGTATTGTCAAAAGTGACATGCTTCCTTTTATGCTTTGACTGCTTTTTATGGTTTGATTTAATTCAGTTTATTCCTAATGGTTGGGGAAAAAAACCGGTCGCATACGCAAAATCTCACCCTTGGTGAACCTCGGAGCTCTAGCCGAGGAACCAAAAATAAAATCAGTTGATCTTTTATGCCATGGACAACGGTGACATGTTTTCTTTCATGTTTGATTTTATTTGGGGGCATAGGCATGGGTGACACTTTTTCTGTTATATCTTCAATCTTTCATGGTATAGAAGGCAACATGCTTCCCTTTATAATTATCTTATTGTAATTTTTGTAAGGTGTAGACAAAGGTGACTTGTTACTAATTTGGCTTTATTTCTATTTATCAAGGTAGAAGCAAGGATGATATTCTTCACTTTATGTTTTATTTCGATTTTGTATGGGAAGACAAGGGAGACATGTTTCCATGTAGGAAAGTAATTTGGGCAGTCTTTAGACGCTGACACGAAGTCTGGGCATAGTTTTTATTTGTGTAAATTGTTTCAGAGAAAAGGAAAAGATCACCCACTTGTTAGGAAAGCACTTCACATAGACTGGAACCGACTTTTATTATTTCCTTCCCCTCTTTTCTGTTTCTTTTCTCTATCAATCTGTTTCTCTTTTATTTCTTTTTTATTTGCTAGTATTTATTTGCTCGGTTGGACTAAACGTCTGTGCATAGAATCTGCCTTTATTTTTGTTTATTCCAAAGCCTGCTATAGAATTTTTCAAGCGTTTTGCATATATGTGCACGCCTGCAAGCACGCGTCCGCACACACTCACACTCCTACGCACACACGCACGCACGCTTACGCGCACATACACGCGCACGCACGAACGCACGCACGCACCCATACCCCCCACAAACGCACGAAACACACTCACACAGCATGCAACACACACACACACACGCACACATGCAACACACACACACGCACGCACGTACGTACATACACCTTTTAATGGGTGTGGGGGTGCATCATGGCAACCATAAATGCTATAACAAAAACTACAATTGCTACTGTTGTTATTAACTCCTATTTTATACATGTTCAGAATTGCAGATAGGAAGTGTGCTTTCTCATGTCATACACTTTACCTTGGTTCTTTTGTCGTTTTATTTCTCTTTTCTTTTTACCTTTGTAAGGCTACTCTTCAAATGTAGTTCTACCCATTGTCACATATGTCTATATTTCTCTCTTCATCCTCTTTCTGCACGCGCGCGCGCGTCTGTGTGTATGTGTGTGTGTGTGAGAGAGAGAGAGAGAGAGGGAGAGAGAGAGAGAGAGAGAGAGAGAGAGGAGAGAGAGAGTGAGGAGAGAGAGAGAGAGAGACAGACAGACAGACAGACAGACAGACAGACAGACAGACAGACAGACAGACAGAGACAAAGATCTAAAACGAAAGAAAGCAAAATTAAGCCTATGCTAACTCGAGTTTTGTCTTTTTTAGACACACGAGCAATACCCACAACCATGAGCATACCTGCACAAACATTCTGACATGTACGAACAGTCCCTCCTGAACAACCCCCCCCCTCTCCAGTTTACCCCTACACTCTCTCCATAAAAGCTACGACACAGCTTTGGGGAAAAGGATGTTATCTGTTTCCTCTCTCTCTCTCTCTCTCTCTTCTCTCCTCTCATCTCTCTCTCTCTCTCTCTCTCCTCTCTCTCTCTCTCTCTCTCTCCTCCTCTCTCTCTCTCTCTCTCTCTCTCTCTCTCTCTCCCTCTCTCTCCTCGTCTCTCTTCTCTCTCCTCTCTCACTCCCTTCTCTCTGTGTCTGTCCTCTCTCTCCCCTCTGTCTCTGTCTGTCTCTATTTCTCTCCCTCTCTCCCTTCTCTCTCCCCCTTCTCTCTTATTCTCTCTCTCTTTCTCTCCCTCTCTCTCTCCTTCTCTCCTTCTCTCTCTCCGTTCCCTCTCTCTCTCTCTCCCCCTCTCTCCCCTCTCCTCCCTTGCTCTTCCCTTCCCTCTCTCTCTCTCCCTTCTTCCCCCTCCTCTCTCCCTTCCTTCCTCCTCTTTCTTTCTCTCTCTCTCCACCCTCTCTCTCCCCTCTCTCTCCCCTCTTTCCCTCCCCCCCTCTCTCTCTGTCTCTCTCTGTCTGTTGTACGACGATCAGCGGCCAGATCAGATAGGAAGCTGGCAGAGAGAGAGAGAGGGGAGAATTATGACGTCTTACCTGTCTGCAGCACCTGTGCACTAAACTTAACGTGACGGTCGACAAAACCGTAAATATTCTTGCCTCCAGCCTTTTGTGGCGGCACGCTCCCTGCCTCTCTGTCTGTCTGTCTGTCTGTCTGTCTGTCTGTCTGTCTCTCTCTCTCTCTCTGCCTGTCTGTCTGTCTGTCTGTCTGTTTGTCTCTTTCTCATGAGGGGACCATGAGAGCAGGACCCCCCCCCCCCCCTCCTTATCTTGGCAACACTGATGCTATCGCTGATGATGAAGGGGATGTCGACATCGCCAAAGCCAGCGCCACTTTTGAAGGTGTAGACATCATGGCAATATTTTTGATAAAGAAGAGGAAAATGTTCATTGAACGAATTTGCAGCATTATGTGGTAAAGGCCGAAAACGAATCTGCTGTATTTTTGCGATGAATGCTGAAAATGAAGAAGTGGTTGTATTTTTGCGACAGGGGCCGAAAATGATCTTGTATTTTCGCGACAAAAAGCTTAAAACAGATTTGCTGTGTTGTTGTGATAAAGGCTGAAAATAAATTTGTTGTATTTTTGAACACTTGGGTAAAGGTAAAGGTGTTCAAATGACTTATGCGGTCGTTTGGGAGTGAGGTGTTAGAGACCTAGGCTTCTTTAGGGGCCAGCATATTGAGGGCGACGCCTTTTTCATCTTCCTCGCTGCTTTACCTTCCCTGACCCTACAGAGGGCAGGTACCCATATACAGCTGGGTGAACTGGGGAGCTGTACTGAACCCAAGGCTCGCAAACGGTCACCCATCCACTTTGTAACCACGCTCGATGCTGCTTAACCTCAGCTTGGGGAAAGTCATTGCACTCTGACCACTGAGCTATCCCGCCCCCTTGAATTCACGAAAGATGCACAAACTAGCATCATGCCAAGAAACTGAACTATCATCATTCCATCACTCTTTGCTTGATCCTGTAGAGTTGTGTTTGGGCTGAAACCTGACATGTGCCTGCGTGCACATTTGGACTTGTTAGAACTATTAATTGTTACTGGTTGCATGACTGTGTAAGAATGAGTTGAGTGCAAGCGCTTTGATTTATCTCTGCAAAATATAGCGCTATATAAATTCCATTTGTCATTATTATTATTATTATTAAACCTTCTGCCATCTTGTCTGTCGTCTGCCACTCGCTGTGAGTTGGCAAAAGCGCTACTACTAGCCTTCCATTCCTTATTTCAGGAGGAATCATTCGATATATCAGATCATTATGTTGGTTTGCTGGGTTGGTTGATTTATTTATAGTATATCATACAATTTTTTTCTATTATAGAAATAAAGTGAGAAGCAAAGTTCATAGATTCCCATGCCTTTTTTTTTCTTTTGGAGATCAGATTTCAGTTGTTCCTGTCAGCAACTACGAAGTAATATAATCACATGCATAGTCTCAGGGATGCTGAATAGGGAATTTTTGTTTTCCTACTACTATTGTGATGGACATGAATAATTGAGCATGCATTATTCTCTCTCTCTTCTCTCTCTCTCTCTCTCTCTCTCTCTCTCCTCTCTCTCTCTCTTCTCTCTCTCTCTCTGCCTCGCTCGCTCTCTCGATTCACAGACCATTGCAGACTAGGGCGAAGCCCCTGCCATGAGACATATCACAAAGATTATGACATGAGAATATATAGAATCTAATGATTTTTAATGACGAATAGAAGTTAAGTTATACGCATGAAGAGAGAGAGAGAGAGAGGAGAGAGAGAGAGAGAGAGAGAGAGAGAGAGAGAGAGGAGAGAGAGAGAGAGAGAGAGAGAGAGGAGAGACAAACAGACAGACAGACAGACAGACAGACAGACAGCAGACGCATGCACGCACACACAGAGTTAGAAACAGTATTGTCAAGCCTCCCAAATTTCCTCCCCCCCCCCTTCAGTAAAAAAAAAACAACCCCACACCCCAAAAAAAAACCCAATTAAACAAACAAACGAACAACAACAAAACCAAAACCCCACCACCAGCTTCGCGCCCCCAGAAACTCGAAGTGGCTCACGATGTCAAGTGCTTCACGCTCTATTCTGGCATTGCGCGGTCGTCTGCTCTCTCTCTCATTATGTCACGCCATCCACAGCCCAGCACTCACTACTTGGCTGTCGGCTAAAATCTGCTTGACCAGTCCGTCCAGGCCCTCTCTTCCCCTCTTCCTCTCCGGACAACATCAAGCGTGACCAGACAATGGTGGTCATTTGCAGGACACACACACTGACCATGCCCTCCTGGTCGTTTTCGTTGTTTTAACACCTGGGTTGTTTACTTAAAGCCTGTGTCACGAGTTGATGGCCAGAAAATAAAAATAATGTGTATGTGTGTTAGTGTTAGTGTTAGTGTTTAGTGTTAGTGTGTGTGTGTGTGTGTG
>CM054140.1:24735634-24740634 GCA_028751875.1 Rapana venosa
AGCTTTAGCGCCGACTCTTGTGTGCTTATTGTTATGATGTTCCTCAGGAGACAGTTACCTTATTGAATGTTTTGCTAGAACCTCACCACCACCCTCGCCTCCACACCCCTCCTCCAAAAGAAAAACCAACATTAATCCCCTCCCCCCCCCCCCCCCCCCACCCCCCCCCCCCCACACACACACACACACACATCCAAACCTTTTCCACGACTCGCCACAAAATGAATGCAGATCTGGCTTAGAAATCGAAGCGAAACTGCCGCGGTACAAGGACCTACAAAGTCCTAGGCATTTGATTTTATTCCACAGAAACTATTGAGGTTGAGGTGACCGAGTCCTATCTCAGCGGTGCCCGGAGGGGCATGAAGTAAGTACACTGACTATCCCACAGTCTTCTCCACGGTAGGGGCTGCATGGCGGAGTGCGGGCCGAGGCATTCACGTTCTCATAGATTTGCTTTTGTGCAGACTGGCCAGTGCCGTATATCCTTCCGTATGGTAAAGGTGTCCTATAACCTATGCGGCCGTAGGGGAGCGATGCATCGGAGACCTCAGTTTCTCTAGGGTCCAGCATATTGAGGGCAGCGCCCATCTCCTCTCTCTCTCTCTCTCTCTCTCTCTCTCTCTCTCTTTTCTCCTCTCTCTATCTCTCTCTCTCTCTCTCTCTCTCTCTCTCTCTCTCTCTCTCCTCTCTCTCTCTTGCTTTACCTTCCCTGGCCCTAAAGAGGACAGGTACTCATTGCACACGAAAAAGATAATGCAGGCAGGCAGTTTGACGATCTGTTTAAAGTTACCTGACCGTTCAGTGTGTTGGGGAAACAGGAAACTATTCAGTGTGTTGGGGAAACGGGAAACTATTCAGTGTGTTGGTGAAACAGGAAACTATTCAGTGTGTACTCGGTGTGTTTCGCCAGTGCAATAGGTTATGCAGTAACCAAAGCTTCTGACGTGTAGATTTGTTGGCTGCTAAGGTGCCGCAGCGAGTATGGACTATCCGCTCTTGAACACGCCCATGAGCTTCTTGGGGAGTCGGGAACTGAAGGAATTTCACTTTTGACGATGATGATGAAAATGACAGAGAGAGGAGAGATTAGATGCTCCAATACCTCGTCACATACCCCCCCCCCCCCCCCCCCCCCCAAGTTAGTCATACTCTTGAAGTGCCCACACCAGCTAGGCTATTGACTGTATCGCCCCGGTATTTCCCCTTCAGAACTAAACAACATAGTCCCGGGAAACAGACAATTGGTACTACACATGCAGAAATTTGCTGTGATATGAACTGAAGAATAAATTCTGGCTTCCAACTTGTCTACTGTCTACCTTGGTAGTAGTGGAGGTAGCCTATACTTTTGATCAGGATTCTGAGGCAGTCGTTCGCAGATTGAAAATCCAGGCATACATTTTTGGATTATGATTATGTTCAGCATAATTATTATCAAAAGAAATTTCTCTTATAATCGTGTTAAATCTAACACAGTAGAATTTGTGAGCCATGGAAAAATAGGTGTAATTAAAGATAATTTGAATCCATTACCCGGCTGGAAAAAAAAATCACTGAAGCATATCAAACTCTCAATCAACTTGTGCAGTTTTTCTAGGCCAAGTATAACTCGTGTATGGGTAAGTATTCTGCTATCAAGCAGAGTACCTTTTAACACCTTTTCTACATTCAATTTTGCAGTCAAATATTGAAATCAGTATGCTTCGTCACCAGCCGTTTGAGTGTTTAACGGCATCAGTCAAGTGTTTGTTTATTAAGATAATTGGCGGTTCAGTGAGGTGTGCAGCTGAAAATGGCTGGCGATGGTGGTATAATGTTGTCATTCAGTCATGATGGCTGACAATGGTCCTATAATGTAGTCATTCAGTCCATGTGGTCTCCATTTTCTTCCTCGTGGGAGACGGCTATTTGCATGTTCAGCTGTGAATGAGTGTTTCTTTAAAGATTTTATTTGTACCATACTTCTCTCTCTCTCTCTTCTCTCTCTCTCTCTCTCTGTCTCTCTCTCGCTCTGTGCCAATGAGAGCAGAGAGAGAGAGAGAGAGAGAGAGAGAGAGAGGGGAGAGAGATGGAGAGAGAGAGGAGCATGAGTGCGTCTTTATTTGAATGCATGTCTTTTTTTGCAAGGGCCAGACAAAACCACGTCTACGGTCTATCACCTTTCAAAATGCGTTATTCGTACGCACACACAGACATGCTCATTTATCATCTTTTATTGTCCTGTAATGGCTGATAAATGGCCTGACAAACACATTCAAAGACCAGGCATTCATACCCCTTCCCACAACCTTTTACCGCCTTGCACCATAAATATTACACGGTATAAAGACGGTAGTTCACGTTTTTTCAACACCACCGTTCAGGAAATGAACTAGACTCCAGCTAGAATAAAAGCATTCAGCATGAACATAGACATGCGTTCCCATGCTGATCAGCCATGCAGCCAATAGCTAGAAGACCCACGTGATCACGATCCTAACATTTGATATTTATCTAGACTCAACCACAAACCCTAAGCAAAACTTTTAAGCAGAACTGCCGCCGTGTTTGTAGTAAAATAAAAGGATGAAATAAAGAATAAAATAAGATAAGCCTACTTCCTTGCTGAGTTGAACGACAGTAAAGACAAGATTTAATTTCAAAGTAGTTCAGCGAAGACACAAAACTCGTTTTCCTTTCTGTCTTTCTCCCTGTCTGTCTGTCTTCCTTCCTTCATTGTTGTCTTCTTTAAACTTTGATATATCTAAGCCTAAACAAAACTTGAAGCAAAGCCGCCGCCATGTTCTGTACTTTCTTGCTGAGTTTAATGACAGAAAAGACAAGATTAGATTTCAAGCTAGTTCAGTGAAGACACAAAGTCGTTTTTCTTTCTGTCTTCCTTCCTTCTTTCTTTTCTTTTTCAAAGTTTGATATGCCTAGACCCTACCAAAGCCTAAACAAAACTTGAAGCAAAGCCGCCGCCATGTTCTGTACTTTCTTGCTGAGTTTAATGACAGAAAAGACAAGATTAGATTTCAAGCTACTACAGTAAAGATACAAACTCGTTTCTCTTCCTTCCTGCCTTCTTTCATTTCTTCTTTAATATTTGATATATTTATGTAGACCCTACCAAACCCTAAGCAAAACTCGAACAGAGCCTCCAGCCATGTGTTTACTTCCTCCCTGAGCTTACCCAGAGTAAAGACAAGATTTAATTTCAAGCTACTACAGTGAAGACACAAACCTGTTTTTCTTTCTCCCCCCCCCCCCCCTTCCATTTCTTTCTGGAGTTTACCCCTCTTTTCCAATTTGCCACTCTCAAGCGGTAAAAGGTAGGCTGAGAATGGCTGAAAAACAGGTGTTGAGTCCTAGAAGACACTCACGCCCCAAAACTTCAAGCACTTTGGATTGGGTGTAAGAATTTGCCTATCTGTTCAAGCCTGATGCCATCATCCGCTGTGCCACCACTTCTCCTCTCTCTTTTAATTTATGTCTCTCGGGTCTTCCTTTAGCCCTGTGTGTCAGGAGCCAGAGAGAGAGAGAGGGGGGGGAGAGAGAGAGAGAGAGAGAGAGGGAGGGAGAGAGAGAGAGAGAGAGAGGGAGGGAGAGAGAGAGAGAGAGAGAGAGAGAGAGAGTTCACCTCTTAGAAGACATAATTGCTCAACCTGTCTCCATTACTGGGAATTGAAGAAGTGGTACAGTGCAGTTTTGGGGTTTGGAGAAGACTCACAGAGACAGCAAAGGGGCGCGAGAGAAGGTTAATTAAGTGAAGGTGCCGTGATTTTGTTATCGTCTGTTTTTCGTTTGTTTGTTTGTTCCACCTCCCCCACCTTCTCTCTCCACACACACACACACGCACGCACACACACACACACACACACACACACTCATACACAACTGTCTGATATCACTTTTCGGTGGAAGGACGTTAAAGTGAGGCACAAGAACACAATGCTGTCTACACACTGTAGTGTACAACGGCTATAGAAGCCTCTTGAACAGCATTTGGTCTGAATTTTGGCCAGGACCAGATTGTAAACATCCCATCCAGCCTTGTACCTAAGTGGCTCTGCAACACACACTCACACACGTACATGGCATTGTAGTTAATGTGGTTACTGACGAAGTCAGTTTTTGTACTTCTGTCGATGGCTTGATAAAAAAAAAACCAGAGAGAGAGAGAGAGAGAGAGAGAGAGAGAGCGCAGTTACCTTTAAAGTCAGAAAAGAACTGGCCAGTTGTATGGCTGCTCAAAGAGCCAACCAGTCAAAACAACAGAGGGATTTTGTGAATGAACTTGTCTCTCAGACTTTCCCAAGCTGACAGTCACTCGTGCGAACTCTAAGAAACTGCCAGGACATTACGATTCTCTGTCTGTCTGTCTGTCTCTGTCGCACTGTCTGTCTGTCTGTCTCTGTTTGTCTCTGTCTCTGTCTCTGTCTCTCTTTCTCGGATAATGACTCGTACGAACACTAAATAGTGTTTAGTACAATGACCACTTCTCTCTGTCTGTCTGTCTGTCTGTCTGTTTTTCTTTATTTCTTTGTCTTTTGTGTCTCATCTCTCTGTTGAGACTGTGTACTCCCACAAGACTAAAATTAACAGCCTTTTGTCCATCTCTCTCTCTTCTCTCTCCTCTCCCTCTCTCTCTCTCTCTCCCCCTCTCTTCTCTCTCCCCCTATCTCTCTCTCTTGCTCTCTCTCTCTCTTGCTCACTCTTCTCTTGCTCTCTCTCTCTCTCTCTCTCCCTCTCTCTCTCTCCTCATTGCTCTCTCTCTCTCTCTCTCTCTCTCTCTCCTCCCCCCCCTCCTCTCTCTCTCCCACCCCCCCCTCTCTCTCTCCCCCCCCTCTCTCTCTTGCTCGCTCCTCTCTCCTCTCTCTCTCTCTCGTCTCTCATCTCTCTCTCTCTCTCCTCTCTCTCTCTCACACACACACACAACACACTGACCAAGTCATAAGTTTCAAACGATATCCCTCCTCGGTCATCCAAGTACAACGTACTGTATACCCACCCACCCA
>CM054140.1:24745634-24790634 GCA_028751875.1 Rapana venosa
GCGTGCGTTCGCACACGGGGCCTCGGTTTATAGTCTCATCTGGACTTTTGGGGAGAGTGGTGTCGGCACTGATTTTAACTCCAGAGGAAAATATCCCCTTGAACGGGAATCGAACCCTGGTCGTCAGATTGCGAGCGCAATGTTCTATACACTAGGCTATCCCGACTCCAGACTAGGACACATTAGGAAATAAAGTGAAGAAACCAAGTCACCAGGACTTTACTTTTCGAGCAGAAAGGGGAGGGACTCCTTTCCCTGATTGTTTACCGAGGTGACATGTAGCTGTGTCAGGATTTATTAGCATTTTCTGATGTATTGGCTGTGTGTCTCTCTGTGTCTATCTGCCTGTCTGTCTGTCTGTCTGTCTGTCTGTCTGTCTGTCTGTCTGTCTGTTCTCTCTCTCTCTCTCTCTCTCTCTCTCTCTCTCTCTCTCTCTCTCCTCTTCTTTTATTTGAAAGAAAACTTAAAATAAAAAGTCTCTGTCTATCTCTCTGCCTTTCTCTCTCATTATTAAAAATGGCATTTTCATGAAGACTGTTTATCTGTCCCTGTCTCTGTTTTATTTATTTTATTTTATTCTTTTATATCGAGGATAATGGAATAAGCACTTATGTGCTTTTTTACATCCAGTCCCCGTGTGTATGCGGTTTTGTAAATTCTGTCATCTGTTCCCACCGGCACATGTCTCTTGTCTGTGTATCTGTCTGCCTATCTGCTTTTCTATTTTTCTGTCTCTCTTTCCCACCAACTTATACTCATCTCCACCCTCCTCCAAACCCTGCGGGACACAGATTGCATGCTTGAAAAAAAAAACCGTGGAGAAAGACTTCGTACATAACCCATTTTTCAAAAAACAAAGGACCACATCAATATCTGGTGACACACCACACGTAAGATTCAAAGCAAGCAGTCCAGGTCTTCAAAATCCACGCATTTAGTCATTTTCTCATCTGTTCATTCATCAGTCTATTCATTCATATGTTTATTTAGTAGGAAATTGTGTCCGGTGGGAACAGATGACAAAAGTTACAAAACCGCATACACACGGGGACTGGCTGTAAAAAAAAAGCACATGAGTGCTTATTCCATTATCCTCGATATAAAAAAAAAGTTATCTGAGTGCTTTGATATGTTGCTTTACAAGATTCAGCGCTATATAAATTCCATACATTATTATTATTATTATTATTATTATTGTAGTAGTAGTAGTAGTATAGTAGTAGTAGTAGTAGTAGTAGTAGTAGTAGTAGTAGTAGTAGTATTTACCTATCCACTTCACAGTCTGGGGTCATGGTTTGTGTGTTTCAGTTCCTGTGAGCTGGAGCCGGGGCGGGAGGCGGTGTTTGGCATGCAGTGCACAGACGAGGTGTGTCTGATCAGGCCCGAGCTGATCGAGGCCGTCAATGACGGACCCTACACGTAAGTCTCTTCTTCTTGTTCTTCTTCTTGTTCTTCTTGTTCTTCTTTTTGTTCTTCTTGTTCTTCTTATTCTTCTTATTCTTGTTCTTGTTCTTGTTCTTGTTCTTCTTGTTCTTCTTCTTTTTCTTCTTCTTCTTCTTCTTCTTCTTCTTCTTCTTCTTCTTCTTCTTCTTCTTCTTCTGTCAGCTGAAGAGGAGGAGGGGGGGGGGGGGTGGAGAAGAAGGAGGAGGGGGAAAAGAAGGAGAAGGAGAAGAAGAAAGAATTATTGCAAGGAGAAGAAGAATGCAAAGGAGAAGAATGCACAAAAGAAGAAGCATTGCAAAGGAAGAGAAAAACGCAAAGAAGAAGAAGAATGCAAAGAAGAATTGCAAAGGAGAAGAACAATGCAAACAAGAAGGAGAATGCAATGAAGAAGAAGAAGAAGAATGCAAGGTAAAAGAAGAATGCAAAGAAGAAGACGAATGCAAAGAGGAAGAATGCAAAGAAGAAGAATTGCAAAGGAGGAGAAAAATGCAAAGAAGAAGAAGAAACAGAATGCTAAAAAGGGAGGTCGCAAACAGGAAGAGGGAAAAAAAGACGAAGAATGCAAAGAAGAAAAATACAAAGAAGAATGCAAAGAAGAATGCAAAGAAGAAGAAGAAGAAGAAGAAGAATTACACAAAAACTGGATTTTCCCAAATACTTGGATGTTGTAGTCTTTCTTCTTTATTGTAAGCAATTTTTTTTTATTGACGTCCTCCAGACTTGGTCTTTCATGTATGTCATGTAGTCTGATTTTCCACGACGTTCATGAAATATCCTTGTTGTTATAGTTGTTGTTACTGTTGCTGTTGTTGTTGTTGTGGTGGTGGTGGTTGTTCTACTTGTTTCATTTTTTTACATTTTGCTTTTCTTCTATGATGTTGTAAATGAGCTCATCCACGTAATGACTTGTGACATGCGCTGTAGGAACATCATGACACGTAGACACGAGGGATGCTTGTGGAGTAAAGATATACATGTACACAGGAATACATGCAGCAGACTGCACATGTATTTGCCAATCCTGATGTTTTTCAGCATCTCTCCACCGCCTGATTGTCAGAGCAAATTAGCACAGGCATAATTCCACAAGACTGAAAAAAGAAGTGTCAAGGTTGCCTTGATAAATGAAAGGGGGAAGGCGATAAAGAAACGAAGAAAAGACACAACACAGGGAAAGAGTGACTGAAGAAGAAGAAGAAGAAGAAGAAGAAGAAGAAGATAACAAATGTTCAGCACAGACATTTATTCTAGAATGTGTACTGACTTACAAAACCAATAAAACCATCAGCACCTTTACAGCACCATTCTGTTAACATTCAAAGATCAGGGTCTTTTGTTTGCTTTTTTTAGGGGGCGGGGGGAAGGGGTTGTTTGTTTTTACAAATATATAAACATAAAAAGGCGTGGGGTTTTGTATGCCTATAAATACAATGAATTATCCAAAACATGTTGGAACCGGAACATTAACACGAGCCTAAAATTCAGCGTTCTAAAATTTACAATTTATTTCGCATTTTGCTACCAACACTAATGCATTTTCATAATCATTCCACACAACATTGCCCTATAAGTCGGGGGTCAGTCTGTGTTTCCGTCACACTCCCTCCGAAACACCATGGTGAGGCTATGTATTGCATTGTATTGTATTGTGTTGTGTTGAGACATAACTGCAGTGTGTTATGTTGCGTTGCGCAGCCTTACATTCCGCCGTGTCTCTCTGTTGGCATCTATTTCGGCAATAAGAAACGGGACTATGGGAAAGTGTGGCTTGTTCTTCTTGCCAAGAACATAATTATTATTGCAACAGACCAGGCGCCATTAATTTTCTGTTCGTTTTGTATTGCTTTGTTTGTTTGTTTGTTTTTTTAACTTGTTGTTGCTGCTTTGTTTTTGCTGTTTGTGCATATCAACTGTAGGTTGTTTCTGGACTCTCAGAACAAGTAGAAGTTGTCCCAGTCAGCTTTCATCGTGCCTGTTTGGTCTGATTTCGTTTGGTTGGTTTTGTTGTTCGCATAAATTCAATACATTTTTCATTCAGAACTTGGGATTTTTTGCAAGCTTATCCGAAAACCCCCCAAATCCTCAACAGATAGAGATGTACTTTTCTTGAAAACTCCTTATCCTTTAGGTCAGTAGTGTGAACATGTGATAGCTCTGCATCACAGACGAGTACAATAAGGGTAGATTCATAACCCGCAGTACAATGCAGGTTTTGAATCTTCCCTCATTGTACTTTGAAAGAAAATAATGGATAATCAATGGACGATTTAAATATTTGTTGTTGATCTTTTAAAAGTGTGTGTGTGTGTGTGTGTGTTGTGGTGTGTGTGTGTGTGTGTGTGTGTGTGTGTGTGTGTGTGTGCGTGCGTGCGTGCGTGCGTGCGCGCGCGCGCGCGCGTGCGTGTGTGTAGGCTAATGAAATGCAAATCTCGAAAAGTTCTCCTGTCGCTCTCAAAATTCATAAGATTTGCAGGTATTTCTCGAAATTTCAATTGTCCTTCATATGTGTAGATTATGTCTTTTAAAGAAATGTGTATACTTAAAAACAGTATTGAGTCATTAATACTGTTTGCTTATCATTATGCGATGAACTCTTGCTTTTCAGTTACTGTTAGTATGCACATTATTTTGGGGTATACTGCTGCTAGGTTTTATTCTCCTGTTCAATTATTTGTTTGTAATCCTCCATACTCCCAAAAGGGGTGAAAGGAATTAAATCTTGAATCTTGAATCTCGTGTGTGTGTGTGTTACGTGTGTGAGTGTGTGTGTGTGTGTGTGTGTGTGTGTGTGTGTGTGTGTGTGTGTCCGTGTGTTGTGTGTGTGCGTGCGTGCGCGCGCGCGTGTGTACGTGTTGGAAGCGGGGAGGGAGGGCTTTGCTACTTCGGACCCTATCACCCAAACAAACCCTTCAGCCATGGCCTGCTCTTCCATCCCCAGGTGGAAAGCCTCCAACTACTCTGCCCTGTGGGGGATGACCCTCAATGACGGCCTTCGCTACCGCCTGGGCACCTACCCTCTGGACACGGACGTGCTGAGGATGACCCCCATCAAGGTCCGGCAGGACGAGTCTCTGCCGGAGATGTTTGACGCCCGGCAGAAATGGCCCGGCCTGCTGCACCCCGTCAGGGATCAGGGCAACTGTGGATCCTCCTGGGCCTTCTCCACCACCGGTAACTGGGAGGGGGGGGGGGAGAGAGGGAGGGAGGGGGAGGGAGGGAGGGGGAGGGAGGGAGAGGGAGAGAGAGGGAGGGAGAGAGAGGGGGAGGGAGAGAAAGAGAGAGGGGAGAGAGAGGGGGGGATGGAGGGAGGGGGAGAGAGGGAGGGAGGAGAGAGAGAGGGATGGAGAGAGAGAGGGGGGGAGGGAGAGGGAGGAGGGGAGGGGAGAGAGAGGAGGGAGAGGGAGAGGGGGGGAATGAGAGAGAGGGGGGGGAGAGAGGGAGAAAGGGGAGAGGAGAGAGAGAGAGGGGGGAGGGAGGGAGAGAGAGCGAGCGGAGAGAGAGGGGAAAGAGAGGGGAGAGAGAGAGAGGGGGGGGAGGGGAGAGAAGGAGAGAGAGAGGGGGGGAGGGGAAAGAGAAGGAGAGAGAGAGGGGGAGGGAGAGAGAGAGTGAGAGAGAGAGGGGAAGAGGAGAGAGGGGGGGGAGAGGGGGGGGGAGGGGAGAGAAGGAGAGAGTGAGGGGAGGAGATGAGATAGATAGAGGAGGGAGTAGAGAGAGAGAGAGAGAGAGCGAGAGAGTGAGTGTTGTGAGTTGTGTGTGTGATGTGTGTGTGTGTGTGTGTGTGTGTGTGTGTGTGTGTGTGTGTGTGTGTGTGTGTTAAATGTCCGTGTATGTGTCTGTCTGTCTGTCTGACGATGTGTGTCTATGTGGACGCGAGTGCTTGCCAGTGAACGTTTAAAAGTGAAACGTTACAACCACTTTGTCATAAGTGTGTCCTCTCAAATGCTGGTCTAAGACATCGTTTTTACCATCATTTGTTCACACACTTATAAAAGAAAGAAAAAAGGTATCTCCCGCCCCCCACTCTTAAAAAAGTTTGAAGTACAAACACCTTTGTATTTTTTTTAATACTTGTTTTCTGTAATTAAGAAGTTTGTGTTAATCACATGTAACTATACTCGTTTAAATGATCTTACTTCACATGCACGCTAGCGTATGTACGTGTGTGTGTGTGTGTGTGTGTGTGTGTGTGTGTGTGTGTGTGTGTGTGTGTGTGTGTGAAGAGAAACTGGGGCAGGTGGAAGGGTGCAAAAGAGAGCGAGAGAGAGAGAGAGAGGAGAGAGAGAGAGAGAGAGAGAGAGGAGAGAGATGAGAGAGAGAGAGAGAGAGAGAGAGAGAGATAACCGTCTGTATGGTAAAGCTTGTAAACCTGTATCTAACGGGTTGAAGGAAAAACGGAGATCCACAAACTGTAGCAGCATCCTTAACCTTTTCTTGTTGTTGTGGTCTCTCCCCCACCCCACTACCAGCCACGGCCTCAGACCGGCTGTCCATAGAGTCAGAGGGGGCCATCGTGGAGGAGTTGTCTGCCCAGCACATGCTGAACTGTGACACGGACGGCCAGGACGCCTGCACTGGAGGCCACGTGGACAGGGCCTGGTACTTCCTCAGGAAGTTCGGGTAGGTCACCCTTCTTCTCCCCTCAGTTTTGGCGGCGCTGGCTGACCGTGACCTTGGAATGTGCAGCTCGACTTGGACTTGGACTGGACTTGGCTTGGCTTGACATAGCTTGACTTGGATTGACATGACATGACTTGACTTGACACGACCTGACTTGGCTTGGCTTGACTTGGATTGACATGACCTGATTTGGTTTGGCTTCACTTGACTTGACACGACCTGACTTGGCTTAGCTTGACTTGGCTTGACTTAGCTTGGCTTGACTTGGATTGACCTGACTTTACTTTGCTTGACTTGACCTGGCTTAGCTTGGCTTGACTTGGCTTAGCTTGGCTTGACTTGGCTCGACCTGACTTGACTTGGCCTAGCTTGACTTGGCTTGACTTGACTTGACTTGGCTTTTCTCTTAGCTTTTTGAGGCGCTGCATTGAATTGTTCAGGCAATAGTCTATATTTTAGGCATAACTGCCTAGCTGGGTTATTCTACGACAGGTGGATGGGGTTTTGACGTGTGCGCAAGATGCTCTGCATGCGTTTTGTAAACAGGACTTAAGTTTCTAGTCTTACCGGACGGTCTTTCAGGGAATGGAAGTGAGCGCGACTGTTAACTCTAAGGGGAAAAAATCCCCTCGAATAGTCACTTCAGTGGTCTCGAATCGGTGCTCTCAGTTACGACTAAATCACATCACAAAGCCATCTTGCACTTTTTTTCACAGCACATCTCGTTAACTCCGCTCCTCTGGTGACTGTAGTTCATACTTTCTCTCCTTAAGAGGATAAATCTTCGAAGATACGTTCACTATTTTATGCTTATTCTGTAGGAAACAACCTGCTATGTTGACTCAGGCACTATCTCTGAATATTTATTTTTCTCTGACAAATTATAGCTAGGCATCTACATATTTCCATGTCGCTTGTAAACTGACAAATACTTTTGACTCTGTTCACCCTGTGATGATGATGATGATGATGATGATGATGATGATGATGATGTGGTGGATGAGTGATGGAGGGTGGGTGGTGGTGGTGTGGGGTGGTGGTTGGGGTGGGTGGTGGTGATGATGTTGACAATGATAGCGATGTGATTTTAATGATGTTGACTTTGTGTTTTCTTTTGTCACATCATATCATTTCGTTTTTTATCTCATTTGATCTAAGTTGATATTCGTTTTATGTTATATATGTATTCTATTTTATTTCGCATCATTTCATTTTACTCTTTGATATTCGTTTTATGTTTTACATATTCTATTCTATTTCGCATCACTTCATTTTACTCTATCTCTATTTACCCCCCTCTCCTGTGTGTGTTGTTGGCCAGTGTGGTGACGAGGCCTGCTACCCCTACAGCAGCGGGAAGACCAACATGGAGGGAGACTGTGAACTGCCGGTCAGGCAGCGTGGCGGGGAGTGTCCCAGCGGCATCCGCTACAAGAAGGAGAAACGCTACAAGGCCTCGCCCCCCTACAGGATCAGACCCCTGGTGAGTCAGTCCTAGGGGCCTGCACTGTCTGACCTGACCGTCCTGAGCTGGTCCTTCTAGAGGGCTGATTCCTAGGGATGACAACAGCAGCAGCAGATTTGGGTTTTACTCTTGTTTTAGTGTGCACGTAGCTGCACCGGTTTACGTCTGAGATTTCAATTTCAGCAAAGTGGTTGGCCGGGCTTTGTACGTAATATGATTGGATTCCAGGGGTTTACCATCCCTCAATGTCTTTGCTCAGCCAAAATTTTATTGGTGTAATAATTGAAGTGCACTGTGCATTTATGTAGGAATTCTACTTTTATTTTAAAAACCAGTGCCTGATGTCTTATTATGTACCATTTATGTAACGTAACCAGATGTAATGTAAGTGGAGACGTGTATAGCGTTTTGCCCTGAAGTAGCCCAAAGTGCTACGGTACCGAAGCACAGCTGAATCTTGCTGGACTCTACGAAATCCGCTGCTCCCATGCTGTCCTCCTGAATTCTTGTTGGGATTTAACTGCCTCAGCAGAGAAGCGCTTTAAGATTTCATTAGTCGACAACCGGAAGAAGATAATGTTTCTATCAGCTGGAAGACTTAAGAATGGTAAGGAATCTTGCGATTGTAATCAGAGATTTTGACTGGAATGATTCAGCAACGGCCATTGCCCAGTGTTTGATCTAGAGAGACTGATGACTGGATGTTGCTGTGCTGTTCAGTTTGTATCTTGAATTATAGTTGTTGTTGGTGGTGGTGGTGGTAGTGGTGGTGGTGGTTGTGATGATGATGATGATGATGATGATGATGATGATGATGATGATGATGATGGCTGTTGCTTGGTTTCTGGTTGTTTTGTTAGGATGGGGGGGGGGGGGGGGGGGGGGTGAGGGATTGGGTGGAGGGCGGAGGAGCACCATCTGAGTCTAACTTTGAATGTTCCGATCCTAATGTTAAAAACGTGAGTCAATTTAGTCTATTATTGGTAATTACTCAATGACTTTTTACGCATTAGCTCCTTTTAGTTTCTTGTCGTACTACACACCAGTTTACTGAGAATCTTGAAGTTCAAAACACTAGTCAGTCCGGTCTATCAGAGGCAATTACCGAATTATTAGGTGTGCATTAGCTCAATTAAGTTGGGGGGGGGGGTTTTAAGCTGCAGAAAGTTTCATGTCGTACTATACACCAATTTCAAAACGTTTGTGAAGTCTTGTCGGTTGAGTTTTGCAATTTTGGGGGGTTTTTTCCAACCACAATCACGGCCACAGTAATTTAACTGCATCAGCAACTCTTGCTGTACTCAATCTTTTGTTTAACTTACTGATAAAGCCAACGACCTTGACTTGCCAACAGAACGTGGTGCAATGTTTGTCTGGTAACAGCGACATCGTCAAAGAATTGCAGCTGTGAGGCCCTCGTGTGTTTCCTTTGATGTGTTCAAGAGCTACAGCTTGCAATAAGCTGCAATAATTGTTTCTTGCCGAGAGCAATTCTGAGTTAAAAGGGGTACACTTGCTACCACATGTCGGCTTAATGTCGACTCGAGACTGCCTCCTTTGTTGTTGTTTTTTCACATTTCTGATGATTTTGGTATGTTTCTTGTGTGCTTCTCTGTTGGTGACTGTATTTGCTACATTAGTTAGAATCTTTTTTCTGCCCCTCTTTTTTTTTTACAGAATAAAAAAAAAAGCAACGAAAAATTTACAAAGTAAGAAAAAACAAAAACCAACCAACCAACCAAACAAACCAAACCAAACCAAGCCAAACAACACAAAAACAAATAATAAAACATACAAACACCCAAAACAACGAAACACAAACAGGCGAAACAACAAAACATCAACACAAAATTGAAGCTAAACGCACTGTGCCCCATTACCAAAAAGCCCCCCTCTTCTGGACTAAAGAACTTTTACTTTACATGAAAGTTTTCTTCACAAAATATTTTATCATTATATAAGGTAGACGAACCAGCTACATTTTCAAAGAATCGCTTGGAAGACAATGGCAGAAAGTGAAGGCTGACCTGGCATTATGCAAACAACATTAATGACTAGCTAGGAGGACACAGCATAGATCCTCAAAACTGATTCTTAGTAGTCTCTCCGCTACCGTAACTACTACTACTACTACTACTACTACTACTACTACTAGCACTGCTGCTGCTACTACTTTTACTGCTGCTGCTACTACTTCTACTGCTGCTGCTGCTGCTGCTACTTCTACTGCTGCTACGACCACTACTAACAACAACAACTACTACTACTTCTACCACTGCTGCTGCTGCTGCTTCTGCTGCTGCAGCTGCTGCTGCTGCACCTACTACTACTACTACTACCACTGCTACTACTACTACTACTACTACTACTACTACTACTACTACTACTACAACCCTTTGAATATTTTGACAATTGTGCGCTCAGTTTGATATCAATAAAAAATAAAATAGCTGAGACAAAGAATACCCACAGCGAGAGAGAGAGACAGACAGAGAGAGACAGAGACACAGAGAGAGAAAGATACACAGAGAGAGAGACGGAAAGAGAGAGAGAAGGAGAGAGACAGACAGACAGAGAGAGAAAGAGACAGAGAGACGGAGAGAGACAGAGACAGAGAAAGAGAGAGAGAAGACAGACAGACAGACAGACAGACAGACAGACAGACAGACAGACAGAGAGAGAGAGAGAAAAGAGAGAAGAGGAGAGAGAGAGAGAGAGGAGAGAGAGAGAGAGAGAGAGAGGAGAGAGAGAGAGAGAGAGAAATCGCAGTCAGATTCAGGGAACTGACAAGCTCATTGCGTCACGTCACATTCAACACGTATCGCGTCAATCTGGGTGACGTAGTGTCTACACCACTGTTGGCCCTGTCAAACACAGAACAACTGCAGCAGTAGGAGTGGCAGCAACAGTGGCAGTACTAAGAGTAGTGGCAGTACTAGTAGTAGCAGTGCTAATGGTGGCAGTACTAATAATGGCAGTACTGATAGTGGCAGTACTGATAGTGGCAGTACTAATAGTGGAAGTGCTAATAGTGGCAGTACTAATAGTGGCAGTACTGATAGTGGCAGTACTAATAGTGATAGTATTAGTATTGGTAGTACTAATAGTGGAAGTGCTAATAGTGGCAGTACTAATAGTGGTAGTACTAATGATAGAGTACTAGTAGTGGCAGTACTAGTGGTGGCAGTACTAATAGTCGCAGTACCAGAAGTGGCAGTACTAATGGTGGCAGTACTAATAGTGGCAGTACAAGTAGTGGCAGTACTAATGATGGCAGTACTAGTAGTGGCAGTACTAATGATGACAGTACTAGCAGTACTAGTAGTGGCAGTGCTAATAGTGGCAGTACTAATAGTGGCAGTGCTAATAGTGGCAGTACTAGTAGTGGCAGTACGAGTAGTGGCAGTACTAATAGTGCCAGTACTAACAGTGCCAGTACTAACAGTGGCAGTACTAGTAGTGGCAGTACTAATAGTGACAGTACTAACAGTGCCAGTACCAACAGTGGCAGTACTAGTAGTGGCAGTACTAATAGTGGCAGTACTAATAGTGGCAGTACTAATAGCGGCAGTACTAATAATGGCAGTATCAGTAATGGCAGTACTAATAGTGGCAGTACTAATAGTGGCAGTATTAATAGTGGCAGTACTAATAGTGGCAGTACTAGTAGTGGCAGTATTAATAGTGGCAGTACTCATAGTGGCAGTACTCATAGTGGCAGTACTCATAGTGGCAGTACTAATAGTGGCAGTACCAATAGTGGCAGTACCAATAGTGGCAGTACTAGTAGTGGCAGTACTAGTAGTGGCAGTACCAATAGTGGCAGCAACAGCGGCAGTATTAGTAGCAGCAACAGCAACAGTATTAGTAGCAGCAACAGCGGCAGTAGCAGCAACAGTTGCAGTAGCAGCAACAGCGGCAGTAGCAGCAACAGTTGCAGTAGCAGCAACAGTTGCAGTAGCAGCAACAGTTGCAGTAGCAGCAACAGTTGCAGTAGCAGCAACAGCGGCAGTAGCAGCAACAGTTGCAGTAGCAGCAACAGTTGCAGTAGCAGCAACAGCGGCAGTAGCAGCAACAGTTGCAGTAGCAGCAACAGTTGCAGTAGCAGCAACAGTTGCAGTAGCAGCAACAGTTGCAGTAGCAGCAACAGCGGCAGTAGCAGCAACAGTTGCAGTAGCAGCAACAGTTGCAGTAGCCAACTAGTAGCATCAATAGAAGCATAAATTGCAGTACATAACATAAAAATTAATATGTTCAGCCACACACACACACACACACACACACACAACACACCACACACACACACAACACACACACACTGACTGACTGACTGACTGACATCGTTATTAAGCCGACCATCAAGTGCTGTACTGTAGTTTTCCTTTCATGTGATTTGCAGCGGAACGACAAAATAGATTCATAATGCTGCAGCCGTGCACCCCATCACAGTGTGATCGCATGTTATCTCCTCTCTCTCTCTCTCTCTCTCTTCCTCTCTCTCTCTCTCTCTCTCTCTCTCTCTCTCTCTCTCTCCTCTCTCTCTCTCTCTCTCTCTCTCTTTCTCATAATCTTTCCTCTATCTCTGTTTCTTTCTGTCAGGTTCTCATAATCTTCTCTCTCTCATAATCTTTTCTCTATCTCTGTTTCTTACTCTAAGGTTTTCATAATTTTTTCCTGTCTCTGTTTCTTTCTCTAAAGTTCTCATTCTCTCTCTCTCTCTCTCTGTCGCTCTCCTCTCTCTCTCTCTCTCTCTCTCTCTCTCTCTCTCTCTCTCTCTTCTCTCTCTCTCTCTCTCTCTCTCTCTCTCTCTCTCTCTCTCTGTTTCTTTCACGAAAGCTTTCTTATCTTCCTTGTCGTTGTTTCTTATCCAATGAAGGCTGTCAAATCTTTTTTCCCCAATCTCTGTCGTTTTAGTTTTGTTTCACTCTCATATCTATTTTCTGTTTTTTTTTCGTACGTTCTCTTATCCTGTCTCTCTCTCTCTCTCTCTCTCTCTCTCTCTCTCTCTCTCTCTCTCTCTCTCTCTTCTCTCTCTCTCTCTCTCTCTCTCTCTCTCTCTGAGTGCTAATTCATTATCCTCGAAATAAAGAATTTGTCATTGTCATTGTCATTGTCATTGTCTCTCTCTCTCTCTCTCTCTCTCTCTCTCTCTCTCTCTCTCTCTCTCTCTCTCTCTCTACTCTCTCTCTCCCCTTGTAAAGCTCTCTTAACTTTTCCTGTTTGCTTTTGTTTGTTTGTCTGTAAATCTCTCTTCTCTTTTCTCACTTTCTTCTTTTTGTAAATCTCTCTGTCTGTCTCTCTGTCTCTCTCTGTCTCTGTCTCAACCCGTCATCTTTTCTCTGTCTCTTTTGAAGCGCTGTTCTCTGTTCTTTGTCAGTGCTTCTCTTTCGCAAAGCTCTTTAATCTTTTTCTCTGTAACGCCCCATCTCTTTTGTAACACCAATCAAGCATCCAAAACAAAGCACCAAACAAGCAACCAAGCGAACAATACACACAGAAAGCGTGGGATTACAACCACCTACGTACGACGACCCATCAAACAGGGAGAGGAACACACACACACACACACGCCATTTTGGGTTGGGGTAGGATGTGGGTTAAGTGAGTCTGAAACGCATTGTAGCATTGCATTAAACGCTAACTAAGCAACCACAACACTAGATGATTACTCTCTATGGGGTAAGGGAAAGGCAAACAAAGACCAAACAAACATTTAACAAAACAAAACAAAGAAAGAAATCTGGATATGTCGACAACAGCACAACATTCAGGCCCCCCCCCAAAAAAAAAAAAAACAAAAAAAAAAAACAGTTGTCATACTCTGTACACTCAACACAGAACTATGTAAAACAACTCTTATTTCACGGGTGATTAAAAAAACAAAAGTAAAACATAGTTCTGGGGTGAGGAGAGAAGGGGAGGTGGAGGAAAAGGCTGTGCTGACACACATAAACTGAGCTTGCGAACTGATAAGCTCATTATATTGCGTCATAGTCAACTAGTAACACGTCAGTCTGCATGACGAAATATTCACGGCATTCTTACCAACCCAAATTCTTTCTGATCCAAATCAACATAAATTCGTTTAGCCATGTCAACTGTGGTGTCATTTGCGGCACAGTAGCAGTAGCCGTTGCAGCAGCTGTATCAGAAACAGCAGTAGTAGCATAAATAACAGCAGCAGTAGTAGAAACAGCAGCAGTAGCAGAAACAGCAGCAGTAGCAGAAACATCAGCAGAAGTAGGAACAACAGTAGTAGCAGCTCAACTATGGTGTCATATGCAGCAGAGTAGCAGTAGCAGAAACAAAAGCAGTAGTAGAAAACAGCAGCAGTAGCAGAAACATCAGCAGTAGTAGGAACAACAGTAGTAGCAGCTCAACTATGGTGTCATATGCAGCAGAGTAGCAGTAGCAGAAACAACAGCAGTAGCAGAAGCAGTAGCAGAAACATCAGCAGAAGCAGTAGCAGAAACAACAGCAGTTGCAGAAACAACGGCAGTAGCAGCTCAACTATGGTGTCATATGCAGCGCAGTAGCAGAAACAACAGCAGTAGCAGAAGCAGTAGCAGAAACAACAGCAGTTGCAGAAACAACGGCAGTAGCAGCTCAACTATGGTGTCATATGCAGCGCAGTAGCAGAAACAACAGCAGTAGTAGGAACAACAGTAGTAGAAGAAACAGCAGCTGTAGCAGAAACATCAGCAGTAGTAAGAACAACAGTAGTAGCAGCTCAACTATGGTGTCACATGCAGCAAAGTATCAGTAGCAGAAACATCAGAAGTAACAGAAACAGCAGCAGTAGCAGTAACAACAGCAGTAGCAGCAGAAACGGCAGCAGTAGCAGCTCAACTATATGGTGTCATATACAGCACAGAAGCAGCAGCAGTAGCAGGAACAACAGCAGTAGCAGCAGCAACAACAGCAGTAGCAACAACAACAACAGCAGTAGCAGCAGCAACAACAGCAGTAGCAACAACAGCAGTAGCAGCAACAACCCCAGTCCCACATATAGACTGGAAACGCCGTCACGCTGCCTGCACTCAGCAGCCCCTCTGCTATATAAAACTGGCCATAAACTGCTGGGTGTGTTGGTTTTTCATTTCGTCTCCTGTCACACGGCAAATGATGTTTCACGCGTTCCGACCAGTCTAGCATCCATGTGGGTGACTGTGTAAACAGATAAACCTGTAAGCATGCAAACACACACACACACACACACACACACACACACACACACACACACACACACACACACACACACACCTGCATTTGTGTGTGTGCAAGATTGTTTGCCAGTGCAAGTGTATGAGTGTGTGTATGCGTGCTCGCGAACACATACACACACTCGTATGCACTTAGACACACACACACACACACACACACACACACACACACACACACACACACACACACACACACACACACACACAGAGTCAATGGCACAAAAATGCACATAAACACACTTCTCACAAGGGAAAAAAACCCCAACAAATTAAAAAAAAAATCCACACCCAAGATAAGAAAATGATTGCACACAATGCAAAAAAGAAAAAAGGGCAGAATATACGCCGTAAGAAAGAAGGTATTCGCACAGAATGTTTGCCACCCCCCCCCCCCCCCCCAAAAAAAAAAAAAAAGGCAGATTTTACATCTTTCTCATCCACTGCACATTGTGTGTTGTTAACTGGCAACACAGGTCCGCAGTGTCTGTCCTGCTCGCCACACTGTGCCAAGATTGTTGTTGTTGTTGTTGGTTTTTTTAACCAGTGACAATTCAGTGAACACGTCAAACTTGTTTTGTTTTGTTTTGTTTCTTTGAGGTTGGTTTTTTTTCTTAGTGAAAAGAACTGTGAAGAAAAAAAAGGGTAGATATATAAAGTACATCACCATTACTTGCACAAATCACCTCCTTGCAGAATGCGGGCAGGGGTGAGGGTGGTGGTGGTGGTGGGGGGGGGGGGGGGGGGGTAGATGCAGACAAGCTGTGAAAGCTTGTTTGATTATTTTTAATTTTGGAAGTTGTACGATAGGTGTGACTCATCAAAAATACCAAGAGATTCACACGCACACACAAACACGAACGCACACGCACGAACGCACACGCACGCATGCGCGCGCCACACACACACACACACACACACACACACGCAGCACAACAGACAACTTCTAGAGACAAACACACCCACCCAGAGGAAAACCATCTACTCACAGCGATTTCAGACAGAAGGTAAACAAACTGATTGCACACAACGTAAGAAAAGCTGTCAGATTTTATGCCATCAGGCAGAAGATAAGGAAACTGATTGCACAGAATGTTAGAATTTTTAAAAAAAAGACAGACTTTACGTCTTTCTCTTTCACTGCACTACACGGTAACTGGCAGTTCAAGTTTGCAGTGTCTTATGTTTACCAGTGTGCCGACTTTTTACCACAGACAATGCAGTGAACACATCAAGAGTTTGCTCTTTGGTTTTTCTTTATTCGTTGTTGGTTTTTCTTCTTCTCCCAAATGAACTGGTAAACGAGAGAATAAATCCCAAAGGCATCACCATCACATGCACAAATCACCTTTTTTGCATACGCCCAGAGAAAAAAAAAGCGGAGGCTGTCCTGAAAGTTATGTGATGATCTTTAGTTGTTGTTTTTTTCACTTTTGGAAGACTCATAAAATGTTGTGGAATGACAAAAATACCGATGCATGAACACCTAACACACACACACGCAGCGCCGCGCGCACACACACACACACACGACACACACGGACGACACACACACACACACACACACACACACACACACACACAGCCAACTGCCAGAGATTTAAAATGCACAACCAAACACACTCACACAGAAGAAAACCAACACACAGCATTTCAGACAGAAGGTAAACAAACTAGATTGCACACTTAGAAAATGTAGTGAATAAAATGATTCAGAGTTATCGTTCATAGGCAGAGGATAAGGCAAACTGATATGTATAGACTGATAAAAAAAAATGTCAGGCTTTATGTCAAACAGGCAGAGATAAGGAAACTGATATGTATAGACTGTAAAAAAAAAATGCAGGCTTTATGTCAGAGAGGAAAGAAACTGATTGCAAGACTTAAAAAAAGTCAGGCTTTATGTCAAAAGGCAGAAGATAAGGAAACTGATTGCATAGAATGTTTTTTTCTTTTAAATGGCAGACTTTACAATTTTCTTTTTTTTCTTTCTTTCTTTCTTTCTTTCATCTTCTTCTCCTTTTTCTTCCTCTTATTTTCTTTTATATATCGATGATAATGGAATAAGCACTCATGTGGTGTCTTATATCCAGTCCCCATGTGTATGCAGTTTTGTCATCTGTCCCCACCGTCACACAATGGCCTACTCTTGCGAAAAGCGGAACGGGATTTAACGTGTGCGCAAGATGTTCTGCGCGAGTTAGCACACGGGACCTCGGCTTATAGTCTCATCCGAAAGACTTTTGGAAAGAGTGGAGTCGGCACTGATGTTAACTCCAGAGGAAAAATCCTCTTGAACGAGATTCGAGCCCGGGTCAGTAGATCACGAATACATCCCTCTAACCACCAGGCTGTCCCGCCCACCGCACTACAGGGTAACTGGCAGACAATACAGGCCTGCAGTGTCTTTCTGTTTACCATTGTGCCTGAGTTTTTACCACAGACAATCCAGTGAACACATCAAGAGTTTGCTTTTTGGTTTTTCTTCATTCGTTGTTGGGTTGTGTTTTTTTATATCTCAAATGAACTGGTAAACGAGAGGATAAATCATTAAGGCATCACCATCGCATGCACAAATCACTTTCATTGCAGAGGCAAGGGGAAAATGTCGTACGCAAGCTGGGAAACTTATTTGATGTTTAAAAAAAAAAAAATTTGGAAGGTTCAGAAAATGTGGAATGACAAAAAAAATACTGATGCATAGATACACAAAGGTAGATACAGGAATAGAAAAAAACCCAGACAGACACATAAGATGTACAAAGAGGCAGATAGACAAACAGACAGCACAACACATGCACGCACGCAGCTGCGCGCGCACACACAATAAACAAAAATATAAAAAGTAAATAAAGATAAAACACACATGCACGCACACATACACACACTAACACACTACACACAGAATGAACAAAATATAAAACAGTAAATAAAGATAAAACACACACGCGCGCGCGCGCGCACATACACACACCCACATACATACGCACGCGCACACACAGAGTGTTTTGATAATTTGGTATTGATTTCAGATTTCTGACTTTCTGTAAAACCTTTATTTCTCTATGAGGAAGAGGTACAGCACAACACAACACAATACAGTCATTGAATGCTCTTTGTCAACGTTCATAGAGATGGTTTTGTGGTCAGTGATAGTTGATGAAGCCACTTGTTGTTGGTGTTGTTGTTCTTTCTCCTTTTCCTTCTCCTCCTCCTCCTCCTCCATCATCATCATCATCATCATCATCATCATCATCATCATCATCATCATCATTACCATCACTTTCTTCTTCTTCTTCTTCTTTTTCTTCTTCTTCTTCTTCTTCTTCTTCTTCTTCTTCTTCTTCTTCTTTATTGTTGTTGAAAAGTTTGGGAATGAAAGGAATGGGGTTCTTCAGTTAAATGTCCTTCATTTAAATGTTCAATATCATACGATAAAGTCGTGCGTGCGCGCGCGTGTGTGTGTGTGACGTCTGTCTCTATATAGTGTGTACTCATCTCTCTCTCTCTCTGTCTCTCTCTCTCTGTCTCTCTCTCTCTCTGTCTCTCTCTCTCTCTGTTTCTCTCTTTGTCTGTCTCTCTGTCTCTCAGTCTCTCTCTCTCTCTCTCTCTCTCTCTCTCTCTCTCTCTCTCTCTCTCTCTCTCTCTCTCTCTCTCTTCTCTCTGTGGGCACACTTACCATTCCTTTGTAATCCCCAGTCATTAGCACGTTGCTGATGGATTTAGTGTAGGACGAGAGAGTGATACCTCGTGTGTGTGTGTGTGTTTGCGCGCGCGCGTACGTGTGTGTGTGTGTGTGTGTGTGTGTGTGTGTGTTTGTGTTTTGTGTGTGTGCGTATGTGTTTGTGTGTGTGTGGTGTGGTGAGCGAGAGAGAGAGAGAGAGAGAGAGAGAGAGAGAGAGAGAGAGAGAGAGAGAGAGAGCAACATTGTTTTGCTGTCAACATATTGTAAATGAGCTTTATCAGCGAGAAATCATGGACATTTTGCGTTTTGCGAAGTCAGGCATTTTCCTGACAGAGCACACACGTACCCAATGCTATGTCAGCGAGCGAACCATTAGAGAGATGTGTAACACACACACCACACACGCACACACCAACACACACACAACACACACACACACGCTCTCTCTCTCTCTCTCTAACACACTTTCTCTCTCCTTGTGCAAGTATGTTTGCTTGCTCTCTCTCTTTCTCTTTTTTTACAGACAAAAATGTATTTTAAAAACCCAGCCAAACAAGAAAGCCTGTTGCATGTAAAACAGTCTCCAGCAACTTGTACGCTTACCTACACGTTAGTAGTTTAGTGAAAGTATGCGATGCCCGTGATAATGAAACGAATTATTAGCCCTATAAAACGCTACGTACTTCCTTTAGTGCGAAAAGAACAATTATGTGTACTATCTTCGCCTTCCCCTAAAGACTCTTTGATGAAACTTGCGAGTGGAGTAAAATTCTCAAGAAAGGAAAAATTAACAATATACTAGCCTTAAAGAAGGGGGAAAATCAAAAGATTTGTTCGTCTTCAGATGACACGGAAGAGTACAGCAAAACAAGTCAATCTCTGGGATGTCAGAGTTTATGCAATAATATTCAAATGACTTAATGACCTCCCTGAGTCCTTCAGATTGTTATAGTGCAGTGCCCTGAATTTTATGGGCAGTACGTCTTGGGCACATTAACATTGTGGAGCCCATTCCTCTCTCGTAGAGAGCATGCTGGACATGTTTGTGTCATCAATCAGCCATGGCTGGCCATTTCATCTAAAAAAGTAGGATGGATTTTCAAAATGAAACATGCCTATGTCTGCACATGTGGCCTCTGTTCATAGTCTAGTCAAAATGATTTTAAAGGGAACAAAGATAATGGAGGCACCGTGTTCGAGTGGTTTAGGCGGTCAACTCGTGATCCAGAGGTCGCGGGTTCGATCCCCGCTCGGCTCGGTGTTGTGTCCTTGGGAAAGACACTTTACTCCTATTTTCCTCACTCCACCCAGGTGTACAAGTGGGTACCAGCTCTGCTGGGAAGTATCTGGCGACAGACTAGCGTCCTGTCACAGGGGTGGTGAAAAACCATCAGTTCGCTTAACGCTACAGAAACCGGGATAAGCTCCGGCTCTATGGGCCTTCTGGCTCGAAAGAACATACTACTACTTTACTACTTACTCAAAGATAATAATTGGGCCAACTTCAAGGGAAACATTCCTTATACTCGATAAGTTGAGTTTGCGCCCGAAATTACATAAAGTTATAATCTCAAAACAAACAACAGACAAACAAAATTTTCTTTTTTAAAGTTAACCCATAGGGGTTCTCGTTGTCGTACACTAAGTTGGAATTATCACATTGATTATTTAAATACTAAGGCTCGGAAAAGTCTTAATCTTCTGAAAGTTATTAGTAAACAAGTGTGGGCTTATGATGTAGCTGTTTTAAAACATTTGGCATTATCTTTAGTACGTTCCTGACTCATTTATGGCCAGGAAGCATTTTTCAGTGCTCCAAAATATTTATTACAGAAAATGTCAAGACTAGACTGCAAGGCTTTTCGATTAGCTCTGGGGGTACCTTTTCATGCATCGTCCAGGGGTACCTATAAGGAGATAGGAATTTTGCCATTAGACGAATATCGACAACTGGCTGTGGCTAAATATCTCTTACGTTGTTCAACACAAGAAACCAATGTGGACAACGAAATTAGTATAAGATCTGATGTCAACTTTCCAAAAAGAGCACATTCTATTCGCTCTGTAACCACAGCTAGAACCTATACTTCTCAATTATTTGATCAAGCAGATATAAATCCCACAAAAATAGCTAAATCGAAGATTCACTCTCCGCCTTGTCCCCCATGGGAACTTAAGAGAGCTAATTTTGACGTAAATTATTCCTCTTTAACGAAAAAAGGTAATGAAAATATTTTTAGCGCATCAGTAAAAGAATATATACAAACTACATATCCAAATCATTTAAAAATCTACACAGATGGTTCCCTTTTGAACAATAATGAGGCGGGTGCAGCGTTTGTCATACCATCTTTGAAAATAGAGAGATCATTTTATGTAGGAAAAAATCGATCTATTTTTACAGCTGAATTGTCTGCTATTTTGATGGCTTTATATTATCTTTTAGATTTTCCTAAAGACATATTTCAAATACTTTTCTGTGTTGATTCCAGGTCCGTCTTACTTGCCCTGAGAAACTTCAGTTCAAAAGTGAGACAAGATTTCATAATTGAGATTAGTCATCTAATTCATTTTCTGATGATACGAGGCACTGGTGTTACCTTTTGCTGGATACCCTCGCACTGTGGTATTTACTTTAATGAAAAAGTTGACAGAAAAGCAAAATGTGGAGCTGAGCATATCGATGGGTCTTGCAGCATAATTGTTCCTCTATCCATCCATGAGGGCTATAGCATGTTACAAAATGCATGTTGGAAACACTTTAAAAAGAAACTACAAAGTACCGGTTATTCCTGGAGTGATGATGTAGCCCATGTATTATCTTTTGATAAGATCAAATATCGTAATTTACATGAATATAGAAATGTTGTATCTCTTATATACAGGTTTAAGCTCAATGCTTTTAGAACAATTTTTTTTTAAAAAGCAACATGTATCTGTGGTGAAAATCTTACCAATGATCACATTCTTTTACGATGCAGAGATCTGAAAAACATCTTACCTGCCTTCCCAGTCCGTAGCTTGCAGTAAGTTCTTAAAGACATTCCATTAATGAAAGAAATTGTATTGTCATTAAGCCATACTCCTATTTTCAGACTCCTCTGATGTAAGGATAGCTTCAAGTTATATGAATTGGAAAGTTGGTATTTTTGCTGTTTGATGTTTTGGGGGTTGGTTTTGTTGTTGTTGTTGTTTTTCTTTTTTTTTGGGTTGTTTATTTTCCCTCCAGAATTCTTGTTTATGCTTTTTTCGTAATAGTTGTTTATTGCGATTGATTAGTTATGTGCATACCCTCCCCCCCTACACACATACACAAGCACGTGCGCGTGCGCACACACACACACGCACACGCGCACGCACACACACATACACACACTTTCCTGTCTGATATCACTATTTAGTGGAAGGACGTTAAACTGAAGAACTACTTGCAGTGGAGATGTCGGGCATATAGACAGAAGGTAGCTTGCTTGCATCTGGTCGTGCCTATAGACACTGTTCGCCCATGATTCCAATGGCAAACGTATTTTTTAAGGAAACATCTATAGCTCACAGATTGATTTATCTTTTAGCTTTCACAAGGGACGTGTGATTGTGCATAGCTTCGCTAGTTCGTATTATTATTCAACCATTTTAAGACTTGGTTCGTGATCCTAAAGAAGACTACAGTTTTGATATTGGCAGTAAACATTTTTAAAAGATGCAAAAACAACCGATTATACGACTAGATCTGAATGTTTCTTCCTTCTTCTTACTTCCTATCCCCCAAGGAGTTTGGATTTGTTGTCTCTGCTCTGTAGCCAGGGAGTTTTAAAACTTTGGCCTCATAAACCTTCATTCAATTCATCATAGAATCAGGTTTGTGACGATGTCCATACAGGACATTGGTTTGTAATGTCGGTCGAAGGATTTGCAGGGACACGGAGTCAGTGCCAATCTTAACTCTAGGGGAACATCTTAGCAGAGAGCTGACCCCGAGTCCTCGGTTACCGCCAGCTTAGGAGTAGACTACTGCTGTTGTGTCGTAAACAGTGGACAGGCTCAACGGAGTTGAGAACTTCTCTCCAGGTTTGGAAACTGGGGAAACTATCCTTCTCTTTTCCCTCACGGGGTGGGGTGGGGGTGGTGGGCTGTCAATGCACATACTGCAAATAATAATAATAATAATATAGGGAATTTATATAGCGCTGAATCTTGTAAAGCAACAAATCAAAGCGCTCAATAGCAAGATAACGATTCTAAATCTGACAATTCCTATTGTCTTTGTGAACGTGCGAATGGGGTAAAACAACAGATTTTCCAGGGTAGGCAGTACCCGTTTTAGGCCAGTTTCGATGTAATTTTTATTTGTGTGATATATTTCACTGCCATTGTTTTGATATAAAACGATGTGCTGAGCAGTTTAGTTGTACCTTTCAGTTACGTTTGGACCGCCGGTTCGAGCGGTTGGATGCCTTAACCTAGTGAGCAACAAGAAAATCACTAAAACGACACCGCCCACAGTGCCCTAACCACTATGGTAGTCTGGTTTAAAAAAAAAAAATTTAAAAGGCTTAAAACAAAACTGAACAGTTAAGCCAAGGAAACAGTTTGAATTAAAACTGCACAGCTTTCTGCACAGCTAGAGCCAATCAAAGCTAATCAGCATGTCATGTGTTTGTTTGCTTTTGAAAATCAGCTATAGTCTTTGAAGACAAGTGCTCTCCAAACAGCTAAACGTTGCACCCAAAAAATCACCCAGAGATTTTCAGCGAATAGCTAAAAGACGGGAGACAAGAGGGAGATGAAAATCCAGAACAGAGCTAAAAAGACGACGACGAGGATGTAGAGAAAAATGAATCCACCAGCCAACCTCACTGGCACTCACGCACAACAAACCCTATAACAAAAGCAGTTCATCATGTTTACAGAAACAACAAAACAAACCAGTCTTTTACCGATAAAAAAACAAACAGTAAACAAAATAAATAGCCCCCCCCCCCCCCTCCATCCCTTTAACCCCTTTACCTCCACTCCCCATGAAAAAGCAGACAAAAAAGCACTTCAGTTCTAAACGCTTACGAATCATGAAGGAAAACGAACATCACAGCTGTAATGACAACCTGCAGTGAACGTCTTTCTAAATCAAAAGAATGAACTTTTAGCAAAGAGCGTATGCTGCTTGTGACATTTGGTGATGTGCTTCAGTTTCTGTGTTTTGTTGTTGTTGTTGTTGCTTTGTCTTTTCAAAATAATTAACCCACATTTCAGTAGCTGTGCTCTACTCCCTCCTCTCTCTCCCCTTACACGAAAACTTGCAGATGTCTTCAAGTAGGCTGAATCAGAGAATGTCTTATAACTTGTGGCACAGGGGCTCGGAAAGGTAGCTCAGCAGTTGAGAAGATAGAGGTTCTGGGTTCAAATTGCATCCAAGTCCGGATCTTTTTCTCCATCCTTCCCAGTCCATGAAACTTTTACAGTTGTGAGGTGCTGCAGATCTTTGGATTAAGAATAGATAAGTGAGTTAGTGGGAAACGTGCGTACACCGATCTAAAAAAACACCACCCAAATCCACGGCGCTTAGAGAGTTATCATGGGAAAATTTTTCTGGAATAAATTCGGTCATACACAGTGCATGTTCATATTTTAAAGGGGTGGGGGAAGGGGTGCCGGACTGGACAATACACTGTTTCCAGGGAGAGCAGCCGACACAGAAAAATGTTTTGACTACAATGCAATAAAATACAATACGATACGATATGACACAACACAATGCAATAAGTTAAACGCAAAACAATACAATGCAATGCAACGCAGTGTCACACCATACCATACCATACTATACCATACCATGCCATGCTATGCCATGTTATACCATACCATACCATACCATACCACGCCATTCCATGCCATACCATACCCTACCATACCATACCCTACCATACCATGCTATGCCATGCCACACCATACCATACCATACCATACCATACCATACCATAACCATACCAACACCGCAAAAATATGTTTAAAAGACAATGCAATCTAGTACAATACAACAGCACACAAAGCAAAAACAGTACAAATAAACACAGAAGATCTAGCATCAACAGACGTGCAGAGTCACCTCAAGTATGTGGGCTAATGGCACCTTGAATACAAACAACTGCAGTGAAAACTAAGTTGGTAGCATAGTGAGAGACTGCCAGTTGTTTATTTATTTATACAAATACAGGCGAGTGTGACTAGGCGGCATAAAAGCAACGATGATGGCAGGAGAAAAGAGAGAGAGAGAGGAGAGAGAGAGACAGACAGACAGACAGACAGCAGGCAGGCAGGCAGAGAGAGAGAGAGAGAGAGAGAGAGAGAGCAAAGAACAAACAAATTTTTTTTTAAGTAATCTAAATTTCGCACATGTTCACTCGCAGCACAACTACACACACCACACACACAACACATACACACCACACACATGCGCACGAACGCGCGCACGCATGCAACCAACTCACGCACGCTCCCAGGCACATACACACACGAGCACGGGCACGAACGCACTCACACACACTCACCACACACACACACACACACACACACACACACACACACACACACACACACACACACACACACACACACACACACACACACCACCACCACCACCACCACCACTAACAGCAACAACAACAGCCAACCAAATAAACAAACAACATCAAAAGAACCAAACACATTTACTTGATGCAGGAGATATCGTGCCCAAATAACAGAACACACAAAAAAATAAGAAGAAGAAGTAAAGCTAAAAGAAACAACAACAAATGACACCAACAAGAAGCTGAGAGATCTGATTATTTTTTATTATAGACATTTTAGAATTTTTACTCTGTCTGTCTGTTTGTCTCTGTCTCTGTCTCTCTCTCTCTCTCTCCCCCTCTCTCTCTCTATCTCTCTCTCTCTCTCTCTCTCTCTCTCTCTATATATATATATATATATATATATATATATATAATGTTATCCTAAGTGATATTTTTGTAGCTGACTTTTTGTTATACAGTAACATGTTGTCTGTGTGTGTGTGTGTGTGTGTTTTAAATTTTATTTTTAACCAAAATACTAAGCAGTTCGGCAACCCCCTTCATGTATGGGCCAATGGCCTTTTTGTGAATAAATCATTCGAGTTCGAGTTCTCTCTCTCAAGAATTTGATGTGATCTCTCTGTGTCTGTGTCTGTCTCTGTCTCTGTCTTTGTCCTCTCTCTCTCTCTCTCTCTCTTTCTCTCTCTCTCTCTCCCCTCTCTCTCTCTCTCTTTCTCTCTCTCTCTCTCTCTCTCTCTCTCTCTTTCTCTCTCTCTGGGCGCACTTTCGTATCTCTAGAATGTCTAATGCCTGTTTACGAAGGGTGATCATGCAATGCATGTTATGTTGGCTGAATCTGTCTGTAGGGCACAGAGAGAGAGAGTCAAAGAGGGAGAGGGGGATGGAGGGAGGGAGAGAGAGACACAGAGACAGACAGACAGAGAGACAGAGACAGAGAGAGGCACACTGTTACGTTTTGTTTTTGTTTCGTTGCTTTTTTCAAGGATCTAACGTCTTCACGTAGAATAAAAAATATTAGAAAGATCGAAACAAGAAGGAAAAAAATTACAAATAAATATAATAAATGTACCAAATGCGTGTGACAAAGACAGAAAGTCGGGCGGACGGACGAAGAGAGAGAGAGAGAGAGAGAGAGAGAGAGAGAGAGAGAGAGAGAGAGAGAGAGAGAGAGACAGACAGACAGGACAGACAGACAGACAGACAGACAGACAGACAGACAGACAGACAGGCAGACAGACAGACAGACAGACAGACACGTAAAAAGGGGAAAAACACAGAGAAAGGGGGTGTTGGGGGAAAAAAAACCCACAGAAAAGAGAAATTTCTGTTGTGTGAGTCAAAATGAGGACGCTTATTTTGTTTGGCCCGAGGTGATCACAACAGTTACCCCCCCCTCCCCCCTCCCCCTCCCCCCACTTCCACCCCTCAACCCTTCTCCTTTCTGAGCAAGTTATTTACACACAAGCACACACACACACACAGGCACGCGCACGCGCGCACACACACACAAGTAAGAAGGAAACTAACTGTACACAAACTCGGCAGCAGCTCTCCGCTCTCCACATCTGCACCAGCAGCATCAGTGTGTCATCGTGTTACTAACTAACGACGCTTCTCGTTTGGTCGTCAGATCAGCTTCTTCAGTGCTGACTGTACCTTTCAGTCAATCCCTCCCTCCACCCCCTCCCCCCACACACACACACACACACACACACACACACACACACACACACACATCCCTTCCCTCTTTCTTCGTCCTTCCCACCTCCTCTGTCTGAATGTCTGTTTGCCTGTCTGCCTAGTCTTGTCTGTCTGTCTGTCTGCCTGTCTCTGCCTCTGTGTGTGTGTGTGTGCCTGTGTGTGTGTGTGTGTGTTGTGTGTGTGTCTCCTCTCTCTCTCTCTCTCTCTCTCTCTCTCTCTCTCTCTCTCTCTCTCTCTCTCTCTCTCTCTCTCTCTCTCTCTCTCTCTCTCTGGGGGACGGGATAGCCTAGTGGTTAGAACATTGCGCTCGCAATCTGACGACCCGGGTTCGATTCCCGTTCAAGGGGATATTTTCCTCTGGAGTTAACATCGGTGCAGACTCCACTCTACCCAAAAGTCCTTCGGATGAGACTATCAACCGAGGCCCCGTGTGCGAACGCACGTAGAACATCTTGCGCACACGTTAAATCCTCTCCCGCTTTTCGTAAGAGTAGGCCATTGTGTGCCGGTGGGAACAGATGACAGAATTTACAAAACCGCATACACACAGGGACTAGATGTAAAAAAGCACATGAGTGCTTATTCCATTATCCTCGATCTAAAAAATATATATTAAATAAAATATCTATCTCTTGCGCGTGTGTATGTGTGTGTGTGTGTGTGTGTGTGTGTGTGTGTGTGTGTGTGTGTGTGTGTGTGTGGTGTGTGTGTGTGTGTGTGAGAGAGAGAGAGAGAGAGAGAGAGAGAGAGAGAGAGAGAGAGAGAGAGAGAGAGAGAGAAGAGAGAAGCGAGCGAGAAAAGACAGACAGACAAATAGAAAGAAAGACAGACAGACAAATAGGTAAAGACAGACAGACAGTCTAGCGAAAATGTGTAAGGAGAGCTGCACCAACGCAGAACACCTTATGGTGCTCCTATATCATTTCTCATCAGGGGTACCCCCCCTCCGACCCCCCCCCCCCCCCCACACACACACAACACACAACACACACACACACACACACACACACACACAACACACACGCACACACAGAGGCCTGTAGCCAGTCAGGTCGCGTTGACTTGAGCAGAGTCATACTTCACATTATTTTGTTTTTGTTGTTTTGTTTCTCTCTGCCCTCACCTACTGTAATTCTGAGACTTGGCGTCTTATCTCGTTATCACAGTCTGACAGTTTTGTCTGAGTACGCTTTAGCTTAGATAACACAGAGAGAGAGAGAGAGAGAGAGAGAGAGAGAGAGAGAGAGAGAGAGAGAGAGAGAGAGAGAGAGAGAGAGAGAGAGGAGAGAGAGAGGAGCGAGAGGGAGAGAGGGAGGGGGAGACAAAGAGAGAGAGAGAGGGGGGGGGGGGGGGGAGACAAAGAGAGAGAGAGAGACAGATAGGCAGGCAGGCAGAGAGGAGAAAAGGAGTGGAGTGGAGAGAGAGAGAGAGAGAGAGATTCGGGTGAGAGAGAGTAGGCCTATTGGTGTGTTTGGGAGGGGGGGGGGGGGGGGGGGGGCAGTGCATGCATGCATACTTACGTGTGTGCATCCGTACGCGCGTACGTACGTGCGTGCGTGCGAGCACCTACGTGTGTGTGTGTGTACGTGTGTGTGTATGTGTGTGTGTACATGTGTTTGTGTGTGTGTGTGTGTGCACATCCGTACGTGTATGCATCCGTACGTGCATGCGTGCAAGTGTGTGCGTGTGTGTGTGTGTGTGTGTATGTGTGTGTGTGTGTGTGTGTGTGTTGTGTGTGTGTGTGTGTGTGTGTGTGTGTGTGTGTGTGTGGTCGCGCGCGCGCGTGTGAGTGTGCAGATAGTTATTACATGATTATGTCTAGCTATCAACTTGCACCTGTTGCTGTTGTTTTTCTTGCAATTAACTCTTCCTTTCAGAAAAGAAATGAAGTGGAGCAGTGTGTGTGTGTGTGTTGTGTGTGTGTGTGTGTGTGTGTGTGTGTGTGTGTGTGTGTGTGTTGTGTGTGTGGGGCATAAAGTGGAGCAGTGTGCGTGTGTGTGTGTGTGTGTGTGTGTGTGTGTGTGTGTGTGTGTGTGTATAAAGTGGAGCAGTGTGTGTGTGCGTGTGTGTGTGTGTTTGGCGGAGGGGGGGGGGGGGGTGTAATCTGACTAGGGTTGGAACAAGACGCAAAACAACAAAGGAAGAACAATTCAACAAAAGTAAACACATCCCATTAACTTTACACACACACACACACACACACACACACACACACACACACACACACACACACATACACACACACACACACACACACACACACACCACTATTTTCTGTCAGTTAACCTAGCGCTGACTGTATATCTATCTATCTATCTGTCCGTCTGTCTCTGTCTGTCTCTGTTTCTCTCTCTCTGTCTCTGTCTGTCTGTCTGTCTTTCTGAGTCTCTATCTGTCTGTGTCTCTGTCTGTCTCTCTGACTCTGTTTCTGTCTTTCTGAGTCTCTGTATGTCTGTGTCTCTGTCTGTCTGTCTCTCTGTCTTTGTCTCTCTCTGTCTCTGTATTCTTGTCTCTGTCTGTCGTCTGTCTGTCGGTCTCTTCTTCTCTCTCTCTCTTCTCTCTCTCTCTCTCTCTCTCTCTCTCTCTCTCTCTCTCTCTCTCTCTCTCTCTCTCTCTCTCTCTCTCTCTGAATACCTACACGCCCTGCATAACTAAGGTGCATAAGCACTGGTCTATGCGTTTGCTCGTTTGCTTGACACTTTGCTTTCCCAGTCTCTACCTATTTCTTTCTTTTTCTTTCTTTCTTTCTTTCTTTCTTGTGCTTGTTTACCTGTCTGACTACGTACTTGTCAGTTTTGTCTGGCTCCCTGATTAGGTTAATTGTTTATGTGTTTGTGCATCTCTGCTGATGCGCGTTTGAGTGTACACACACTCGCTGACGTGCAGGATTGTGCGCGCACGGGAGTGGGAGCATGCGCCGGATTGCAAGGGTGCGTGCATTTGTGTGTGTGTGTGTTTGTGTGTGTGTGTGTGTGTGTGTGTGTGTGTGGTGTGTGTGTGTGTGTGTGTGTGTGTGTGTGTGTGTGTGTGTGTGTGGTGTGTGGGTGTGTGTGTGTGTGGTGTGTGTGTGTGTGTGTGCGCGCGCTTCTGTTGTAAAGCGACAATGAACTGTGATGGTTGTTTTCAGGAGCGGGAGATTATGAAAGAAATCATGGACAACGGGCCTGTGCAAGGTAAGATGCTTTTAAATCTGCCTTTGCTCTCTGCACACACACACACACACACACACACACACACACACACACACACACACACACACACACACACACACACACACACACACACACACACACACAGATTGACAGACACACACACAGATTGACAGACAAACACACATACACCCAAACACACACAGACACACACACACACACACACACACACACACACACACACACACACACACACACACACACACACACACACACACACACACACACACACACACACACACACACACACGCACGCACACACACACACAAATACACGGGATATTTTCTCCTGGAGTTAACATCAGTGCAGACTCCACTCTCTCCAAAAGTCCTTCGGATGAGACTGTAAACCGAGGTCCCGTGTGTGCGAACGCACGCAGAACATCTTACGCACACGTTAAAATCCTGTTCCGCTTTTTGTAAGAGTAGGCCATTGTATGCTGGTGGGAACAGATGACAGAATTTATAAAACCGCATACCCACGGGGACTGGATGCAAACATGCACATAAGTGCTTATTCCATTATCCTCGATATAAAAGAATAAAATAAAAAAATAAATAAATATATAAACACACACACACACACTTTCTCTCTCTCTCTCCTCTCTCTCTCTCTCTCTCTCTCTCTCTCTCTCTCTCTCTCTCTCTCTCTCTCTCTCTCTCCCTCCTCTCTCTCTCCTCTCTCCTCTCTCTCTCCCTCTCTCTCTCTCCCTCCTCCCCCCCCCCCTCTCTCCCCCCCCCCCCTCTCTCTCTCCCTTTACCATCTGGCTGTGTCTGTATTTGTTTCTCTATCTCTGTCCCTCTCAGCCTCTGTTAGTGTCTCCTTGCCTTTCTTTGCCACTAGGCCTGTTTCACGTACACTCGTTTGATACTTGCGCAGACTTAGCACGTGACAAAACAAAAGAATATATAGAAAAAGAACAGAGATGAAAACCAACAGAAACTTTTAATAATAATAATATATGGAATTTATATAGCGCCGAATCTTGTAAAGCAACAAATCAAAGCGCTCAGATTTTTTATCCAAAGGTAAATGGAATAAGCACTCATACGCTTTTTTTTTACATCCAGTCCCCGTGTGTATGCGGTTTTGTAAATTTTGTCATCTGTTCCCACCGGCACACAATGGCCTACTCTTTCGAAAAGCGGAACAGGATTTAACGTGTGCGCAAGATGTTCTGCATGCGTTCGCACACGGGGCCTCGGTTTATAGTCTCATCCGAAGGACTTTTACGTTATCACTGAACTTTCCCATGTTGCAGCTATCTTCGAGGTGCCTGAGGATTTCTTCATGTACAAGTCGGGTATCTACCAGTACACTGACGTCACCCGCAATGATCCACCCCGCGCCCGAAAATCTGCCTACCACTCTGTCAGGATCATAGGGTAAGACAACCACCCGGGTATGTAGAATACAACCTGTAATGTCAGTGGAAACTTGAGGCTGTAGTGCTTTACCTTGAAGTAGCCTAAAGAGCTGAGATACAAGAACAAAAAATGGGTCTGATGGAAATGATCAACTTTACCGTGAAGCAGCTCAAAGCACTATCCCCGTGGGAATCCCGGCGAGCTCTTTTCAGTAAAAATAGTATCTCCACCTTCTAGAAATTCTGTGCTAGAAAGTTCCACTGTTCTATCTCTTTGTTTCTATCTTTCTCTCTCTCTCTTACTTATTTTCTGCCTTCCCAGTCCATTCTCTTGCCAATTTTTCAAGCAGATGTTTCAAGAAATACTCTCTTTTCATTATTTTATGATATTTGTGTGTGTGTTCTTCTTTTCTGGCGATCAGGTAGTGATATCTAAACACTAGGATGGGCACAGGATGTTCACTCTGCAGTGTTATTTGCCCATGTGGCATTTGTATGTATATATTTGTACTTTAAAATGTTCACTATCTTTTACTACGTTATTTTGTAACCTGGTGATGATAAATTAAGCGAATGGCTGGCGTCCTCAGCACAGCCTGGTTTATTAGCCTTAAGGCATGAAATGATTTAGCTATTGTGTCTTCTTCTTCTTCATCGAACACTCAGACAGCAACTATTGTTTTCTGTCATATGAGCAAAAATGCGTTGCGCGGCCGTTAAGCGCCTGACAAGTCAGGCCCAGCACATCCGACTTCGGCATGGGAGAGAAAATCTTTTGAAGTCTTTCCGGAAAAGAGGCAGGAGAATAGACCAGGAAGGCAGCAAAAAGATGAGGAGGCGACAAGAAGAAAAGGAACAAGGCAGAAACAAAGAGAGAGGAACAGAAAAGAGGGAATTCCTAGCACAGAATTTTCAGAAGGTGGGAATTCTTTTTATACTGACAGGTCCCCGACATCCCCCGGGGAAAGATATTGTGTCATTTACTGGTGTGTGTATTTTTTCAGGTGTTAGATATTTAAAAGTAATAGGAAGTGTTCATTTCTATCTGTGATTTCATTTCTTTTACTTCTAAATTAACTCCTTGAGGAGTCTTTAAGGCACTTTCACAACCCCCTGTGTTATGACTAATTTGAACCTGCCGAAGTTCGACTTCTTTTTTTATAAAAGTCGGGGGCATGCTGGGTATGGTTGCGTCATCTACACTATCAGCCATAGCTGACTCACTCTTTCTTTTTAACAGGTTCTAACCTGTGCGCAAGATGTTCTGCATAGGTTCGTACACGAAACCTCGGTTTATTGTCTCATCCAAAGAACTTTTAGAGGAGTGGAGTCAAGCACTGATGTCAGTTAACTGCAGAGGGAAAATACCCCCGAAAACAGACTCCTCAGCAGAGATTCGAACTCGTGTCCCTAGTTATGGTCAGATCGTGAGTTTGACGCTCTAAGTTCTTCACCCTTGTCTTCCTTACAAAAACTGCACTTACACACGGGGACTGGATGAACAAAAGCACACGAGTACTTATTCCATTATCCTCGAAATAAAAAAATTTCGAAACTATATAATAACATAAATAAATAGAAAGGCCACCCCGGTTTCCCGGCCCCCAACATAGACCCCTGTTTAAGGACAAGGACTGAACAGACGTGAGGATGATGGCCGGCTTTTACATTACGATCAGTTGCTGCATTGCCACCAGCTATCAACTCCAGCAAGAAGTTTAGGGTTGTTGTTGTTGTTGTTGTTGCTCTGATCAGTGAATATGTGTGTGTGTGTGCTTTCAGGTGGGGAGTGGACCGAACTACTGATGGAGATATCATCAAATACTGGGTAAGTCACTGCGATGGCGCGCACCCAGACACACGCACTGACGCGCGCACACACACACACACACACACACACACACACACACACACACACACACACACACACACACACACACACACACACACACACACACACACACACAGATACACAATTGCTTACACATACACATACACATACACACACATACACACACACCCCACACACACACACACACACACACACACACACACACACACACACACACACATACACACACACATAACATCTTGCGCTCACGTTAAAACCCGTTCCGCTTTTTGGAAGAGTAGGCCATTGTGTGCCGGTAGGAACGGATGACAAAATTTACAAAACTGCATCCACACGGGGACTAGATGTAAAAAGCACATGGGTGCTTATTCCATTATCCTCGAAATAAAAGAATGAAATTTTTTTTTAATCACACACATGCACGCATACACACACAGTCACTTACTCACTCACTCACATCACACTCACACACACACACACACACACACACACACACACACACACACACACACACACACACACACACACACACACACACACACACACACACCACCACACACACACACACTGGAAGAGGGCTAATGGTGATGCCACCCCCCCCACACACACACACACACACAAAGACCCAAACAAAAAAAACCAACAACAACAGCAAACAAACAAAAAAAAACCCAACCAAACCAAAACAAAACCAAAAAAACCCAACCGAACTCACACTATTCATGATAACCTTCATCACTTCTTAGAGAGGCCTGCAACTGTCAATTTAGCGGTTGTGGTCTTGGTAATGTCAATGTCATCATAGTTATCTTCAAAGAGTCTTTTGTTGAGCTACCAGACTTATTTTCACTGACATAGCTGCAATCTATTCTGTTTTAGCTGGTTCGGCTTATGTTGTGATCATACTGATTTTCAATGCACTGTTGTCATAAAGGTTTTATTTGTACTGAGGGTGACCTCCATCCTATATCCACTATTCCAGCAGAGGGTCTGTATGTGTTGAAGTTATTCTGAAATTTCAAACCAGCCTTCTGACATAGCTCTCCTCTCTATAGGTAAAGGTAAAGGAGTCCCATAACCTATAAGGTCGTAGGGGAGCGAGGCGTCAGAGACCTCACTTCTCTAGGGCCAGCATATTGAGGGCGGCGCCCATCTCCTCTCCCTCGCTGCTTTACCTTCCCTGACCCTAAAGAGGGCAGGTACCCATTTACAGCTGGGGGAACTCCTATAGCTTGAATTCAAATGTATTATCTCACTAAAGGTTCTCTGCATCTGGAGAATGATCTTATTGCAATGGATCTCATTGTAATCAACTTCATAGTAAGTGATTTCAGTGTCATTGACGCCATTATCACTTGATTTCTTTGTCCTTGACCTCATTGTAACTGGCCTCACTGTCACGGAACCTCACCATACACCCACCATCTTCCGGCTGCCAACAGATCTGCGCCAACTCCTGGGGCCCTGACTGGGGGGAGAAGGGCCATTTCCGCATCATCCGCGGCGTCAACGCCAACAACATCGAGACCTACATCATCGGCGCCTGGGGCAAGGTGACGGGCGACATCATGCTCCGCCAGATCCTGGAGGAGAACCGGCGCCGCCGCCTGCAGGCTCTGGGCCTACCCACGGCTGACGACAACGCGCGACGACTTCGCCGCCGAAGGCGACGCCGACACCACGACCACGCCAGCAAACAGCTGAGGAGTCTGCTGACGGGCCGACGCCGGAGGCAGCGGCGGAGACATCTGGATACCCAGCAGAGAAGACCCCGCCAGAACGAGGACGACCCCGACAGGAGGACGCCGCACAAGAGCCGGAGAGAGCGCGACAGATCGGCGGGGCGCGGGGAGGGGGGAGGACGCCGGCACAGGAAGAAGACAGGAAGGCCCCAGAGCGGCAGGAAGGGCGAGAGGAAGAGCGGCGGCCGGGGGAGGAGGAGGAGGAGGAACAGGAGCAGGCAGGCCACCCCCTCTGCCACCACGCGCATGCCCATGCTGGAGGATGTTATAGCATCTGTAGAGGGCTAGGCACACACACGTTGGCACACCTTTGCTGGGCTATCTGGCTGTGAAGTTCCATACCCTTGTCTGTCTTCCGTGTAGCCTACAGCTGACTGACTGACTGCACTGACTGACTGACTGACTGACTGACTGACTGACTGCCTGCCTGCACTGACTGACTGCCTGCACTGCAGTAGCCTAGGGGGCTGGGTGATTTCAGCACTGGTCGTTAGGCTTGTAGCTAGAGGCTGGGTGGGGTTTTCCTGTAGTGGGAGTTGTACAAATGTGTCGCTCAGTCTGCTGGACTGACTGACGGGGGATTACCGATGCATATTATCTGTTATATCTTTTTGGTCACGCTGCGTCCATGTTATTTATGTCTTGCTGCCAGAGCTGAGCACACTGTGTGGGCTTTGGTTTTGAAACTATGGCCAGGTCAGTTGTAGTGTAGTAAGTAGGTCAGTAAAGGCTTGGCTTTTAATTCCAAAAAGAAATGTACTCAAAGGGCATTCTGTGAACATGACGTTGAAGCCTCAGTCTTCCCAGATAATCACGAACAAATATACTTGTACAACATTACAATATACTACAAAAAGTACAATATTATACTCTTATTTCCTTGGTTTCCTGTTAGGACAACAGCGGTGACTGCGAAAAAAGCCAATAACAAAAAAACAACTGTCAGAACTATCCAAAATGTGTACAGACTAACTCTGCTTGAATGATAAGAATCAAGTGAGAAGTCGGAATGTGTCCGTTGAGGCCAGAGAGCAGACTTCGGCCAAGTCAAGACCAGGGACTACACATCCCACAGAGATAGAGAGAGAGAGAGAGAAGAAAAAAAAGAATTTGACTGTAAATTATCAAGTCCATACAGATCGCTGAATTCGATCTGGCGTTGTCAGGAAATACACAGCTAGCAGACAAGTTACAAATGTTAAAGATGCAATAAGACAGGTTAAAAAAAAGTATAACTTTGGTCTTAGAAGTCCAGAATTACAAGCGTTTTGTGCGGAAGAAGTTCATGTTTGCTTAGACACCATGGGAAAGCTTACTCTTTATAGCTGACTTTTTTTTTGGGGGGGGGGGGGGGAGGGGGGTTCATGAAGATCGTGTTCAGCCCTAAAGTACAACGTTGCCTATTTCCCGTTAGACAAAAAATAATAAAATCACTTCCTACCTAAATTTTTAAATGCTTAAACACACTATATAAATATAGAAAAATCTATCTGCACATTTTAAAGTGTAATGCTGTACTTACCATAATTATGAATATTAGTTTGCAGCAAACAACATCAGATAAAAAGTAAAGGTGTAATGTATGATAATGGTGTGCTAACAATATGTAACTATGCAAGAACTCTAAGAGAAAATAATTGAGATGTTCACCAGTGTTCATGTGTATACTCGTGTGGTTATTTTTGCTTGTATGCCTTTTATATAAGAAGCATTGAATGATACAAGTATGTGCTGCTATAAATGTTGTTAATGCATTTTTTGTGTCTTTGACGCAATATTCATGTTTATATGGAGAAGTGGGGTGGGGGTGGGGGGTTAGCTGTAAGATCATGAGGTATTGAATTAACATTGGACAGGAGAGAAAAAATAATGACGTCTGTTAAGGAAAAAGTGTGTAGTGTTCTTTTTTCTTTTGTGTAAGTGTACCTGAATGATCACTGTCATGTGCAGTGTGTGTGTGTGTGTGTGTGTGTGTGTGTGTGTGTGTGGAGAGAGAGAGAGAGAGAGAGAGAGAGAGAGAGAAGAGAGAGAGAGAGAGAGAGAGAGAAGTGAGAGAGAGAGAGAGCTTGTGTGTGTGTGTGAGCGTGTGTGTGTGTGTGTGTGTGTGTGTGTGTGTGAGCGTGTGTGTGTGTGTGTGTTGTGTGTGTGTGTGTGTGTGTTCGGCAAGAGGTGTTCCCTGTAGCTTGTATCACGCTTGCGTTGATGACAACCCACGTATCTTTTTTCTTTCAAATCATATAGTTGTCTACTACGATTTGTTCAACAAAGTAGATAGACTGCAGGGAAGTTGCATAATATTATTATCACAACTTATATCTGCACGAAAGCATAATGATTTAAGAATGTATAGCTAAATCCTACGGCAACATGTATATTATAATATATTACCCACCCTATTGCTTTCCACAAACTGTAAAATGCGTGTGTGACAATATTATAACTACTGGCGCTTGATGTTTGTATTATTGATCACTATTTCAATCTCTCTCAGCATGGCTTTTGGCAATAAACTTCATATTGATATTTCTGCTTTCAAAATGTGTTAGTTGTGCTGAAAGTGATTGTGTAGGTTGTGGTTATCGTTTCCTTCACCCAGTGTTGCTGAATCTCACGTGTCTCGTTTCTTGTCTGGAACGATGGACATTCCTCTGTGTAGCTTTGTGTCTGCCTGCCTGTCTGCTGTATTGTCAATCTGTCTGTATTCTAGTGCGCACGCACACATGCGCGCCTACACACACAGACACACACACACACACACACACACACACACACACACACACACACACACACACACACACACACACACATTTCTATTCTTTTGTTTTGAGAATAATGAAATAAACACTCATGTGGGTTGTTTTTTTAAACATTTAATCCCCTTGTGCATGCAGTTTTGTAAATTTTATCATCCGCTCTCACGGGCACAAGCCTACTCTTGCGAAAGGCGGAACAGGTTGTAACGGGAGTACAAGACAGTTTAACGTATGCGCAATACACACACACACACACACACACACACACACACACACACACACACACACACACACACACTCACTCACTCACTCACTCACTTCACTGACCCATTATACAAAATTCATTAAGCGACTAGCGACAAATACTCGTTCTCACCAAAAGGGAGCTCTGCCGTTCTATGACATAAGTGAGGTAAACTCATATTTCGACACGAGTTGCTTCCCTTCTCTTCTGGGGCTTAGAGCCCCACGGATTACTTTTGGTGAGAATTTTACAGATGTAACACCTTCTCTTCTTTTTTCTGTTCTCTTTGTGTGGTGATGCTAGATAGTGCGAATCGCCCATATTATACTTCTTCATGGCAGTCCAGAGCATTCTGTTAAATGCCTTTTTGAAGTCAACAAAAACTGTGTAGGCTAGATATATTCTGCCGATGTGCATGGGAATAAATGTACTTTTCGTAAAGATTTCTTAGGTTGAAAATATATTTCCCGATGCTATTTTCGCTGCAGAACCCAGCACGTTCTTTAGAAATACCTTCTTCTGTTTGTGGTTTTAAGGCAGTTTAGGATGATCTTCAGTATCACTAAATTTTGCCAGCATGGCTACAGAGTGTGGTTGTTCTGTTGTTCTGACAGAGCTGAAGATTGCCCTTCTTGGTGGAGTGTGACAAAAGTCAATGATGTTGGCCATTTCTCAGATTTTGTTGCAAATGCATGTTAGGTCAGCTGCCTACTTGTGATAAGTTCTGCTGGCACGTTGTCAACACCAGCAGCCTTCCCATTCTTGAGCAGTCCTATTGCCGCCGCTACTTCCATTCAAATGGGAGAGTGATCCTTATTTATTGTCTTCCCCTGTGGGGATGCCAGGATCCTGTTAGTGTAAATAACATCCCCAACTTCTGGAAAATCTGTGCTGGGAGTTTCCTCTTTTCTATCCTTCTCTTTGTTTGAAATTGGTAAGTGCAGGTTGAGATATGTTGGTCATCGAAACAGAAATACACAAACAAATTTGATAACGACAGTTCTCTAAGGTAAGGTTGCGGGCAGGAGGAAAGAGAGGCAGACCACCAACATCTTACATTGCCAACATCACTGAGATCAGTGGTCTGGGAGGAGGGCAACAGGAGATGGTAGAACTCAGCAGAGACATATCGAGATGGCGACCTCTGGTGGCATTGCGTGGAGCTCCTACCATCGACAGCGGCGATGGAGCGAGGTAACAGGTAACTCTGTTGAGTTACAGATAATATCCGTCAGTAGATGAAGGACGGATGTAAAGAGGAAGACGGAAAACATAAGTGCAAAAAGGCGCTAGTGATAATAAAGGAGTCGACAAGGTTACACACAACCAGGACTAATGGATGCTGGGTACCTGGAAACTGGAAAGATACTCCTGTGCTATCAGATGAAATATACAAGTTTCTTTTTCTTTTTCTTTCTTTCTGTTCCTTGGCTAGAGCTCCGAGGTTCACTAATGGTAAACTTTTGCGTATGCAACCGTTTTTACCCACAAAGAAGTGCATGTATCTGAAATAGTAAAAACAAAGCAAAGCAAAATAAAACAAAGCAAAACAACAACAGCAACAACAAAAGAAAAATACGAAAACTCACAGACAAATACCCATCACCCTAGAACAAAACTTTAAACACACACACACACACACACACACACAACACACAAAACACACCCCCAAAAAACCACCATGAGGCAAGATGGCATCATTATCAGAACAGCATATATTTGACTAAAGGGGGATAAACACTATTTCATGTGAATATGAATACTGTTTAGCTCCCTTCTTTTTTCTGATCTTTGTTGGGTGGTTTTTTGGGGGTTTTTTGGGGGGGGGGGGGGGGGGGAGACTGTCCACAACAGCAGCTAGGGTTTCACAGAAGTATCTGCCATCACTATACAATACATTACAATACAATGTCATACAACACAATACAATCAATCCAATACAATTAGATCCAATGCAACGAAATACAACGCAACACCACACAGAATAACAAAATGCAACACGATACAATTTAGTACAGTACAGTACAATACAACACTACATAACACAATACAGTGAAATGTAACACAATACAGACGTTCAACACATTAATACTATTAGAAATAACATACAAGACATGTTCAAGGCATTTAGAATGAGTAAACGAAAGACCATTTCTGTTCTATAATATTGTATTGAAGTATTGTGCTGGAATGATGCATATAAACTAAAGATGCTCAGTTGTGATTTTTTTGTTTCTTGATATTTGGTTAAGTCCTTCATACCCCTAAAGGGATGATAGAAAAAAATTTGTAAATGATATTGGAAAAAAAAGAAGTTTCAAACTTGAAATATAAAACCATCCTCATTCTAAACTATTGAAGATCATCTTTAAAAATGTATGACTGTAAATTTATGTCTAAAATTTAAGCCTATTGTACTTAACCCTGTGTGTGTGTGTGTGTGTGTGTGTGCGTGCGCGCGCCCCATCACAGCCAAGTTGAGCGCATAAGAACAATCGCGCACGCTAAGCCGTACACACCCTTCGACAGTGCAATGCCCTATTTCCACACAAGAATTCTAGATCTAGATAATCTTGTTGTGGTCTAGTAGACAACATTAGTTAGTTTCGCAATGTGCAGCGTTTAACCTTGAAGTCAATGCGTAGTTTCTTGTGAAACAAGGGCGTTAAGCGTGAAGGACGCAGCATGTGCTATTTTCAGTCAACCAGTTAAATCACACACACACACACACACACACGCCCGCGCGCACGAACGCACACCCACTTATCGCAGACCACCACCATAACCAACAACAACACACACCACACAACACACACACACACACACACACACACACACAGTATGCCACCACTACAACCAACACACACACACACACACACACACGCACGCACACACAAGCACACACACCACACGCACACCACACACACACACACAGTATGCCACCACTACAACCAACACACACACACACACACACACACACACCGTAGACCACCACCACCACAACCAACAACAACACACACACAGTATGCCACCACCACCACCACCAATAACACACACACACCCTAAACCCTCCCTCCCCCCCCCCCTGCCCCCCGCCCCCGTTTTTTGTGTTACCTACCTCCTCTCCACCCCGACCACCCACCCTACCCCACCCACTCCCCACCCGGCTAGAAGTAGTTGGAAGTGGACTCCAAGTTCCAGAACAACTTAACACCGAGAACTACGCATTGCCTGTTGCAATGATACACGTGTGGTCTCGTCGTGGGAGGTGTGTGTGGGGTGTGTGTGTGGTTGTGGTGTGTGTGTGTGGTGTGTGTGTGTGTGTGTGTGTGTGTGTTGGTGTGTGTGGTGTGTGGTGGTGGGTGGTGTGTGTGTGTGTGTGTTGTGTGTGTGTGTGTGTGTGTGTGTGTGTGTGTGTGGTGTGTGTGTGTGTTGTGTGTGTGGTGTGTGTGTGTGTTTGTGTGTGTGTGTGTGTGTGTGTGTTGTGTGTGTGTTGTGTGTGTTTGTGTGGTGTGTGTGTGTGTGTTGTGTGTTTGTGTGTGTGTGTGTTGTTTGTGTGTGTGTGTGTGTGTGTTGTGTGTGTGTGTGTGTGTTGTTTGTGTTTTGTGTATGTGTGTGTGTTGTGTGTGTGGTGTGTGTGTGTATGTGGTGTGTGCGTGTGTTGTGTGTGTGTGTGCGTGTTGTGTGTGTGTGTGTGACTGTGTGTGTGCGTGTGTGTGTGTGTGTGTGTGTGGTGTGTGTGTATGTATGTGTGTGCGTGTTGTGTGCGCGCGTGTGTGTGTGTTGTGTGCGTGTGTGTGTGTGTGTATGTGTGTGTGTGCGTGTGTTGTTGTTGTTGTCTTCAATTTAACGTCTGTTCACACTCAGTGATATTAGACGAGGGATGTGGAAAATGTAGTGGAACTAGAAGGGAATGGATAGAGAAAAGACTGATTAGGTAACAAGTGTGTTGGAATTTTCATGCAATCAAAAAGGGGGGGGGGGGGGGGGGGGGGGGGGGAATCTTAAACATGAGCAAAAATTTAAATTCAACAGATTGTTAACATGAAACAATTATAAAGTAACTACAACAAATACTCTACTGGGCTGTGCAATAGACATTTAACAATGGCAAAGGCTAATTTTGGATTTTTAAAAGCAGTTTCCACAGACTGCTCACAAAATGTGGGTAAAAAAGGTTTTACAATTGGACACTCAAATAGGATGTGAGAGTTGGAAATATGTTCCCCACAGAGGCACCTGAAATTTTTACAAAATTTTGTTATAAATGCATTTAATTTTATTCTAAAATATAGTGTATTAACTCTTCTCGTGGTTGCGATACTTAAGTTTGTTTGAGAAGGAGTCCTGTAACATGATATAAGGCTATTAGTCAGGCAACTCTTTAAAGATCGTTCCTTGGATTGATCAGATTCTCTCCACTTACTCCACGACGTTTGTTCTAATAAACGGTATCCCTCCTGTAGAGATAATGGAACATGCAGTTCTATTGATTCCAAATGATGTCTTGCCCCCCTTTTTGCAGCTCTGTCAGCCCACTCATTTGAAAAAATTCCAACGTGCGAAGGTACCCAACAAAAGGAAACAGGAATACCTCTTAAACTTAAAAGGTGTATGACATATTTAAGTTCAAAAATGATTCTGGATACTTTCTTGGAATTTGGGGATTTGATAGCATATAGTACTGACTTAGAGTCTACACAGAGTAAGATAGGAATGATGGGAAAAACAGAATCAAGAATATAGTTAAGAGCCATAAGAATTGCAACAAGTTCAGCTGTAAATATTGAATGATGTTTACCAAGATAGTATGATTTCTCTGTTTTTAGAGCTGGTATGACGAATGCTGAACCAGCTTCATTATTTTCTAAAACTGACCCATCTGTATATACTTTTAAGTTGTCAATATACTTATTTTCAATATGTGATTGGATATCTGCAACCATGATGTTTTGGTTTTCATTCTTTTTTTCACTAGTACATTCTATATCAAAATGTGCTTTATTTATTTCCCACGAAGGGCATGGCAAAGCTTCTTTCTGCATTTCTAATTCATAATCATTAAGTTCAGACTTTTGAAAAAGGTCTGATACATACGTACCAATAGGCGTTAAACACGAAATATGTCTAGCTCTTTTAGGATAATTTGTTTTTGCTTCGACTTCTATTTCACAAGAAACAAAGTTTTTATTTATTGTGCTGCGTAAAACATATTTGGCACATGAAAGTTGTCGGTATTCAGCTAGGGGAAGTTCCCCAATTTCGTTATAAGTTCCTATGGTGGAGGTGTGGAATGGTACACCAAGTGCAAGTTTATATGCTTTACAGTCTACACTTTGGAGTTTTTTCAGTAAAAAATTAGGAGCACTAAAAAAGACTTCTTGTCCATAAGACAGCTTGGATCGTACAAGTGACGTAGCTAAGCATTTCAAAGTGACCATATCTTGTCCCCCAAGACTGTCTGGTAACCATTTTAAGAAAATTAATACATTTTCTTGCTTTTGTTAAAATGTATCCAATTTGAGCATTCCAATTCCATTTTGATGTAAATAAGATGCCTAAAAATTTGACAGTATTTGTGTACTGAATTAGCTCCTCTCCAATCCTAAACTGTGGTAGTGTATCTGGATCACTGCCATTGTTAAAAAGCATAATATGTGCGTGTTGTGTGCGCGCGCGCGCGCGCGTGTGTGTGTGTGTGTTGTGTGTGTTTGTGTGTGTGTGTGTGTGTGTGTGTGTGTGTGTGTGTGTGTGTGTGTGTGTGTGTGGTGTGTGTGTGTGTGTGTGTGTGTGTGTGTTGTGTGTGTGTTGTGTGTGTGTGGGCTGGTGTTTGGCCCCCGATGTTGTAAAGGGCTGGCTGTGTATGTAGTGTATGTATGGCTGGCTACTCACACTCGCAGCAAAATAAAATTATAGTATTATTATTATTATTATTATTATTATGCTTGCGAGGTATTTGCTAGCGTGTGCGTTGTGTTTTCTGAAGTTGTGTTGGTATTGTGCTTGTAGTTTAAGCGTTAAGTGTTGTTGTTGTTGTTGTTGTTGTTGTTGTCGTGTCTCGTTTTGCTGCAATGTATCGTATTATGAATGAATGAATGAATGAATGATCTTAAATATGCATAGCAGACAACACCAACACCACCAGAAACAAGAGGGAGGGCTGGGCAGCAGATCTTCAGAGAAGAAACCCTCTTTTAAAAAAAACTGATACTTCAGAAATCACTTTTGACACTCTACAGACGGGGCGGGAGGGGAAGGGGGGGGGGGGGGGGGTTGAGGAGGCGAGGGAGGGGGGGGGAGGGAGCTGAGCCACATCCAGATCACAAACTCTGGAAGCCCGTCTGCTACTGCTACTTCCGCCTTTTCCCCTGCCAAACTGGCATCTTGTGTGGTGTGGTGGGTTGTGTTGTAGTGTAGCATTGTACTGTCTTGTCCTGTGATGTATTGTATTATACTGTGTTTCGCAAGAATGTGTTTCAGAGTGTAACATATCACAGATGCGCGACAAAGACCACAAAATGGTATGTATTGTATGTTTGTCCGTCGTGTCCGACGATGACCTCCAAAACAGCAGAGGAGGCAGCTGCTGTTTTGGAAACTGGGCAGAAATTTGATTATAGTGGAGATGCCTTGCCCACAGTACATCCCCACTCTCTCGGCCAAGTGGGCAAAAGGACAGTCAGCGTTGATGTTCTCCAAAGGCCAACCAGCCCCCAGGGCTGCAGCACATAAGGACTGTGCGAGTCAAGCCTCCTAGTCAGAGAGTCATAGTCGATCACTAAAGACTAAGCTGTAAAGTGGAATTCCATGAGTGGGAAAGCCACTGGTCATACAGCCTCTCACTTTGCTGTTGCCCCCAGCGTCAATGGTTTAATCAAGAACTGTGATAAAGCCCAGGCGCTGACGGCAGAACAATACAAACAACAATCAAACAAAATCAACATCAACATCTGACTCGTGTCCGTGCTTGGGTATTGTCGTGCTTTACCAACCCACTGCTATGAATGAATGAATCTTGACCGTGCTTTCTCCTGTAGCATGTGAATGCAAAGGCTTGTAATGCACTGGCAAGTTTGCATAACAGGTTATTTTGTGAAGATCGTACCATCTTTCATCCCTAAGCCACCAGGCAC
>CM054140.1:24793134-24808134 GCA_028751875.1 Rapana venosa
AGGCTGCAGCTCCCGCTAAAGGTACCTGCAGTTTTGTTGTTGTTGTGTTGTTTTTACTTCGTGCATTTCTTTCTGATTTCCTTTCATTTATACCTCCCTCGGTGTATGTCTCTCTATGCTTACTTATTTACTCACCTATCTGTTTATCTACCTACCTACCAGTCAACCGATCGACTGAGAGAGAGAGAGAGAATGAATGAATGAATGAATCTTAAATGAATGAATGAATAAATGAATGAATGAATGAATCTTTTATTTTTCAAGGGTAACATAATAAGCATAGGCATACTTTTTTTTGTTTTGATCCAGCCCTTGCCCTGAGAGAGAGAGAGAATGAGAGAGAGAGAGAGAGAGAGAGAGAGAGAGAGAGAGAGAGAGAGAGAGAGGAGAGAGAGAGAGAGAAGTCGAACGTGTTAGAGAGAGAGAGAGAGAGAGAAGAGAGAGAGAGAGAGAGAGAGAGAGAGAGAGAGAGAGAGAGAGAGAGAGTCGAACGTGTTAGAGAGAGAGAGAAGGGGGGGGGGGGGTGAACGTGTTAAAACAGGTAAAATGTAACGGACAGTTGAGTCGCCAGGCGTCCTCGCTGAGCGAGGCACATAGGATCAATGATCATGAAGCAGTGCTGAAAGGCCTCGGTGCTGGACTTCAGCGATCAATCCATTCTCTGACCCTGACCTCTTTCTGTGTTTGTCTCTCTGTCAGTCTTTCCCTCTCTCTGCCCGTGTCTCTCTGTGACTGTCCGTCGCTGTGTGTATCTGTGTCCGTCTGTCTCTGTTTGTTTTTCTTTCTTCCTCTCTCCTTTTCTCTTGGGTTATCTCCCCTTGTTTTTATTGTGAGACTGTATAAGTATTGGGTTATTATTATTAAGATGTATCCCTAACGGGCGGGGACTGGGTGTAAAAAAGCACATGTGTGCTTATTCATTATCCTCGAAATAAAAGAATTTGTCATTGTCATTGTCTCTCTCTCTCTATGTCTATCTCTCTCTGTCTATCTCTCTCTCTGTCTCTCCGTCTGTTTCTCTTTGTGACGCTCTCTCTCGCTCTCGCTCTGTTTCTCTGTGTTTCTCTCTTTGTCTCCCCCTCTCTCTCTCCCTCCCTCTCAACCTCCCTCCCCCCTGCTCTCTCTTTCCATAACCATTTTTACTTCACTATGAGCTCATGACCCAGATACGGCCTGGGACCCCCCCATCCCCCACCTACCACCCCCCACCCCCTGTACAGCTTCTCTGTACTATAAACAGTCACGATGACCATGGATTCTGCCTGGGAAACCCCCACCTACCCCCTCACACCCCCCACCCTCCCACCCCTCCAACATCCCCTGTGCAGCTTCTCTGTACTATATAAACAGTCACGATCACGATGACCATGGATTCTGCCTGGGAAACCCCACCTACCCCCTCCCAGCCCCCTACCCCCACACCCACCCTCCCACCTCTTCAACATCCCCTGTACAGCTTCTCTGAACTATAAACAGTCACGATCACGATGACCATGGATTCTGCCTGGGAAACCACCGCCCCCCCTACCCCCTCCCACCCCCACCCCCACCCCCTGTACAGCTTCTCTGTACTATAAACAGTCACGATCACGATGACCATGGATTCTGCCTGGGAAACCCCCCCCCCCCTCCCACACCTCTCCAACATCCCCCTGTACAGCTTCTCTGTACTATAAACAGTCACGATCACGATGACCATGGATTTTGCCTGGGAAACCCCCACCTACCCCCTCCCCCACCCACCCTTCCACCCCTCCAACATCCCATGTACATCTTTTCTATGCTATAAACAGTCAGGATCAGGATCACGATGACCATGGATTCTGCTTTATCCTGCAGGCGGGGCAGCAGCCAAGGGCGGAGGGGCGGCCCCAGCAGCAGCAGCAGAGCCCAAGGCCCCTAAGCCCCAGCCCCTCCCTGTGGAGGAGATCGGCCTGAAGGAGGTGAACGTCGTGCTGAACGACACCAAGGGCCTGATCCAGAAGTCTGGCAGGTACACTGAGAGAGAGAGAGAGAGAGAGGAGAGAGAGAGAGAGGGGAGAGAGAGAGAGAGAGAGGGGAGAGAGGGAGAGAGAGAGAGAGAAGAGAGAGGAGGAGAGAGAGAGAGAGGAGAGAGAGAGAGAGAGGGAGAGAGAGAGAGAGAGGGAGGGAGAAGAGAGAGAGAGAAGGGGGGTGGGGAGAGAGAGAGAGAGAGAGAGAGTGAGGGGGTTGTGCTCAGTAACACTGATCCAGAAGTCTGGCAGGTACACTGAGAGACAGAGAGAGGGGGGGGGTAGGGAGAGAGAAGGGAGGGAGAGAGAGGGGAGGGAGAGAGAGGGGAGGGAGAGAGAGAGGGAGGGTTGTGCTCATTGACACTAAGGGCCTGATCCAGAAGTCTGGCAGGTACACTGAGAGACAGAGAGAGGGAGGGAGAGAGAGACAAGGGGGGGGGGGTGGAGAAGGAGAGAGGGAGAATGAATGAATGAATATTCTCCAAGGGTAACAGAATAAGAGAGAGAGAGGGAGAGAGAGAAGGAGCGGGAAAGAGAGGGAAGGGGGGAGAGAGAGAAGGGAGAGAGGGAGGGGAAGAGAGGTGGGGAGGGAGAGAGAGGGAGGGAGGGAAGGGGAGAGAAAGATTTCATTTCATTCTTTTATTTCGAGGATAATGGAATAAGTTTTCATGTGCTTCTTTACATCCAGTCCCCCTGTGGATGCAGTTTTGTAAATATTGTCATCCGTTCTCACCGGCACACAATGGCCTACTTTTCCGCGGAACAGGTTTTAACGTGTGCGCAAGATGTTCTGTACAGAGAGAGTGAGAGAGAGAGAGAGAGAGAGAGAGGGGAGAGAGAGAGAGAGAGGAAGAGGAGGAGAGAGAGAGAGAGAGAGAGAGAATTGAACGGGCCTCCACTCCAACCTTGCCTCCCGCTTTCCTGATAGTTATGGCATGATCCTCAATTCCAAATGGCTTCTGATCGCAGACGAAAATCGAGCGGGCCCCTGACAGTGTAGCTCCTTATTTCAGATGGCCTCTGATCGTAGACGAGAGTGAACGGGTCAGCGTGTTTCTCCGACACCGCGACTGCAACACCGTCAACGTGCTGGACTCCAGAGAGATGGAGCCAGACATGATTCGTCAGGCCTTGCTGGGGGCCATCAGGTCAGTTCTGTACACTGCAGATTATTATGTGATATGGGGACGGGATAGCTCAGTGGTCGAAGCACTCGCTTTCCCCTAGCAAAGTTAAGTAGTGTCGAGCGTGGTTACCACTTAGATGGGTGACCGTTTGCGCGCCTTGGCTTCATTACAGTTCTCCCAGTTCACCCAGCTGTCAATGGGTACCTGCCCTCTTTAGGGTCAGGGAAGGTAAAGCAGCGAGGGAGGGGAGATGGGCGCCGCCCTCAATATGCTGGCCCTTAGAGAAGTGAGGTCTCTGACGCCTCGCTCCCCAACGATTTTTAGGTTATGGGACACCATTACCTTTACCTTTAGATATGTGATAGAGTGACAGATCTTGCTAGAAGCCATCAGGTCAGTTCTATACAGTGTAGATATGTGATAGACAGGATCCATGCTAGAAGCTATCAGGTCAGTTCTATACAGTGTAGATAATTATGTGATAGAGAGACAGGCCTTGTTAGAGGTGACCTGACGGCTCTTAATTAACAAGGCCTATCCATATATCACGTATCTACACTGTATAGAAATGACCTGATATGTAACAGAGAGACGGGTCTTGTTAGGAGCCATCAGATCAGTTGTGTACAGTGTAGATATGGGATAGAGGGACAGTTATCCGTCCACGCTGTATTCGTGGCATAATAAAAAAAAAACTAACAAAAAACTGTAGCAGCAACAGAATCAACGTGAAGTACCTGCAGTTTCACAAGCACTTTTTTTTTCTAAACGCCGAATACACACACATCCTTGTACATATTATATGACATGACCTGGTTTGTCCCTTACGTCCTTAATCAAGGAATGGTTAGGGCACTACACCTGAACTTCTGGGCAATGAGTGATACCAGAGCAAGTTGAACCAGGAGAAGCTCATCAGGGGGTAGCGTGCATGCTGGGCATGTTTGTGTCACCCATCCCAGCCACCATCGCTGGTCTTAGTCTTCAACGAAAAATGGGTGGAGTTTTCAAGCACGTGTAAGATCATTTTTTTAAAAAAAGAGACGTTCTGCAGGTCCTCTGTTCATAGTTTCACCCCAAAGACCTTTAGAAGAGGGGAGGGGAGGGAAGTCAGTGGTGGAATCAATCAGCCAGGGGAGTGAAGTCAGTGCCAGTCAGTGTTCTAGGGGTACATTCCCCCTAAAGCAGACAGAGACTCGAACCATCTACCCTCAGTTGCCGTCAGGTCACGAGTTGACGCTTTATTTCATCTCGAGGATAATGGAATAAGCACTCGTGTGCTTTTTTTTTTTTTTTTTTTTTACATCTAGCCCCCGTGTGTATGCAGTTTTGTCATCCGTTCCCACCAGCACACAATGGCTACTCGTCCAAACGGCGAAACAAGTTTTAAAGTACGCGCAAGATGTTCCGCGTGCGTTCGCACAGGGGTCCTCGATTTATAGTCTCATCCGAAGGACTTTTAAGGGGGAGTGGAGTCGCCACTGATGTTGTTAACTCCAGAGGGGAAAAAGAAATCCTCTTGAACGAGGTTCGAACTCGGGTCAGCAGACCACGAGGGCAATGCGCTGTGCACCACCGGGCTAACCCGGCCCCTCGCTGTGCTGTGCTGTGTGCTGCAGGTTCGGGAAGCCCATGGTGGTGAACTTGGCGGAGAACGGCGGCATCGAGATTGTCCAGGACCGCTTCAACGACATCATGCCCGACCTCTGGAATCTGCTGCTGTCCAAACAGATCCTGGAGGAGGACAGGTCAGTTACAGTGCCCCTCCACGTGGCAGACGTAGTGTCTTGTTCTTGTCTGGGGTTTTGAGTGTGTGGGTGGGTGTGTGGATTGGTGTGTGTGGGTGTGTGTGTGGGTGTGTTTTGTGTGGGTGGGTGCGTGGGTGGGTATCTGTGTGTGTGTGTGTTTTGTGTGGGTGGGTGCGTGGGTGGGTATCTGTGTGTGTGTGTGTGTCCGTGGTGTGTGTGTGTGGTGTGTGTGTGTGTGTGTGTGTCGTTAAGTAGATTCCTTGTCGCTAACTGAAATAAGACGTTCACCTGCGCGAACCCGGTCACAAAGTAACTAGAAATCATTTCTGAAGTGCTTAGAACGTCAGTTTGTAATGATCATCCCAGATAAAGGCGTGACTTAAAATAACGGCGAAAAAGAGATACAAGATAAATTAAAAACTCATTGCGAAACAAGCACTACTTAACCGGTTCAGTACGCAGCATTCCACGGGAAGTTTCTGCAGCAAGTTCTTCAGACCGTGGTGAAAAGTTCTCATCTCTGCTGAGCCTGTCCACATGGCGACAACAATCACCCAACAACTGTCAGATCACAATCAAAACTCTATTATCTAACCACAAGACCATCCCAGCCATGCAGCCCCCAACAACCCTTATTTGACCTGATTTGATGTGACTTGGCGTGACGTGACGTAATGTGACTTGAGGTGACACGATTTGACTTGACTTATTTTGACGTGACTTAATAATAATAATAATATATGGAATTTATATAGCGCTGAATCTTGTAAAAAAACCAAACAAATCGAAGCGCTTAATATAACGTGACTTCATGTATCGTGACTCAGTTGGACTGGACTGGACTCGACTCGACTGCTCCCTAAAATCCACGACAGTTTATTGGGGCACTGTACTGAACTTTATTTTTCAGGCCGTGTGTCGATAAGTTGAACCTGACAGAGGTCATGCCTCTTCAGGCAGCCTTGCTCAGACACAGGGAACTGTAACAGCAGCTCCACCCCAACGCCTCTCTATTACACAGTCTGTTTCGTTTGCTTCTGTTCTCCTGCAGGTACATGAAGCTGGTGAGGCCCACAGACGACGCTACCTACACTGAGAGCACCCTCTTTGCTGTAGGGGAACACTTCACCTTCGTCTTCCTCACTGCCAACGCCAACATCACCGAAGACACCATGAGCAAAGTCATCGTCTTCAAGATCGTCTAACAAACTGCAGCAGTATATCTACTGTATCTACAGCGCTCATCAACACCTGAGTCATCGTTTTCAAGGTCGTCTAACACACTGCAGCAGTATATCTACTGTATCTACAGCGCAGCGCTCATCAACACCAGAGTCATCGTCTTCAAGATCGTCTAACACATTGCAACATTAACAGTATAGATACTGTATTCAAAGTGATCATCAACAACAAAGTCATCGACTTCAAGATCGTCTAGCATATTGCAACATTGACAGTATCCTTACTGTATTCTCATCGATCATCAGCAACAACAAAGTCATCGTCTTCAAATTCGTCTAACACACTGCAATATTAACAGTATAGCTACTGTACTATCTACAGTGTTCATCAAGAACAAAGCCATCGTCTTCAAGATCGTGTAACATATTGCAACATTATCAGTATAGCTACTGTATCTGTAGCGCTCATCAACAACTGAAGTCATTGTCTTCAAGATCGTCCAACACACGCAGCATTAACAGTATAGATACTCTATCTACAGCGATCATCAGCACTAAAATCATCGTCTTCAAGATCGTCAAGCACACTGATACAGTATAGCTCCTTACTATCTACAGCGCTCACCAACAACGAAGGCAGTCTTCAAGGTCGTCTATCACACACCAATAGACTGGTGTCTGTATCTGCAGTGCTCACAGTGTGTGTGGAAGCAGGGAGAGGGAGGGAGATAGGACAACGGTTATTGTTGTAATTACTTATAAATCAAACACCAGAACCAAACCATACCAAAATAAATTATATAAGCAAAAAGAAAACCCCATAAGAACCGTTGCACCCCAAGAATAACTTGAGAGTGATGGTGATTTGCGTGATGGTACATCTTTTTGATAAGACAGTCGCGCATAAACCGTACTATGAAGATCGGCACGAAAAAGAGAAGTTTAGAAATTAAACACTACAAGACATAAAGAAGTGAAGTGTCTAAAAATCAAAACTCCTTCAAATTTCTAGATCTAGCTTTTTCCTGTGTTGATCGAGATCTAGATCTACCAATAAAGAAAAAACCCCACAACATTACAAAATGAGAAAAAATGGTAGCATATAAACATGAAAACGGGTTTACATTATTATTTCCTGTGTTGATACACGTCTACCAATAAAGACCAAAAAACAACACCAAAATAATAAGAAATGACAAAAAGAAGACAAAACAAAGCAAACAGAGCATAAAAAACCCATCGCCTTCCCTCAACAAATCGAAACCCCAAACAGGACAAACACACAAAAGGGTCAATCATTCCACACTAGATCTGTACAATCTAATGTTCTCTATTTTGAGACAACAGAACCTTTTAGCAGCAGCATATAGGCTACAGGCAAAGAAGTTGCTGGGAGAAAATGACGTCATGGAGCCTCATACCACAGTGACGCACTGCCAACCTGGCAAGGGCGCCTCTGCGGCCACATTCGGGACCATGTTTGTGTACCAGCTTGAAAGACGTTGCTCCCGATCCCCAGCCACTCTGATTTGTTTCGCCATCATCACTGTCTTCTTTGCCAAAATCAAAGAACTGATACTGTTGTGTTTACTTTATATATTATGTTCCATACTGATTTATTGCAATGCGTCCAGCCGTTTACTATTTGTTTGTACAATTGCTTTCTTTGAAAGTAAGGTATTTTTTTAAAAAGTTTACATGACTTCTTGCAATCCGTCCAACTTTTTATTATTTTGTGTACTATTGTAATGTGTGGTGAGAGTCATATGTTTTGGGTTTTTATCTTTTTTGAATAAAAGAAGGGTTGTTTTTTTAGTCTTTGTGTGGAATGGTGATGGCTCACAAAGAACGACTCACGAACGAGAGCAACAAGCAGAGGCCCGTGGTACACACACTCTTGTGTGTACAAACTCTTAAGACATGCATTTATTCAGCCTACACAGAAATACAAGTAGATTTATGTGAACGTTAGCGTTCCCCATGCACACGCGCTGGCATGCACGCACACCTCAGCGGAGACTTCAGTGACTTGAGTTCGACGCTCTAACCACTTGGCTATCTTACCCCCTACAATGTTGCATAAGCATAGACAAAATCTTTTTTTCTCTGTGTGTGTGTAGAGAGAGAGAGAGAGTTCCCACATCTGGCACTATATCTCCAGGTCTTCGCACAACCAAGGGAACTTATCAGCTGCTCATAAAGTTGGTCAGAATATACACTTTGCTTGTTTGTTGGTCTTAGTGTTTCTGGTTTTAGGGCTGCAATGGACACTATGAATTCAAATTCATTTTCAAACCCTTGCATTCTTGTCATTCCCTTACAGATAGGGATGTTCGTACAAAATATCAAGAAACAAAATTCGTAACTGAACGACTATAGTTGACATGCACAATTCAACCACAGTATTTCAACGAAACGTCAGAGGACAAAATGATATTTAATATTACACTCCCCAGATTTACTCGTCCCACCTGGCTCAAAAAAGAGAAATCGGCTGACACGTGTAAAAATGGGGAGCAGAGTGGTTTTACCACTAATCTGCAACATTCACTGCAAATAACTATTATGAAAATGATCCCGCTTGTCTTCAACAGAGTGAATCCCCTCTCTCATTAAAGTTGTCAATGTGAGACACACTGCTAGATCAAGAGGATTTTCTCGTTTATCTAGGAGGCATTGGATATTCAGCAGAATGTTACAGGGATTTCTGTCCTATGTTGTTGTTGTTGTTGTTGTTATTATTATTATTGTGTCATGTTCAATGCTGAGAATTTGTGTTACCGGATACAGCAACCCTCAGACTGTGATTCTCAATATTATAGCAGTTGTCATAATAAACTGACAGTCGGATTGACAGACAGATGCATATCACACACAAGCGTACACATGCTCGCTCGCACACATACACGCATGCACGCACACACAAACATTATTTTAAAAACTAAAATTATTATTATTATTATTACACACACAATCACACGCACGCACGCACGCATGCACAACACACACAAACACACGCATGCACGCACGCGCGCGCGCGCGCACACACACACACACACAACATTGCGAGATGCCGTACACTCACAGATACGCCACATATACGCATTAAGGTTGCACGAGCAGGCACATATGTCTATGGAGATATAATCGCACCTTACGCCTGCGTTTGATTATGCCAAAATATGGTTGTGTATGTGGCAAGCTTGCTTGCCTGCTTGTATGTGTGTGTGTGTGATACGTTCTAGCACGCGTACATGTGTGTGTGTACGTGTTCGCGCGCGCGCGCGTATGCAAACATATTTCGTACACATTCTATTCTTATGAGCTCGATGACATTCAAATTAATATTAAACAATGCAACTGCTACAACAAAACTAAAAGCACGCACAACACCCGGCACCCTTACTTGCATTCCACCGCACATACTGAAACATGAACATGCACATCTCTCTGCACACATACATCTGACCACACCCTTTTATATACGCATGCATACAAATATACCTGTACACAAAACCTACTCTCACACTTGCGCATGCATACTTCCCACACGCACTCGCCGCACATACTTTGAAATGCACGCATGTATTTACAGACAAGTTTGTGCTTGTTTCTTGTTTTGCATGTCGGTGTACCTACTTACCAGGCTGTTTGCTTGTCTGTGTAGCTTTCAGTTAATCTATTGATCTATCTCATTTAACACACGCACACATGCACACACACAATAACACATAAATATACTTACACACACACATACACACACACACAGAGTAGATCTCTCTCTCTCCCTGTTCTCTCTCTCTCTCTCTCTTCTCTCTCTCTCTCTCTCTCTCTCTCTCTCCCTCTCTCTCTCTCTCTCTCTCTCTCTCTCTCTCTCATCTCTCTCCTCTCTCTCTCTCTCTCTCTTCTCTCTCTCTCACTCTCTCTCTCTCTCTCTCTCCCTATACAGTCTCCTATTTTAGGGTCGTCTGGAATCACTTTAAGTCGTAAGACGTGAAAATTGAAGACTTACACACAAGCACGCACCCACATAACACAACAACACACACACACACACACTCAAACACGTTCGCGTGCGCACATGCATATACACATACACGCCAACACACACAGACATACACGCGCGCACGTACACGCACACACACACACACACACACTCATAAACACAAACACACACATACACACACATACACACACACACACACACTCATAAACACAAACACACACACACACACACACACACACACTCATAAACACAAACACACCACACACACACACACACACACACACACAACACACACACACACACACACACACACAGCCAAGCGTTGTTTTTCTTTCTTTCTTTCTGTTTTCTGTTGTTCGTGTATTCCCTTTAAGGAAAAAAATTGCGGGCTCAAAAAAAGATTTTACTAACTTTCAGAAAAAATCTTACCATTTTATAGAGCTACAAGCTACACTCTTTGGTGTAACACACCAGAGAACAATCGCTTTTCCAATCACTTTTCACAACCAATTTCTTCGGTCTAGAACAAGCAGGTAACGGTTTATCTGATTCTTTCATTTCTATATTCTTATGACTTCTTCCACTGTACAATAGAATTAATTCTCTATGAAACGTCTATGTCTTATGTAATGAACCAGAATCCCTAATAGGGGCATCAAGTAGAGAAGTCAATCAGAATTTAGTTTCTATTTTTGATGATAAGGAAGTTTTTTTTATTCTGGTCGTTTTTCCCCCTTGGATAAAGAAAAGGGATTGAGGTACAAACAGAATGCAAGAAAGAAGATGTTTACCAATGTATACAAACCAGCAATTTGTTAGATATAATCTGATGCAAGTTTACAGTTACAACGAGGATAGATACTTTTCTGTGTATTTCCCCAATCAGTAATAAAGCACAGGCCATGCTTTAAAAAATAATTGTAAAAAACAAAGAAAAGAAATTTCCAAGCGGCTTTGTCATCATTTTCTCCAGTTAAAGGTTTTCTCCAGAGTTTCTCAAGGTATAATCTGTTTGTGCCACTTTTAAGTAAAGCACATCTTTTGTGAGTTCACCTGAGACAGTCAAATTTGAGTCAAAGAAGTGATTCTGTTTGAAAAATGGTTTGTTATGGGTAATTTTCCGTGCCTTTCTTCTTCTTCCTCTGGCTAAACTGCTGAAAATTTTGAAAATAATCATCATCAGTATGTCAAATAAAAAATGTTACGCCAATACTTATGTGCTTTTTGCTGTACCCAACTTGGTCTTCTCTCTCTCTCTCTCTCTCTCTCTCTCTCTCTCTCTCTATATATATATATATATATATATATATATATATATATATATATATATATATATATATATATATATATATATAACAGAGAGAGAGAGAAAGAGAGAGAGAGATCAAGTTCAACATTAACATTTACGGCTAGTGACCCCTATGATGACAAAGAAGACGAAGGTGAAACACTACACAGGCAGATAAATATATGATAGACAGGCAGGCAGATAGACAGGCAGACAGACAGAATATATTTTACCCTGACCTTTTTACTATCTTGTATCACACCTTGGACGGGATAGCTCAGTGGTCGGAGCACTCGCTCCTCCCATCCCCCCCCTCCCCTCCGCTAAAGTTAAGCAGCATCGAACGTGGTTGCCATTTGGATAGGTGACAGTTTGCGCGCCTTGGCTTCAGTGCAGTCCCCCAGTTCACCCAGCTGTAAATGGGCACCTGCCTCTTTAAGGTCAGGGAAGGTAAAGCAGCGAGGGAGAGGAGATGGGCGCCGCCCTCAATATGCTGGCCCCTAGAGAAGTGAGGTCTCTAACGCCTCGCTCCCCTACGACCACATAGGTTATGGGACACCTTTACCTTTTTATCATACCTCACGACTGTTTCCCGATCATAAAAAAATGATGCGTTGTTCTTGCGACAACGAACCTCAGTTAACAATGCCCGTACTTTGTTTTCAATATTTGCAACAGGAATCTGAACACAGAGGCAGGCAAAGATAGATAGATGGCCGCTTCTCAACAGAACTCCATTGCTCTGGGTAACCACACTTTGGCCAATAGCAACAACATCTTTATATCAGCACCACCGGTCAACAGTACCTACACTGTCCACCCACTGGACCCTGACCCTGACCTTAACCCCCAGCCCGGTCTGGTCAGCAGAGAGGTCAGGGTGGCTGCAGAAGAGGTCATCAATGTGGGCGTGTTGCCCGTGCTGGTGGCTGTTGGTGTCAGCACCAGCATCGTCAACATGGTCGTCTTCTATCGTCTAGGGCTGGGGGACCGTATCAACATCTGTTTGTTCAGGTAAGGAACGGATACATCTCTTGTTCGAACGGCCATAGATGGGTGGACAGAGAGATTGTGTTGCCAGATATTTAACGAGGGAGGTGGTGGAATGGGGAGGGGTGGGGTGGGGTGGAAGTTGGTGGTAGTGGTGGTGGGGGGGGGGGGGGTTGCGGTTCGGACCTCAATCTTTCGTGTATTCTTGCGCTTCTTGTTCCATAGTTAACAAATTTTCCTGTTTGAAACAGTTAAGCAAGTACAGAATTTTTGTTTGTTTCGGTTTTTTTTGTTTTGAATATGCATCTTTTTGAAATGGGGATTGGGGGCTGTGGAACTATAATTATGTTTTCATAGCACTGTGAAGACCTCCTTCTTGTAGATGCACGTCCACTTAGGTAATGCTTACTTTTGTTCATCACTGGTGGTGGTGTGGGTGTGTGTATGTGAGTGTGTGTGTGTGTGTGTGTGTGTGTGTGTGTGTGTGTGTGTGTGTGTGTGAGTACACGTGTGTGCGTCCGTGTGTGCGTGGATATACCTGTGTGTGTGCGCGCGTGTGTGTGTGTGTGTGTGTGTGTGTGTGCGTGGATATACATGTGTGTGTGTGTGTGTGTGTGCGTGGATATACATGTGTGTGTGTGTGTGTGTGTGTATGTGTGTGTGATATATCAGCCTGTCAGGGGCAGACCTGGGCTACCTGGTGCTGGTGATGGCGGGGAAAAGTCACAGCCTCCTGTCTCTGGCAGACCCTCGGCTGGGGCAGCTGTGGAAAGTCAGCAGTCTGCACACGCTTGTTGGTCAGCGCCGCGTGTAGCTGCGTCTGTCTGTCTGTCGGCCGTGTGTGTGTGTGTGTGTGTGTGTGTGTGTGTGTATGTGTGTGTGTTTGTATGTGTGTGTGTATGTGTGTGTGTATGTGTGTGTGTGTATGTGTATGTGTGTGTGTGTTGTGTTTGTGTGTGTATGTGTGTGTGTATGTGTGTGTGTGTGTGTGTGTGTGTTTGTGTGTGTATGTGTGTGTGTGTGTGTGGGAAGGGGGGGGGGAGTGAGCATTTCTTGGAGAATTTGAATCAGTGAATCAACCATTCCAAGATGTCTGTGTGTGCGTGTTTGTTTGTTTAAGAGAGAGAAAGACAGACTGACAGACAGACAGGCAGACAGAGACACACAAACACAGACACAAACGGAGAGAGAGAGATAGACAGACAGACAGACAGACCATGAGACAGACAGAAAGACAGACAGAAAGAGGCACAGATATCACTTTCTTTCCCCTGTCATCTCACAGCACACTGAACAACTGTTTTTCCAACAGCTCTGTACTGGAGTTTCATGACCATCTCCAGCGCCCTCACCATGATTATCTCCCTGGATCGCTGCGCATGCGTGTTGGCGCCCCTAAGGGCCAAGTCTCTGATCCACGCCCGAACAATGGCGGCGGTGGTGCTGTGTGTCTTTGTCTTCATCTTGGCAATGTACGGCATTTTCAACGTCAAGTACGTCACTTTAACCCTTACGGACCCCAACGTCGCCAACCGTACCGTTTATAAGGCTGGCCTTGGGTCGTTTTACCTCCGACATAGGTGAGTATCCAATCCAATGTTTTTAGCCCTGTTGTCCATAGAGGCCACATAATTATATAAGGGCTATGATTCTGCTATTCTATTCTTTTATATCGAGGATAATGGAATAAGCACTTACTGCTTTTTTACATCCAGTCCCCTTGTGTATGCGGTTTTGTAAATTCTGTCAACTGTTCCCACCGGCACACAATGGCCTACTCTTACGAAAAGCGGAATAGGATTTAACGTGTGCGCAAGATGTTCTGATCGCATATCAAATCTCAGCATACAGGTTAAAGCAAGATTTAAAACCTTCATTTTTGACGTTCCTTGCATTACAGCCCTGCCTGGCCAACCATAAGAGTCAACCCAGGACAGTCACTATATCGTGGGAGGAGGACCGCATAAACGACTCGTAAGATGGGATAAAACCCAGTACCTGAGTCTTCAAAAGTAGCTGTGTTTGTAGTAAGGAACTATAACCTGTTAACTTAAGACAGGTGAGTAGTGCAGGTGGTTGTAGAAGGATGATGTAGCTGTAGCGTACCTGTACAGAAAGCCAGTGTTCACGGATTTGATTTTCATCTCGAGCTGAACTTTTTTTCGTCATTTGTTTGACCAAGAGAAATGGTCTGAGGGTTAGTCTTTCGGTTGAGAGAATAAGTTGAGGCACAGTGTGCAATTTGAATACAGTACATGTTGCAGAACCCATGGCAACTAGTGAGCTGTTCATAGTTAAATTCTGTAGCAAAAACCAGTTTCATTCTCAGACAGGGACAAGAATGGATGGATGGTGCCATCTCTGGGGAGAGTGACCGTTTTTTTACGATGAGAAATTGCCTAAGACTGACAGCACTGTAATACAATACAAAGCAGTACAGTACAATGTAATACAATGCAGAACAATACTGTGCAACTCAAAACAATGCAATACAATACCAAGACACAGTGCGATACAATTCAATGCATTTTTTTCATTTGGCAACAACTGTGGTCTATTCACGTTTTTTGTCTCTCATACTGAAATAGGAAAACCAATACTTGATAATCTTAAGATAGAGAAATGATAACAAGAACACATACAAAACTGAATAGCAACATCTTCTTCTT
>CM054140.1:24815634-24820634 GCA_028751875.1 Rapana venosa
AGTGGTCGTCTTTGCTAATGTCACGGCAGTGCCTGGTGGAGAGGTACCTGCCGGCCCTTCAGCCCACGGGGCGCTACGCTAACCTCTACTACATTGTCAACGCCTGCATGCACGTGCTCACCGTGATCAACTCCTCTGTCAACTTCTTCTTCTACTGGGCCCTGGGCTCAAGGTACCGCGCCACGCTACACTCACTATGTCTGCCCTGCTGGCAGAGCAAGAGTGACCGTAGCAGCAAGGAATGAGTCTCACCCGGGTGACCATTCGTACGTACCAACAACATCGACAGTGGCAGCAGTGGTTAAATCAGATATCGGTAAAGATTTTAAGGGTTTAGCAACGTGGATTCAGGATCAGAAGCAGATATTAAGGATGAACACACATAGACTGTTCAAATTCAAATTCAAAATCAGAATATCGGCGGGGTTTTATTTTTTAATTTTTTAAAGAACTTAGTGGTGTGGTAAGCTTACAGAGAATCTGAATCATCCAAAAGGGATTAAGAATCAGCCATAGGGATTAAGAATCAGCCATAAGGATTAAGAATCAGCTATAGGGGATTAAGAATCAGCTATAGGGATTAAGAATCAGCTTTAGGGATTAAGGATCAGGAATAGGCATCAGGAATCAGGAACAGGGATTTTGAATCGCCAAAATGTATTTTTAAAAATCACATGTTGCAAGGATTCAGATTACTAACAGAGATTTAGAACTGACTTGCTACGTTCAAGATCAACAGCAGGGATAAAGGATCATAAACAGAAAATGGAAATCACCAACAGAAAATCGGGATCATCAACAGAAATTTGAAATCATTAGCCAGGATTTGGGGTCACCATCACAAAATTAATTTATCCACTAAAAGGATCTATGATAACAACAAGATGGATTCGGGATCATTGACAAGACTCTAGGATCATCAACAGAAATGCAAGATCTTCATCAGAGATTGAGGACTTTTGGCTGATTCAGAATCACCACTAGGGATTCATGACTACCAGAAGAGATTCTGAATCGCCATCAAGGATTTAGGATCACCATCAGGGATTTAGGATCATCATCAGGGATTTAGGATCATCATCAAGGAGTTACGATAATCATCGGGGACTTAGTATCATCATCAGAAATTTAGGATCATCATAAGAGATTTAGGATTACCAGAAAAGATTCAATATCACCATCAGCAATTCAGCGTCATCATCAGGGATTTAAGATCATCAGAAGAGATCCAGAATCAAGAAGGATTCAGAATTAGCTAATGGAGTTAAGGGTTACTAGCAAAGATGTATGATTGCTTAGCAAAGGAATCGGAGTACTAACAGGGCTTTAGAATTTTAGGAAACAGTTGAAAATCATCAGTTATTATCATGAACGTACTGGTTTGCGCTTTCGTTTTGAAAAAACAGAAACTATTAATTTAGACAAAACCCACAGGAAGTAAAAATGATATATCAAAAATAATTTAAAGATTAAAAGCGCCCCCCCCCCCCCCTCGTTTTATCTTTCCATCTCTCTGCCTTTTTCTGTGCATTTGTCCGTCTCGTGTGTCTGTCTTGTCTGCCTGGCTTTTCTTTCAAATTCAGCTTACAAAATTTATATTTTAAACTCTTTTTACCTCTTTTGAGGTATAGAGGATACATCACAGATCTTTAGACATGACAAAGACATCAAAATAAATCTTATCACAAAAACAGAGAGAGAACCAACAAAACCCGAACTAAACATCAGCACAGACGTGTCGTGCCTATCCACTTTAACAAGAACAAGAAAACTTTTTAGATATAACCATTTTAAAGCACAACATTTTTATCAAATTTTGCCATGTTAAAGTGATTTTTTTCCCGGCCTGAAAGAAACAGCAAAAATTTAAAAATAAAAAATGTTGGTTGCTACAATCATTTTAGGTGACAATGCATTGAAAAGTGCACTTTTTTCGGGGGGTGGGTGAGGGCATTCTAAAGTAAGCTGAAATCATTCAATATTCTTCGGCTTGTGACATTGATGGTAAAGTCTGTCTCCCGATGCAGTTGTACCCATCTCCTTTCCCAACTGATAATATAAAGGTGTGTTATAAACTTGTGCACAATTAATTTTAACACCTGCAGTTTATGATATACAAGGTTTGGGTTTTTTTTTAAAAAGAATACTTCTAGAATAGGGATTACTAACTTCTTTTACAGAAAGTAAATCTTTTGTCGACCCATAACAATGAGTTTGTATGATATGTATGTATGGCCAAGAGCAAAACGTTCTGCTGTCAGCTATTTTACTCGTGACTGAATACACCTATCGTGAAAGTTATGAGTTGCTTTGGGAAAAGAAACAGTATGCAGTGTGTTAGACTACCAAAGACGTTTATAACAATCACTGATTAAATGGGTGAAGCACGTTTTCTTTGAGAGTTCTTTTTCCCCGAATTCTTTACAAGCTGGTCAGCGATCTCGCTGCCATGAATGCTAAAATGGCCAGGAAGTCGGGTCTAAATGACGGTGTATCGATTCTGTAAGTCATACATACAATGGTGCTGCATTAGTAATGTGATGGTAGTGGTTGTGAATCAAAAATTTAAAGAGCATGGAAGGGCTGGGAATTTCGACCAGCCATGGCATCCTTAGAAGAATGTGAGTGGCAAAATATTAGGACATTAGGTTCTGATATCAAAAAGATATAACCAAAGCAAGAAACGGGCAGTTAGGTTGTGTGAATGGAGCTGTCAGAAGGCATGGTGTAGTGCAAGGCTTGTGTGTGACAGCGCAATCCTCACTCTCCACTTATTTTGATATGAGCCACTGTTAAATGGTTTTCGTTGTTGAAAATGGACAGATTTGGCAGAATTTTACGAAGACAACTTTCAATTATACAAGGTGAAGTGATGTGGCGCTTTGGTACCTACAAGAAATTCACAACAAACTTCCGAAGTCATTAGTATTCGATGGAGATTGTCTATATATTTAGGATGTCACAGATGACTTCCAGATTAATGTCCCCCCCTTCTCCCCCCCCCCCTCCCCGATTAATTTTAGTTGCTCGAAGATCACAGAGATGCAAGATACCCAGATCTTGAATATTTCAGGATTCTTTTTTTTTCTGAATATGAGATTTAAAGACCCAGCCATAGGCTGTATTTTCACAATGAGAATAGCTTAATATCATTTTTTTTAAACTTCAGTTTTTTTTCCCCCGAAGCAATTCACCAGCCTACGCATGCAGACTACACAAGAATAGTTCAGAAAAAAACCCAACCCGCTAAGCATGTTTGTTAGCCTTGAAGGTGAAGGGAATCACAGATCTGAGGTGGAATGGCGTTACCGAACCACGTCCGAAAAGAAACAACTGCCCAGAAGACCAACAACAGGTCAAACGGGAGCAGTGTGTCCAGAAAGGCCGGCTAGGCATGCAGATGTTACCAGTTTACCAACGTAGGGGCTGGCAAGACAGGAAAGGCAAAGGACAGACTAAGTCAGCATATGCATTTCTTGTCCTCTAGCCCATCCGGATAGACATAAATTCCTGTCTACTAGAACTGACATTGCTCAACACTGCAGTAAAGTAAGTCTGTAGGGCTCCAGGACCAGGAGACTGTTTCAGGCCTAAACGAACCTCTAAGAGGTAGCGAAACTACCAATAATGAGAACGAACTTTCTGATATCTTTGCTAAAAGACAGCTTACTCTCTTGAGGACCTTTCACCCTCGAGCCGTTAATCTAGTTTCTTTTTTTCCCGTTAAATGAAAAGGTAAATAAAGGTTAAAAAAATGAATAAATAAGGAATGAATGAATAATTAAATAAACGAACGAATGAATAAATAAATAGATACATGAAAACAAGAGCCTAATACAAGCACACACGCACATGTGTAATGGAATTCCTACTGTTTAGTCTACCTGCATCCTGCACAACTGTCAGCCAACATTAACAATGACTTTACTTCTCCCTCAACTTCGTGAGTGAGGTATTGTTGGGGCCACTGCACTGAACTTGACAGGCAGTGTGTCATGGCCAAGTTGAGCCTGACGGAGCCCATCTTTCTCCAGGTAACAGGATGCATGCTGGGTATGGTCGAGTCATCCACCATACCCTACAGGCCATCGCTAGTCCAATCTTCTATCAAAGGTAGATGGGGGTTTTAAGTGTGCCCAAGATGTTCAGATGATCGTTCTCCAGAAGTGCAGCCTATTGTAGAACATGACCTCTGTTCATCAGTAGGCTGGTGGTCTAGTGGTAAGACTCGTATCGAAAGCGAGAAATCAGAGGTTCGATCCCCTGTTTAAACCTGAACAGTTGCACTTATTTACCAGACCTTGAGTGATGGTTTGGATGCTAATCTTTCAAATGAGACGATAAACTTATATATTGTGTGCAATATGGCTTTAATGCACGAAAACAAAAGAACCTACGGTATCAAGATCGTTGTCCTTGATACAATTCTGTAGAAAAAAAACACCTCTCTCAGATAGGAAACAAATGCACTCAGAGATAGGAAAACATTTTATTCATGTGGCCTTACTCTTGCGGCGACGCCCTCTCCAAAATTTCAAACAGGGAAAGCAACACGCTTTTAACGCGTGTAAAAGAACCCACGGCATCAAGAGAGTTGTTTCTGGTACAATTCTGTAGAGAGAAAAAAACCCCCACTGACATTGGAAAATAAATGCACACAGAGACAGGGAAACATTTTATTCCTGTGGCACTACTCTTGTGGTGACACGCTCTTTCGAACATTTCCAGCAGAGAAATCTCCCGTAACTGAAAGTGGCTCACAATTCAAATTCATAGCTTTCTTTTTAAAAAAAATTTTTATTATTCTTTTATATCGAGGATAATGGAATAAACACTTATGTGCATTTTTTTTTACATTCATCCCGTGTATGCGGTTGTAATCGTCATTCCAACACCGGCGCACAATCTACCTTAACGAAAAGGGAATAATTTAACCGCTTTCAAGAGAATACACACAGAACAACTTCCACCCTGTATATTTCAACGGTTCAAGCAATGTG
>CM054140.1:24823134-24903134 GCA_028751875.1 Rapana venosa
TTATCAGGATTGTCACCTCGTGTTATAGAACCAGCTTAACAAACTCAAACACAAACAAACAAACAAACGAACAAACATCAAGAATTCATTTAAGATTAACCTTCAGTACGTATACATATCCTTTCAAATCTTTGACATACATAATATGTATAATGTATGTGTGTGAGGTTTTGGGGGTGGGGATGGGGGGATGTCTTGCTCTCTCAAAATCAAGGCTGTGTCGATACTTGAAACTGCTCCATGCAGACTGTTGGCATGCACAGAACAGCACAGTCCCGCTGTAGAAGGGAGAGCTGATCACCTCAGGCCGCTGCAGGGCAACCCACCTGAAGAGCCCTGTATTGATGTTGGGTCGCTTCAGTGGTGTTCAGTAGTCGAGTTTGTTCCCACCCACACTGTGAAAAATGTCTGTGCTTGATTTTCTCCTTCTTCTTTGCATTCTTCTTCTGCTTCTTCTTTGCAGTCATCTTCTTCCCTTCTTCTCTTCTTCTTCTTCTTTTCTTCTTCTTCTTCTTCTTCTTCTTCTTCTTCTTCTTCTTCTTCTTCTTCTTCTTCATCTTTCTTCTTCTTCTTCTTCTTCTTCTTCTTCTTCTTCTTCTTCTTCTTTCTTCTTCTTCTTCTTCTTCTTCTTCCTTTCTTCTTTGTCTTCTTCTTCTTCTCCTTCTTTTTCTTCTTTGCTCTTCTTCTTCGACAGCTTTCCCTATTTTGTCCATTTCTTTTCTCTTTTATGAATTTTTTTTCTCCAAGTTTTTACTTCCCAGATTATTATTCTTTCTTGACACTTTTTTGGTTTCTATTCATCGGCGGATAATCGCTTAGAAGGTGCCCTAAAAGGGCTCAAGTCTATAAATCAATCACTCACTCACTCAATCAATCAATCACATTTGATTGATTGCTCTCAAGTCTCTGTGTGTGTGTGTGTGTGTGCGCGCGCGCGCGCGCGCGCGTGTGCGTGTGTGTGTGTGTGTGTATGGGTGCGTGCATGCGTGCGTGCGTGCGTGCGCGCGTGTCTGTGAGTGTTTGTGTGTGTCTGTCTGTGTTTGTATATCTGTCTGTCTGTCTGTGTATGTGTCTGCGTGCGTATGTGTATCAGGGATTTTTTAGACGCTGCTTGCGGTCCTACTCTCTCTTACTAGCGTTTTGTCATCAGGGGGGACGGGATAGCCTGGTGGCTAGAGTGACGTATTCGTGATCTGCTGACCCGGGTTCGATTCTCGTTCAAGAGGATTTTTCCTCTGGAGTTAACATCAGTGCAGACTCCACTCTCCCCAAAAGTCCTTCGGATGAGACTATAAACCGAGGTCCCGTGTGCGAACGCACGCGGAACATCTTGCGCACACGTTAAACGGATGGCAAAGTTTACAAAACTGCATACAAACGGGGACTGGTTGGAAAAAAAGCACATGAGTGCTTATTCCTTATCCTCGAAACGAAAGAATAAATTTTAAAAAAATAGAATGTCTTAAGAATCGAGGCAGTTACTTTCACATCCTACCCCCAACAGATGCCCACCATACCACAGTGAACACGATGATGACGACTACTACTCTACACTTTCCATCGACAATACAAGCATCATATCTGCACCGAGTGACTACCACTACTACTACTACTACAGGGTTGATGATGATGATGTCAACACAAGCTCTCAGTCTGACGTTGTTAAATTTGCTGGCATCGTCAGCAAAGAAATGATGGCGACAGTGGAAAACGTCATCAACATCGGTGTTCTTCCAGTGCTCGTCACCATCGGCGTCATCACCAACATCTTCAACCTGGTCGTCTTCGTGAGACTGGGGCTGAGTGACCGAATCAACATCTGTTTATTCAGGTAGGGGTCAACCCAGCTGTTGGGTGGTAATAACAGGGTTTTTTTAAATCTAAGAAACGGGACCGTTTTAGCTTGATACTTTGTTCTACAGCATAAATGTTTGACAGTGTGGTATTTTCTCTTTCTCTGAGTCTGACTATGTCTGTCTGTCTGTCGGTCTTGTATTGGTATTGGGTTTATTTTATTATCATTTAATATATCGCTAAGGGCGGGGACTAGATGTAAAATTTAAAAAAAAAGCTCATGGGTGCTTATTCCTTATCCTCGAAATAAAAGAATTTGTCTTTGTCATTGTTTGTCTTTCTGTCTGTCTCTGTCTCTGTCTCTGTCTGTCTGTCTGTCTGTCTGTCTGTCTCTCCTCTCTCTCTCTCTCTCTCTCTCTCTCTCTCTCCTCTCTCTCTCTTCTCTCTCTCTTCAAAGGCAATACTATTATCAGAGACAATGACAAGAAGCCAATAAATCAGTTAAAAGAACTGGCACAAAATCAGTCGGTGTGTTTCTCCTGTCGACTCTTAATATCCGCGTGTGTGTGTGTGTGTGTGTGTGTGTGTGTGTGTGTGTGTGGCGTATGTGTGTATGCATGCATGCATGTGTGTATGTGCGTGCGCGCGCGGGCGCGTACTGTGTGCACGTGTGTGTGAACTCAGCCTGTCCCTGGCAGACCTGTGTTACGTGGTGCTGATGATGGCGCGGAAAAGCTACACCATTCTGTCCCTGCTGGACCCTGACCTCGGGCAGTACTGGAAAGTCACCAGCATGCATACCGTTGTCGGTAAATAGCACCCCTCCCCTCCCCCCACCACCCCCCCTACCCCGCTGTCCGGCTCCCCGCCGCCTCCTATAGCCACCCCCCCTCCCCACCTCCCATTTCTTCTTTTTCTAACCTCGTGTTTGCTGTGCGGGGAATGGAGGAAGCTGGTTGCAACATGTTCATTAGTGCCACGACAGTCCAAGGGACTACAGGATAGGTGAGGTGAGGTAAGATGAGGTGAGGTGAGGTGAGGTGAGGTGAGGTGAAGGGATTTCTTCAGCATGCTATCTATGCATGCTACATGGTAACTGGCTGCAGGACACCGTTCTTCAAGGCGTCCATCCCCACACTTCAAGGATGTGAGCAAGCTTGACATGAAGCCACTGACATCACCTCTGACAGCTGGTGAGTACTTGCAGAGAATCACAGTGGGTGGAGGAGGAGGGCAGTACGTGAGGGAATACGTAGAGGAGAAGCGAAAATATTCAGACTGTTGACAGACAGAAGCAGCCACAGGTAGGAAGGACAGACAGACAGCAAAACCCGGTCATCAACCCGCTGTCCAAGTTTGCCTGCAGCAGCAACTGTGGCAGAGACTGCATGCCATGCACAAGACTGGTCTGCTGAGCCACTTGAGACACAGCTTCAATGAAGACTGATGTGGCCAAAGCCAGTTTCTCCCAAGACAGAAGAAGCTTACTACAGTTTATCTACAAAGAAATCACTTTAGACAGAAACACCATGCCAGTGTAGTTTTATTCTGTGTGTGTGTGTGTGTGTGTGTGTGTGTGTGTGTGCGTGCGTGCGTGCGTGCGCGCGCGCGTGCGCGCGTGTGTGTGCTCGTCAGCTTTTGTCCTTACATGGTCTACTCAACAGGCGTCTACTGGAGTTTTATGAACATCTCCAGCGCCATCACCATGATTATCTCCCTGGAGCGCTGCGCATGCGTGCTGGCGCCTCTGCACGCCAAGACCTTGATCCGGAGCCGGTCAATGGCGGTGGTGATGGTGTGTGTATTCCTCTTCATTCAGGGAGTGTACGGCCTCTTCAACCTCAAGTATGTCACCCTCTCCCGCCCTGACCCTCACCACCCTAACGGCACAGTCTACGCTGTCGGCCTGGGCTCTTTCTACCTGAGGCACAGGTTGGTTATGTAACTGGCAAAGATGAACTGGTTGGTTGGCTGGCTGACTGGTTGATATAGGGGGAGTGGCTGGATGGTTATTTTCTGTACCGTTGTGTTGTGTTCTATTCTGTTTCATTCAGTTCTGTTCCGTTCTGTTCTGTTGTGTTCAGTTTTGTTCTGTTCTGTTTTGTTCTATTTTGTTCTGTTCTACTCAGTTCTGTTCTGTTTTAGTCTATTCTGTTTTGGTCTGTTTTATTCTGTTCTAGTCTGTTCTGTTCAATTCAGTTCTGTTCTGTTCTATTCGGTTCTGTTCTGTTCTATTCAGTTCAGTTCTGTATTATTATGTTATGTTATGTTTTATTCTATTATGTTCTGTTTTATTCTGTTCTGTTCTATTCTGTTTTATTATGTTCTCTTCAGTTTAGTTCTGTTCTATTCCGTTTTGCTCTGTCCCCTAACGTCATGAAGAGTCCAGGGTGACCTGCAGTGTAACTTTCATGCAGTGGATGGATCTTGGCAAGAGTCAAACCTGGCGAAGTCTGTCCCTCTCCAGGTGGGATTTTAAATTTTTTAGTTGGGCCGGCTTATCCCCAGCTCCAGGTGTCGAATTATGATTGTGTTGTCCATGCCACTTGCCTGCTTCCTCCACGAAAGATTAAAAAGTGGTGCCTTAACATGAAAGATATTATGTATGTGTTTGGATACAGGATCTTGATATCAAGTCTAATCTTGCAGGGGAGTTGATTCGGAGGGCATGCCAACTCCAAGGGTGGTGGTGGTGGTGGTGGTGGGGAATCTCCCTCACACAGAGAGAGACAGAGACAGAGACAGAGAGACAGACAGAGAGAGAGAGAAACAGACAGACAGACAGAGCAGACAGACAGGTCGTGTAAGTCAGTGGTCTTAAAGACCCTACAGTGTGAACTCGGATGTCAAAATATCTTTTCAAATGTCTTGTCAATTACTAGCAAAACAAAGAAGCAAAAGCCGTTCCTCTATTTCCTGATATTTCTTTTTATGAAAACTGGTTTTGTTTTGTTTTGTGGTTGCATATTTTTATGAGTGATTCCTTTGTCTTAGATCTCCCAAAAGAGCATACTTTAGAACACTATAGTTTCCTGGACACTAATTTGTAAAACAAATAAAAACAAATATCTACAGCCATAGTATTAATTATCTGTATTGATCTACATGAATCTGACAAGAAACGAAATTCATAAAATGGCGCCCAGAAGTAATGAGCGTTCGTAATTGCCATAGGGATCAATCATTTTCTTGTAGTTTCTTGTGATGCAGTCAAGCCATCGCATGTGCTTCTCTTCATTCTTAAAACTTTCTTATGACGAGAAATAGAAGGCAAAGAAATCAACTCGATACTGTGTAATCCCAGGATTTCACAGATTTTTTAAGCAGAAACGTTAAAGAGAAGCACAGAGTACTTTTTTTTTTCTTTATGCCTCCTTTATTATCTTTTATTTCCAAAAACATTTTGTGTTCTTCGGTTAGAGTTCCGAGGTTCACTAATGGTGAGATTTGGCGTATACGACCGTTTTTGTCCACCATTAAGGTATCCACATTCCGACTTCGGGAATGATGTCTAAACACCACATATTGTGCATGCGTTTTGTTGGTGGTGGTGGTTGTTGTTGTTGGTTTTTGTTGTTGTTGTTGTTTTTTGTTGGTTTTTTTTTTGGGAGGGGGCATTTTTGTCATCCGTTTCCACTGGCACACAATGTCCTACTCTTCCGGCAGAACGGGTTGTTCTAACGTGTGAGCACAAGGAGCCTCGGTTTATAGTCTAACCCGGAGGATTTTCTGGGGAGTGGAGTCGGCACTTACGTTAACTCCAGGGGAGAAAAATCCCCCTGAATCCACTCAGTGGTATCCCAAACATGGGATCGACCTCAGGCCGTCAGATCACAACCGCAACGCTCTAACCCCCAGGATAAGCCTTCCCCTCCCATTTAAAAAATTGCATGGCTTATTTTTGAAAGTCAAATTTGTGAAAGAATGTGGCATAGATACAGCCGCATATACAACGGGTCTGCCTGACTGGTTTGCTAAAGCAACATTGCTTCTCCCTTCCGGGTGGGCAGGGCCAATAAATAAGCAAATAAACTACTGTCCTTCATTTGACATGTTACTATGAGCTTAAAAAGTCATGATCTTTAAATCAAATCTGTTTCAGCCACAAGCAAATAATTCAACTAACAACAGGTTGTACTATAATATTTTGTAGATACTTTACCAACTCTATGCCAGCAAACGATCATGACGTTTTGGATATTCATCAGTGATACTGGGAGCTTGTGGAAACAGGTCCTAACATAGACTCCAACACACACACACACACACACACACACACACACACACACACACACACACACACACACACACACACACACACACACACACACACTCTCTCTCTCTCTCTCTCTCTCTCTCTCCTCTCTCTCTCTCTCTCTCTCCTCCCCCCCCCCCCCCCTCTCTCTCCTCTCTCTCTCTCTCTCTCTCTCTCTCTCTCTCTCTCTCTCTCTCTCTGTCTTAATACCATTTCAATGTAAGAAACACCTTTCATCAATGAATAATAGAAAGGAAAAAAAGTCAATCACAGATTTGCAAGGGGTGGGGGTGTTAGGCGCTACACTTGATTGAATTCACCATCTTCTGTGTCAGGACAGTCATCGACATCTTCTACGTCTACATCCTCTCCATCATCATCCCCACCACCTCCCTCGTCGTCGTCATCATCACCACCGCCGTCACCACAGCCCAGCTCCACCTCAGCCTGGCCTGGCGCCAGCAGTCGGCCCAGCAGAGCATCAAGGACAGGCGGGAGGTGGCCTTGACCAAGATGCTGGTGTGCCTCTGCTGTGTCTACGTCGTCTGTGTCACCCCCAAGGTCCTCATGGTAACTGTCTGTCTGTCTGCCTGCCTCTGTTAGCTAGTTAGTTCTTCAGTTTAACGTCCTTCCACCAAAAAGTTATATCAGACGATTGTGTGTGTGTGTGTGTGTGTGTGTGTGTGTGTGTGTGTGTGTGTGTGTGTGTGTGTGTGTGTGTGTGTGAATCTGTGTGTGTGTGTGTCTGTCTGTGTGTGTCTGTGTGTATGTGTGTGTGTGTCTGTGTCTGTGTGTCTGTACGATTGTGTGTGTGTGTCTGTGTGTCTGTGTCTGTGTCTCAATCTGTCTGTCTGTCTGTCTGCCTCTGTGTGTGTGTGTGTGTGTGTGTGTGTGTGTGTGTGTGTGTGTGTGTGTGTGTGTCCCAATATGTCTGTCTGTCTGTCCGTCGCCTGTCTGCTGTCTCTGTCTGTCTGTCTGTCTGTCTGTCTGTCTGTCTGTCTGTGTCTGTCTGTCCTCTCTCTCTCTCTCTCTCTCTCTCTCTCTCTCTCTCTCTCTCTCTCTCTCCTCTCTCTCTCTCTCTCTCTCCCCTCTCTCTCAAAGAGATCTCTCGTATCTCAAACTATTTGAATTGCTTTTTTTTAAAGCAGTAAACTGAAAATAGTTAAGCAGTAACAGAACAAAGAAAAAAAATGACATGATCGTCTGCCCCCAAAAATTATGGATGTTATTTTCATAGGAAAATTTATTCAGTTACTGAATGAACGACAAAGTTGAATGGACGACAAACACAGAGGAAACAAAGAAACGTGGGGAGTGTATATTGTTACAGAAAAGAAAAAGAAAATAGGCTTCTCTCTGAGGGAAGCTGATGTGCACACAGACAGAAACAGAGGAGTACTGCACTGCAGATACGCCTAGCCGGAAATCTCACACAGAGCTATCTACCTTGAGGGGAACTGTTACACAGTATACTGCATTCAGTGTAATACAATATAATACAGCAAAGCACATTGCTTTGCAGTAAGTGCGATACAAAACATAACACAATGCAACAACACTCTAATATCACTAAGAGTGAACAGACGTTAAATTGAAGACAACAACAACAATGCAACAACACAAAGGACAGCCTAATACAATACAGTACAACACAACACAATACAATAGAATACAACACAACACAACACAACACAACAACACAAAACAGCCAAACACGATACAACAACAATACACTACAACTAAAACCCAGCCCAACCCAAAACCAACGATCAAGTTCCAACGCTAAAATAATCCACCCACTCTTTTCTATTCTAACCTGGACAGCCCATGGTACGGCAGTATATGCCAGAATGGCAGCCCCTGGGTCGCTACGCCAACCTCCATGACGTTGTCAACGCCTGCATGCACGTGCTGTCCGTCTTCAATTCCTCCGTCAACTTCTTCTTCTACTGGACCTTGGGCTCCAAATACCGCGCCACGCTGCATCACCTGTGTCGGCGCTGCTGCTCCTGCTGCTGGCCCAGTGGCTTTGATTCAGGATCGTCTGCTGTGTTGGAGTCAAAGTCGCTTCCACATAAGTGATCGAGTTGAATGTTTTGGGATTATTTTTTTTTACTTGGTTGAGATTGGAAGTTTTGTTGGGGAAAAAACCTGATCAGTAAAAAAAAATGTGGACAAAGATGTCTGATTTGTGTGTGTGTGTGTGTGTGGTGGTGTTTTTGAAAGAGTCTTTCCTTTCCCCTTGTCTTTTTTGTTGTGTGTGAATCCTTTGCAGTAAGTGTCCATGCTTCACAGCTGTACAAGGCAATGGATGTGACGAGTGCCTTGTAGAGTCTGACCTTAGTGTGGGTTCTGATGTTGTGGTTTCTCCACACTTTCGCCAGCTTAGTCATGGAGGAGAGTGCCACAGCAAGTCTGATCTTCACCTCTTGTGTGCTCGTGCCTTCTTTGGTGATGACTGCTCCAAGGTACTTGAAAGTTTCCACCTCCTCTAGTGTCTTGATGCTGGTGGGAGTGGTCGGTGTGGTACTGTTCACTAGGATCTTGCTCTTTTCCGTGCTGATCTCCATACCGTGGGCATTGGCTGATGTTTCCAGTCTGGTGGTGAGATCCTGGAGTTCTTCTTTACTGCGGCCCATGAGATCAATATCGTCTGCGAATCGAAGATTGCAGACTGGCCTTCCTCCTATTGTGATTGTGGTCTTGAAGCCAAGGAGGGCCTCCTGCATGATGTTCTCCAGGAACACGTTGAAAAGAACGGGGGATAGCGGGCAGCCTTGTCGAACTCCAACTGAAGTCCGGAAGAACTCCCCGATTTCTCCACCCATGAGGACTGCACTGTGGGAGCTGTCATACAGCGCCTGGATGACTTGAATCAGGTCCTCGTCAAAGCTATAGTCTCTCATGACTTGCCACAGAGCTTCTTGCCACACTCGATCGAAGGCCTTCTTGAAGTCAATGAAGTTGTTGTAGAGCTGTAGCTGATGTTGGAGATGCTTCTCTATGAGCATTCTGATGTTGAAGATCTGTTCGACAGTGCTTCGACCTGGTCTGAATCCTGCCTGTTCTTCTGATAGGATTTCTTCTGCTTGTGGTTTCAGTCTGTTCAAGGCGATGCGTAGCATAACTTTGCTTGGATGGCTTATCAGACTGATTGTTCTGTAATTTTGGCACTTCTTCAGGTCTCCATTCTTTGGAAGTGGAACTATGATGGATTGGGTCCACTGTGAAGCATGGACACTTACTGCCGATTTAGAACGTCGCATTCAAGCCTTTGAGATGAAGTGCCTCAGGCGGATCCTGAACATCACCTACAGAGATTGCAAAACCAATGACTACGTCTGGCAGCAGATCGAGGCACTGGCTGGCAAACAAGAACCATTGCTAGATACAGTCAAACGGAGGAAACTGAAGTGGTTTGGCCACACAACAAGGCATAACAGCCTGTCAAAGACAGTCCTGCAGGGAATGGTGGAAGGAGCAAGGAGGCAGGGACGACCACGCAAAAGCTGGATATCCAACATCAAGGAGTGGACCGGCCTCACTGTACCAAACCTCCTGAAGACAGCCCAGGACAGAACCATTTGGCGGTCCACTTGCAGCGTCCGTGCGGGTACCTCAACGGTCGTCCCGACCAAGGGATGAGTGAGTGAGTGAGTGAATCCTTTGTTTTTCAGCTTACAAGTGTGTCTGTTTTCTATGGGTGGGATTTTTTTCAACATAATTTTCCCCTGGATAACTCTTCCTGCTGTGGGTTCTTTTACCTCTCAATTCCCAATGTACTAAACATAAAATGCAAAGGATATCTTGGTTTTATTGAAAGACTTGTGCCCAGACCACTATTCGTGGTCCAGTGGATGGGGAGGGGGAAATCAGGGTTTAGTGTGTGTGTGTGTGTGTGTGTGTGTGTGTGTGTGTGTGTGTGTGTGTGTGTGTGTGTGTGTGTTCGCGCGAGCACGCGCGCGCGCTATGTACAACTCCAAAAGCACCGAGCCTCTTCGCGGTCGGAGTCTAGGCTAAGCTCCCCTCCCATCTTCGAGTCATTCCGAAAAATATCCGTAGTTTCCGGTATTAAGATTACAAGCCCAGTAGTGCTCCACAACAATTTCTAATGGAAGACAAGACGAGTTCAGTGGTAATTAGATTAGTATTTATTTATATTACTGTGTTTTTATGTACTGTCACTGTAAAAAACTGATATTTTCTCATTGGGTGTATTATTTACGTCCATTGTGAAACGACTAAGTTTTATTGCTACAACTATGCAGTATGAAATTGCAGGATGTGTAGACTTAGATCCACGTTAAGCCGAAATTAACGCTAATGTGTTCAAGAACATCAGTATACAAAGAGATGTCGATAAATTGAAGAAGACGCGAAAGTAATAATTTTGCACGCAAGTAAACAAGTTAAAAAGGTCCAGGGAAAGAATTATAAGAAGGGAAGTGCATGCAAGTGTTAAGTCAGTGAAATGGGGGGAGGGGTGGGGGTGTTGCCGCTGCCGTTACAATGTCACATGTTTCCCAGCATGCAATGGGGATCGCCGGTTGCCGTCAGCAGTGGTCACTGTGACAAGCATGTCAAAGTTTTGTAATCCATAATTACTCCTGTTAGGTCAGTATTGAATCATTGTTGTTGTCAGGTTGGTTACTCTCTGCAATGGGAGTGTTAGGTCAGTATTGAATCATTGTTGTTGTCAGGTTGGTTACACTCTGCAATGGGAGTCTGCAGCAGAAAGTAGAAATGTCACTGTAGTGGTTCAACCATGGTTTTTTTTATAAAAAAGGCAGGACTGGGGAACAGTTGACTGACCCCCCTATTACCACCACCACCCAAACACACACACACACACACACACACACACACACACACACACAACAATATATATATATATATATAATAATATATAAAACCAGCCAAACACCCAACCTCTCTCCCCTCCTTTCTGAAGCAACTGATTTAATTTCAATTCTTTTCTCCTATGTTGTGTGATCTTTTGAATAGTGTTGCTAATTGATGCACAACAATTGAACAAGCTGAAGTTGAATGCAGTGCACTTGCATGCACACATACATAGCCTACACAAGAAGCCTATTGAGAAAAATTGTACAGAAATTTAACATACCTTGTACAGGATATTTATTATTTTTTAAATATTGCTGTATTTTTCACCATTTTCTTGTCTGCATGTTTCTGTTTGACCTAGCAAGCATAAAAATTGCCTTTGCTGATAATAACAATTGTAGCAATGTAGGCTAGGCCAGACTACAGCTTCATGTTAGTGCATCAGAACCCCAGTAAACTACCCAAACCTTCCACACACTTTTATTTCTTTTTTTGCTGGTATGTAAAACTTTGCTAACAGTCTGAGGTGCAACATTTCATGGAGAAATCTGTATATCCCCTCCTTTCCCTATCTTCTGGTTCTCAGAGCCAGAACTTTGGCTCAGGTCAAAAGCTGCATCAGTTATTATGATGTAAGCTATGTGGCAAGACCTACTTCAAATATGTTGTGCTTTAAAATGTTATAGCAAATATAAACCTGCAACATAACAACATGAAGGCTTATGTAAAGGAGAAAAAAACTTCACCAGAAGCCAGAGTATGGCTGATAAGCCATATAATGTGCAATTTTTTAAATCCACAGTGCTGTTATGTCAGTTTCACATTGATTCCCAGGTGTGATGAGTAAGACAATGCATATTGTGAGTGACCACAGAGTATTGGGATAGATAACGCACAAGAGGGCCAAAGCTGATAATAGTGGTTGTTGTGATTGCATTCTTTGTGTGTTCACTGCTGTAACTTATTGACTGATTGAAGGTGATATGATGGAAAGTTGCAGTTTTGACTGTCTCCAAAAATTGATTGAAACACTTCATTTTCATAGGTTTTTTAAAAATTCCTTCAGTAAAATAGAACTTGTAGTTGTGACATCATCAACTTCAGTATTCCATGAAAGTTTGAAGCTGCCTGTTTCATTTTGGGGTTTGTAGAAGTTCACTTTTGTGAAACAACAGTTTTATAATGCTAAAACAAAGTTACATTAAAAAAAATAAAATCAAAAGTATCCTCTTATGACAAGAAGTTAGAGATTTTTATGACAATTTGAAAATGTCCCATGTGTTTCAGAGTGTTGACTTTTGCTGACTGAAAGACATATTATATATATATATATATATATATATATATATATATATATATATATATATATATATATATATAAAGTGATAGCTTGTGAGAATGGCTGTAGTTTTGTGATTTTTTTTTCTTATAGTTGACCAGGGGAATGTCTTACTGATGCACTTGCTCCACAGGATCTGGACAGAGGAGCTCCATGGTACTGGAAGAGATGCTAGGATCAGGAGGGAGCAAGGTCTTGAAACGGTAACAGTGGTTGGGTGAAAGCAAGTTTTAGAGGTAAGCAGTCAACAAGTGTGAATGATAGGTGTCCGAGTCTGCACAGGTGTATGACGGATGCTCTGAGTGGCAAAGACCATTATACTTCAACCCCTTGGGTCCATGAAGTCGTAGGTTTGGCTCTTTGCAGTGGCTTCTGGTCAATTAAGGGGGGGGGGAGGGGGGGAGATTTTTATGATCTCCCAGGTCAGCTAAAAGTGCAGACCTGGTAATTCCTTAATTCCCTTTGTTTATGTATACATGCAGATGATCAAATATGCCACTTAAAGATTTGGTAGTTCATGTCAGCGTCCAGTGAGTTATGGAAACTTGAACATACCCTGCATGCACCCTGTACAAAAAATGAGCTGCTCTGAAGTCGGAATGTGTTGGCTGAGGCCAGTTGACCAACCTCCTGCACAGGAGAAGACCAGGCACTACACATCCCATTTCATAAGGGGACGCAGAGGAGAGGTAACGAATCATTTATTCATGTGTTTTGCTCCTGCATCTTGTGTGGAACAGCTGCTCACTGTTTCTATGCTGCTCATTAGTCTTCTTACCCTCGTCATACCCAGGCTCATCATGTCATATCATCAGGTCAGGGAGTTTGCAGGGAGCTTGCATTGTTAGGTTGCTTTGAGGCCACTAGAAAAAAGACCATGCACTGCTGCTGGGTCACCTTGATGAGGTTCAGTGGTATCCGTTTTGATCCAACACCACCTGACAAGCTCCTTATTGACAATACTTAGTCATGGAGCCAGACTAAGTGAGACACCTGCCTGTAGTGGCAACCACCACAGTGTCCTGCCAAGGATTTCCCTGTTGTCTTGAGACCTTTAAGGTTCAGAATGAAGTGAGTATAGGTGCAGAAATGAACAATAAAGCAAAAATGATGCTACCAGGAGACTGGAGCATCAGGGCTACCAAATTAGAGACAGGTGGGTTTTATTTTGTTTTTGTGGGTTTTTTTTCTGCTTCCTCTTCTGTGACAAACCTGTACTGCTTGTCCCATGCCACTCCTTTCAGTCTCTTTGTCTTAGCCGTGTGTAGTCTTGTCATGTTGCCTCCTTGTGGTCAGAAGTCTATAGGGAGCATATCAACGTCAGGCCATGATGGGGTCACCAGCCAGATGGGCCCTGTACTGCTGCTGGGTCACTTTGGTGGTGTTCAGTGTCTGGTCTGAGCTAACACACACATAACGCCATCTACTAAGCTCCCTACTGACCACAATAGAATTTGAATCGTGAGGCCAGATTGAGTCAGATGCCCATCTGGGATGGTAAATACCACAATGTCCATCCAACAACGTTCTCCCATGAACCTCCAACCCTGAAGGCTTTTACATTAACTTACCACAAGCACAGAAGTGTATGGGAAACCAAAACTGAGGTCACTGTTAAACCAGAGCAGTGGGGCCCCCTGAAATCAGAGACAATTATCTTTTATTATGGGATTAGTAAAGGTAATGAGGATGATATAATGATGCAGCTGTGAAGTGCACCTGCTTCGAGACCACTTAACAGTGCTGTGCTCTGTGCTTCTTTCCATAAAATATCCTAGCATCAACCAGGCCTGAGAGATACATACCCCTGCAGTAGTTGTTGAGCTATTAGAGCAAGACTCTCATAATAGACGCTGTAAAATAGTTGAAGCTCAACAGTGTGGCTTCAATGTTTGCAGAAAGCCCATGGCAAATACACTTTGGGTAGGATCCTAGCTGGCCAGAGTCTTTAAAAAACTTATGACTCTTACAGGATTTGAACCTGCAGCCTTTCAGTCAGGAATCCAGTGTGCTAACCACTGCACCATGGCAGCAAAAATCAGTTTTCTGTTATTGCACAATGGTTGATGAGGATGATTTAAGGATGATGCTACGGAAGTATACCAGTTTTAAGGTACCTTAAATGGGGCTGCACTTTATACTTCCTGGTTTCATATATCCTGGAGTCAACCAGGCCAGAAAGACGCAGACACCTGAAGCTTTATTTTGTCAGATAGTTTGAGCAATGCTTTGAAAATGCATCAGTAAAGTGGATGACGCCTATGTTGTCCCAGTCATTCAGTAAGTTGATAGCAATGTCTTGGTATGAGTTGGCTGGGTGAAAAGAAATTTAAAAAATCTCCAAATACCAACCCTCCCTCCAGCCCTATGACCTATGGGATTTGAACCAATTACCGTCCAGCCAGGTACGCAATGCATTAGTAACTGTGCTGTGGCTTCTTGTTGCTTAATTACATGCATGGGGGTTTTCCCTCTGTTTCAGATGGAATTTCATATTGGCGATTTCGGGATTTAAGAAAAAGACAAATATTAGATCTAAGACCTTGAATCCTTTAAAAAATTACCAAAATGACAACCTGTGACAAACACGTTGAAATTCCTTGAAAGTCAGTGCTTGCCTATCGAAAGTATTCTCATTAAGGATGATGATAAACTAAAAATACAGTTCTGTGTGGAAAAATATATAAAGATTTAACTACATGTGAGTGCATGGACGAAACAAACAAGGACTAGCAACTGATTGAAGATTAGTTTCCAAGGAGGTAAAAATTTATTTGGCACATGCGCAGTAAGTCTCTGGAAGTCGTCTCTCCATCACTTAGGTGGATGGATTGTTGTCATTCAGAGTTAAAAAATGACGGAGCAAAGCCAAAACTATGCATTGAATCCTGTGTAATAGACGAAAACAGAGCTCAGAGGCAATATTAATGAACTAGCAACAAACAAAATAAGTGTTTTTGCCGTACATGTGATTTAACTCATTGGTCGAGGGAGGGGCGGGGGGATGACTTCGAAGCTGAAGCCAACTTCCAAGAGCATATTGGAACACTTTGTTTGAACTCAATTTGCTACGAAACTGATACAAGGTAACGAGTTTTTAACCCAAGTGGTGCCGAAAGCTAGAGTCAAAATAAAAATGTGGAAGGGGAGATTGTGAAGGTAGTTAAGTATGCTGGAGGCAAATTGAGAACAGACATGGGGGAAATGGATGCCTGATCAAGTGTGTGTGTGTGTGTGTGTGTGTGTGTGTGTGTGTGTGTGTGTGTGTGAGAGCATATGTATGTATATGTAGCCGAAAATTAATGTTTTTTTGGACAGAGGATGGGAAACAAAATTGATTTTGTAGATCTATTAAAGGGAAACGTAATTGAAAGGGTGATGTAGGTTATGAATGGCTAGATTATTGGAAATAGAATTAAAGGCTAGCAAATAAAACAGCGGGCCTTTTTTGCAGATTGTTTATTTTGGGTTAATTCCTTAAAGGGGTAGGATATGTATGGCTAGGTTAAGTGGGAATAGAAAGAGGCTAGCTTTGGGTTAATTAATAATAATAATAATAATAATATATGGAATTTATATAGCGCCGAATCTTGTAAAACAAACAAATCGAAGCGCTTGCACTCAAATCATTTACGCGCATGCAACTTTCCTCAAATATAATAAAGAACATATTTCAAATTTATGCACGTGTATGTACACACACACACACACACACACTCACACTCACACTCACACTCACTCACACACTCACTCACTCACTCACTCACTCACTCACTCACTCACTCACTCACTCACTCACTCACTTAGGAGATGAAGGATGCTGTTGAAAAAGTAGAGACGGATATGAGGGAAAAGTGTCAGGTAGGAAATAAGTGTGTTTTGAGGCTGGATTTGAAGGTATCAAGTGAAGGTTTTTGGCGAAGTGAAAGAGGGAGGTCATTCCACGTGGACGGACCAGAAACAGAAAAAGATCGACAGCCAACAGTGGTATGTTTGAATCTGGGTGTTCGAAAGCACAAAGTATCTGCGGCTGAACGAAGGGAACGGGATGGAGTGTACAGGTGAAGACAGTTACAAAGATAAGATGGTGCAGATTTGTGGAGACATTTGAAACAGAGGGTATTGATCTTATACTTCAGTCTTTGTGAGACTGGCAGCCAGTGAAGAGATCGCAGAAGAGGAGTGATGTGTTCAGATTTTTTCTTTCTTAGGACCAGTCGAGATGCAGAGTTTTGTATGCGTTGAAGAGAGTGGATAGATGATGCTGGTAGGCCAGCCAAAAGAGAATTACAGTAGTCTAAACATGAAAGAATGAGAGATGTGACAAGCTTGGAAGTTGCATTAGTGGACAGATACTTGCGAATCGCGCTTATGCGCCGTAATTGATAGTAGCAAGACTGGCAGGTCTGGGTGATGAATTTTTTGATAGAGTGTGTTGTCAAGAACTACTCCTAAATACTTCACAGAGTTGGACAAAGGAACTGACGTATTGCCGCATTCTATTGAAGTTTTTGCGATAGAGAAAGTTTATGTTGGGTCCCTATGAGCATGGCTTCGGTTTTATCGGCATTAAGTTGTAACTTGTTCTGAGTCATCCAGTTTTGAATGTCTTGAAGGCAGTAGGACATATTTGTCAGGAGGGAAGGCAAGTTTTCAACAGTATCACTGCACTGAAGCTGAGTGTCATCAGCATAGAAATGATGATCAATATGGTGGTTGTTTATTATATGTGAGAGTGGAGCAGTGTAGAGAGTAAAGAGAACGGGGCCCAGGACTGATCCCTGTGGGACTCCACATTCCATTTTGACAGATTTTGATTGAATTTTGTTTACAATAACTTTCTGGAATCTATCTGTGAGGTATGAAGTAAACCAGGTGAGGGTTGTGCCATTAATACCAAACGTATTTTGGAGGCGAGAAAGAAGAATTGAGTAATCTATAGTGTCGAAGGCGGCAGATAAGTCAAGAAGAGTGAGGAGGGAGATTTTTCCTGCATCAGAAGCAAGTAGAAATGTGTCTAAAGTATGGACTAGGGTGGTTTCGGTGCTGTGGTTGGGGCGATAGGCAGATTGAAAAGGGGGGAGGAGATCATTGGAATGAAGGTGACTGTTGAGCTGTTTGAGAACAACTTTTTCTAGTACTTTAGAGACAAAGGGTAAGTTTGAGACAGGTCTATATTTTTTCAGAATGTTGGGATCGAGGTCGTGCTTTTTCAGTAGAGGTGTGACTATTGCGGTTTTAAGAGCTTGTGGAAAATGTCCTGACAGAAGAGATGAGTTTACTATTTTAGTGATAATAGGTACAAGTTGTGGAAGGCATTGTGAGAAAACAGGAGCAGGTGTGGGATCAAGGTCGCATGATTTTATAGTCATTTTCTTCAGAATTGTCATGATTTCTTTTTCACTTGTGGAACAGAAGGAAAAGAGAGGAGTGCCAGTGAACTGGGGATCAGGAGGCGCAGGCTGGAAATGAGTCTGGTCCAGTCTGGAGCGTATGTTGTGGACTTTGTCTGAAAAGAAGGCAGAAAAGATAGATGGAAGTTCAGACAGGCTGTGGGTGGTAGGCAGAGGAGTTGTTTTTGCAGACCCAAGGAGATTTGAGGTGAGGGAAAAAAGAGATTTTATGGATGTAGCGCAGAGAATTTGGGAAGAGTAGTATTCTGTCTTTGCTGAATGGGTTAAGAGTTTGACTTAATTCCTTAAAGGGGTAGGATATGTATGGCTAGGTTAAGTGGGAATAGAAAGAGGCTAGCACATTAGAGAGCAGATTTTTTTCACTTGTTTTAATTATTTTGGGGTTAATAACAATCTTCGTTCATCAGTTCAACTTGGTTACTTTTGAAAACAGACGCAATTTAAAAAATATATAAAAAACAGTAGGCTGGAAATCGCTGATTTCAGAGCTGGAAAATTGTTATTAAACAGTGGGGGAATGCAAGAAATTAGCAAGAAATAACCATACCTTTGGGCTTGTTCCTTCGTTTATCTACTTTTAAAAACAAAACAAAACATCACCCACAGCCTGTTTGAAAACAAAGGTAGGCTGCCAGAAACCACTGAGCTGATTCCAGAACTCGAAAATTGTCATAAAAAATCCAATCATTAAAACAACAGAAACAACTATGGCTGTTTGATAGGACAGGTATTTTGCGATTTAAAGAAAACTTCCAAACCATTGTGTCAAAAGCTGGGTACCATTTTGTCTATGTGCCATTGTGTCCACATGCATGTATTCATACAGAAAAACAAACCAGCTGACCGACAACCCTTTCCCACTTACTAATGTTAATTGCTAACACTCATCGTTATTTCTTAACCTGACCCCACATGTGGACACAAAAGGCAGGTGGATATCATGATACAAGACGTGACACAGAAAGAACTTTTTTCCCCCCTCTCTTGCGTTTTTAGGTGTGGAGGAGTATGGGGGATTTTTTAGGGGAAAGGGATGTTAGAAGGGGCAGGATGGATACCTGTATGTGGGGATGGGTATAAGAGAAGTTATGACTAAGTTGTCTGTGTGAGTGAGCGTGAGAGCGAGAATAGGTTATGGGAAAACATTTTTTTCCTATTCAAGGGGATATTTCCCCCTGGAGTTAAAATCAGTGCCGACTCCACTCCCCCCAAAAGTCCTTCAGATGAGACTATAAACCAAAGTCCCACGTGAGAACGCACGCAGAATATCTTGAGCACTTGTTAAACCTGTTCCACTTTTTGGAAGAGTAGGCCATCGTGTGCCAGTGGGAACATATGACAAAATGTATCTTACAAAACTGCGTACACATGGGGACTGGGTGTAAAAAAACACACCGCAAGAGTGTTTATTCTGTTATCCTCAAAATAAACAAAATACACCACACACACACACACACGCACGCACGCACGTGCGCTCACACATGCATGCACAGGCATGCTAGAGAAAGATAGAGTGTGTGTGTGTGTTTGTTTTAAAACTTAGGATTTATAATTGTTATTTGCTTACAGGGTTGGTGTACCTGAACAGCTGAAGACAGCGAACACAGAGATGTAGGAGGCTGGTTTATATTTCTGTTTTGTTTCTCTGTGGTGTGTGTGTGTGTGTGTGTGTGTGTGTGTGTGTGTGTGTGTGTGTGTGTGTGTGTGTGTGTGTGTGTGCGTGCATGGGCAAGGGCTGTGCTCGCTCATTCTTTTGTTTTATGCCGTTATTTTCAAAAGGTACTGAAGCAGAGTGTGTGTCACTGTTGTCTACTATAGTGAATCACTAATAAAAGTAAGAAAGTTAGAAAACAGGAGTGCTGTTCAGAATCCACTCACCTGCTTGGGTCATCCTTCAGATGAGACTATAAACCAAGGGCCCGTGTGCGAAGGCACGCAGAACATCTTTGGCAACCTGTTCTGCTTTTTGGAAGAGTAGGCCATTGTGTGCTAGTCGGAATGGATGACAAAATTTGCAAAACTGCATACACATGTGGACTGGATGTAAAAAAGCACATGATTTAAAAATCATTTGTCTTTTCACATAAGTGCTTATTCGATTATCCTTGAAATAAAGAAGAAACTAAAGTGAAATAAACAGGAGTGCCAGATAGAAAGCGCTCACAGAGTTGACATCTGCCACAGCTCTCTTTTTAATGTATATTCCTTAGGCTATGTTGTGCGTTTTATGGTGTATTTCCTGTCTTCGTATGTGTGCACATTATTTTTGATGGCTGTTTTGTTGGTTGTTTTTTTCTGCGAATGTGATTTGTGTGAATATCTTCTCTCAGTGTGTCTTCTGACAATTCCTATCAACGTGCTTCTGTGTTAGCACCTAGTTCACTGACACAAGGGTGCATTTGTAATAGTCTCCTATTCTCTATGAATGGTGATGACAGTTTCTGAATTTCTGCTCACAGGTTAGACTTCTGTGATTTTTTAAATTTTTATTGTATGTGCTGTTTTTTAGGCAAAGTTTTTGTTTCTGTCCTTTCTATACTGTGATTTTTTTTAAAGCTTGGTCATTGTGCTTACCGGCTCATCATCCCTTTTTTGGAGTGTGTGTGTGCGCGCGCGCACACACACACACACACACACACACACACACACACACACACACACACACACACACACACACATGCACACACTGATATGGTAAGTGCTAGCTTATTCTTTCTTTGAACATATGGGTGGATTCGCTGTTTCATATTTGTGGCAATTGAGTTCTTTGACAGCAAAAGAAAAGATAGAAAACTAGAATATGTACCTACTACACACCTGAATAATGTCATTATTTCAGTGTTAACTTTAGGAGAAGTTTAGGAGGCAAGCAGTCAGAATGTATCCGTATGACATGACATAGGAAAGTTATTAAGCCTGAAAAGTTCTCAAAGGCAATCTCAGTTAAAAACTACAAAAGAAAGTGCCGCATATAACATATAATCTTTGTTTTTAATGTGGACAAATTTCAATCCAGATCTTTCAGTGAGACTGGGATTTATGGGATTTATCATCAGGATTTATGTTGAAGTGGTGTTGGCCCTGATATTGTTTTTACGGTTATCAGGGTCATGGACATCATGAATGGATGTGCATGAGTATGATGTTTATGTCATGATGTTGGGGGTGTCACATGTCACAGGTTGTTGTGTTGACAGGACTGGGGCATCAGGAAGGTGAAGATGTTGGACAAGGAAGAGATTGGAGATGAAAGGGACTTTCTGAATCGAAGAAGGTTGTATGCGTTTGTGTGTGGGTGGTGGTGGGGGTTATTTTGGTAAAGGTTTCATACATAGTTTCAGAGTTCAATTACCATTAACAAACTGTACAACACACACACATACCACAAGGGGGATAAGGTAACATAATTGTAGAGAGTCCTAAACAGGAAACTTTAGGTCACTACTCCAGTTCCTAGCCCCACCTGATCCAGCACCAGAAATGGAATCCTGCATCTTTTCCTATTGTCTTATCCTTAAAGAGGATTAGGGCTCACCTACTTTATTGGGGCAGGAATGATAAAGGGGGATAACAAGAGGGTAGAAGAAAAATAGAAAAGAAATACAAAAGAAAAATATGGAAATTAATTAATCACCTCAACTTAATTGGCAGCCACACTAAATATATATGTGAATGTAACAAATAACATTCATTCAGTGTGACGCTCCAGACCAAGCAAGTTGGGTTCACAGCTATATTTACAAAACACAACTACTACTATAAAACAAGTTACAGTTCACCAATTGTACAACAGGTACATCTAAATTACAAACTTCTACTTTTGTCCAGTCCTAAAAACACAACCAATCAAGAATCAATCTCAGAACCGAGACCAAAAGATTAACAAAATGATAAAACTGATCAAAATGATTTTTTTTTTAAAAAGAAGAAACTAAAAACGTGTCTCTTAATGGGGAACATCAGACTCTAGAGAGTCTTGGGCAACAGCCTCTGTCTACTGCCCAGACAGGAAGCGACTATCTGACAGGAAGAAGTAAGGGGAATACAGGCTGCACACCCGTATTAAAATATCACTCTTTTCCTTCTGTTTTTCTATGTGACTCTTATATTCATACCGCACGTACTAAGTCATCCACAGAAATAAAAACCACTTTTTGTGAAAGACCAACCCTGACTCAAAACTCGTGATTGTGAACAAATTTGGAAGGTTTGAAATTTTTAGATTTTTCAGCAAACACTGTACCCCCCTGTCGCCTGCTAGCTTCGTTACTGCAATATGCATGGGCGGGGTCAACGCTGTAGGAATACAGGCAATCCTTATTTGAGGACTATTTTCAACTTTCTCGTGACTACCTGGTATTGCTCTATGTCCTCAATCCCCAAAACAAGTGCACAATCCATTTTTTATGCTTTAAAAAATATATTATGAAAATCACCAACATTTTTTTCCACTTGCACTCTATAGAAGATGCTACATGACCCCCCAAATTAATACCGGTGTGTAGCCGAACTATAAATCAAGAAAGATAACTCTTGCAAAACAAGGGAACTAACACTTGTAGGAAAGGAGCTACTCTTGCAGTAGAAGGGAGATAACTGCAATTAAAGAATTTATGCTTAGTAATTATACCAAACACAAAGGTACCCTTTTGTGAGATGTTGCATAATAATAAACTTGTACTTAGAATATACTATTGTGGAAAGCATACAAAGAGCATTTTCACTTCAACTAATGTTAGACTTCACTTTTTATTCTTCACTACAACCCACAGCTATGCCTGCACCATATCTACAGTAATAAATGTATTACATTCTTATAAAGATGCATTTTCCACATCAGACATGTAATTTTAAGGTAATCAGCCTTTGAAGAGATTATCAGCGTTCATAGATGTGGAAATAATAGTTTGGTTTCATTACACAGTTGAATATTTCTTAAACATGGTGAAGTAAGGGCAGTCTTCTTTCATGTGACATTTGTAAAGTGAAAAATATGTGCATATAGTAGAGTTCTGTCATTATTTGTTTGATATACTTATCTTCAAAACATGTAAGCCTTTTACCAATGGATATTAATACAGCTTCCCTGCATGAATCTGTGACTGCATGTTAAAAATCCTGCCAGAATTTTTGTGTTACTGGGCATTGCCAGTACAAGTTGCAGTTTCCATCACTTTTATCTTTATAATTATATTGCCCATAAATTATTTGCACAAAAGTAGTGAAGGACGTTGCTTTGTTGTAAATATTGCCCCGTTCACCATTTAATCTACTTAAGTGCAGTGAACTTTTTTTGGTAGCAGTGCTACAATAGGTGTACCAACAAAGTATTTTTTTGTAATTGTAACAAATAATATGAGTTGATATTTATCGGATTTTAAAAAGCAGTTGTCCCAGAGTATACAAAGTAAAATTTACCAATTCATTAGAAAAGCCAGATAATGCCATCATTGTTTTTTTTTGTGTTTTTTTTTTCCAAAATCTGTTGGAGGCATTGTTTAACTGTTGACACATTTTTTGGACAGTAGTGGTAGTAGTAGTTTCTAAAAGTACTTCAATAGTCTTCTTACTATTAAGTCTGATTTATGCATACAAAACAAACTGCAGCCCACAATCCTCGCAAAATGAAGTCTTGAAATCTCTCACTTTTGTGGTTTTTGCCTGTGTTTAAATGAGGCAAACAGGTTCAATGCTTTTATAGCTTTTTTATTTAATATTTTTGCATGCTTTTTTCGGGTCACATTTCTGCTGAAAGTTGTGTACATGTTGCAGAATCGTAGATAGTAATAAAAAGTTGATTTTGTTCTTGTTGTTTTTGCAGATGTACAAAGGGTTCATTGGGCACTTTGAACCAGATCAGTATTTGTAAGAAGTATTGTAGGGTTAATTGTAATCTGTAAACAAAATGTATATCTGTTATTAATTCCTCCCCTTGTAAAGAGGGTCAAACTGAGAATTTGTTCAAGTATTCTGTTTAAAACTTTTAATTAGTGTGTCCCTTGTGGCCTCTTATCACGGTTTCTTTTTTCTTTTTAATTTTACTGTTTACCTCAGAATCATTGTTCCAGGCATTCTTTCTTCTATCTTTCTTCTTCAAATATGGATGTGGAAAGAAAACAAGATGGCATTTAAAAACCAAACAAGCTAGAAGCACATTTAGTGAAAGCTGAAATGTCACCAATTAAATGCATCAGTCAAGTACTATAGTCATCATTGAAAAAAATAGGTTACAACTGCATGTTTGTTGATGATGAATCAAACTGATCTATTTACAGAAAGAAACCAAAACATGCACCAAAATCTGCGAGGGCTTTAAAGTTGTTGAAAAGTAGAGTTTCTGAGCAACTTATGTAACAAGACCTCAGAAATCGGGCTGCTGCACCAAATTCAGATCGGTAAACAGCTGTGTCAATTTTTTTTTAAAGTTTAAAAAGCTGTTGCTTTTCAGTCAGATTTTTTCAACCAAAATTTGACCCTATGATCATTTCACTCTTTGGTAGGCAAACCATACAAAAAAAGGGTTATAGGATAAGGAGGGATTTTGACAGATCCTCCAGAGATGCATGAAAGGTCCTGGACTTTATTCACTAGAGGTTTGTGTGAAAATCATGATGGTCCAGTGTGGCAGCAGTGTTAGGGTAAAACCTTGTGACAGCAGTGTTGTGGTGGTTCAGTGTGATGGCAGTGTGGTGTGGTAAATTCGTGGGATAGCAGGTTATGACAAATCATCAGTGAGGTAGAAGTGTTAGGATAATTCAATGTGACTGCAGTATCATGATAATTCAGTATGCCAGCAGTGGTGTATGGTAGCAGTGTAATGTGATGACTAATGTATGTTACAAATGAAACCGTGTGATGTGTTTACAGTCATAATGGGTATTGACAGGTTTCACTTCTGATGGTATGTCAGTGTTTGTGGTTTCACCAATGATACTGTATCATGTAAGGACTGATGTGATGGTACTGTGTGCAGTGTTACATTATGTCTGATGTGTGTCTCTAATGGCACTATGTCAGTGTTAATTCATGACTGATGGTTCTGTGTGCAGATGGTGTCCATGATGGAAGAGACAGCAGTGCAGTGCAGTGTCATATCAGATTAGAGACTGCATAAGAAAAACCTTTCAAGTCATCTGGACAGTGTGGAGAAGCTCAGAGGACTTCTTCTAGACAGTGGAAATCATATATTGTGGCAGCGATTTCAAGGGATTTTTTGGACATGGAAAGGGGGGATGTTAATGGATTAGAGTTTTGGACTGTGAGACGTCAGAGAAGTAGTTTTTGGATGGCTTTGATTTCAGCACTGGTTGAGGTTCATGAAGTAGTATTTTACATAATTATTTTAATCTCTGCATCAGGCTAACGAACAAGCATTTTGGATAGTTGAATTTCAGAATAAGACTAACGAAGCAGTATTTTGGATGCTTTAAATTTTAGCATTTTCGAAGAATAACTTGAGTGTCCCCTCCCACCCCCAACCTTCCCGTTTCTCATTTTCAGTTCTGAGATACACCAATGGTGAGATGTTTTTAGAAGGCAAGCTGTTTGTGCCCACCATCATGTTAGCCTCATTGACATCAGGATGCATGCATTTTAAAAATTTTATCATCCATTCCTACTAGTGCACATGGGATGTTCTTTCAAACTGCAGCACAGGTTTTCACATGTGAGCAAGATGTTTTGAGTGTGTTCACACTCGGGACCCCAGTTTACAGTCTCATTCGAAGGAAGGGGTGGGGGGGGTGATGGAGTCAGTATTGATGTTAACTCCAGGGGGAAATTCCCTGAACGGGTGACTCGGTGGGTGGTGGCTAGAACCCAGGCCGTCAGATCACAACCTAGTGGCTCTAACAACAAGGCTATTCCCCCCTCCCCCCCACAGTTTGGTTTAGATTTCAGCATGAGGCTAATGAAGCAGAATTATGAATAGTTTTTATTTCAGCACAGGTAAATTGAAGTAGTATTATGGATGTGTTTTTTTTTTTAAATGCCAGCATTGGGTAGATACAGATGTATTATGGATTTTTTTTAATGTATTGAGTAAATGAAGAAATGTAATGAATGGGTTTTTATGCCAGTATTGGGCAAATGAAGATGTGTTATGGATGGGTTTTTATGCCAGTATTAGGCAAATGAAGAATTATTTTGGATGGCTTTTCATACCAGAATTGGGCTAATGAAGAAGTATTGTAGATGTTTTTTATGCCAGTATTGGGCAAATGAAGAATTATTTTGGATGGCTTTTCATACCAGAATTGGGATAATGAAGAAGCATTTTGGATGGTTTTCAATTCATCAACCGGCTCGTACAGTGTTATGTGTTTATTTCAGCATCAGGCAAGAGAAGAAGTATTTTTAATGGTTTAATTTTAGCAACAGGCTAAGGACATTGCATTTTGGGATGGTTTTATTCTAGCAATCCCAGCGCTGAAATCAAGCTGCTGCTTTACAACTAACACTTGCCCCTACCCTGCTGCTGAAACAAAGCTATTCACATAGAGGTATATTTCAAGAGCTTACCCCCACCCCTCCTCCAACTGCTGAAATAAATACTTGCAAAATATGCAACCACCCTGAACCCCTCCCACTTGACTGCTGGAAAACGGTCACCTCAAAAGCTGCTCCCATTTAACTGCTATTTCCCTTGCCCTGTACTTGCTTTGAAAATGTCTGGCTTCTTTCTTTGTGAGGCTGGTGTGTGTTCTGTGAATCTTATTTTTTTAACTCCTCGACCCACCCACCCCCCCAAAAAAAAGGTGCTGAAGGAAAGAACCCCCATTTACTTCTGTCTGACATCCCTCTCCCTCCATGGTTGGACTATTTTCTTTTACAATTCCTTGGCTAGAGCTCCAAGGTTTGCCTATGGTGAGATTTCTGCATATGCAACCCTATACCCACTGCTGAGATGGCCACATGCCAACTTCATTGATGATATAGAAACACAAAACCAGTCAGCATGCTTTTGTTTTTATATCGTCATCTGTTCCTGCCAACAATACAGTAGCCTACTCTTCCAAAAGACAGAAAAGTTTTTAATAAGTGCACAAGATATCCTGCATGCTTCATACATGGGATTTTGGCTTATGAGACATCCAAAGGAATCAAGATTTTATATCCCCTTAAAAATTACCTGTGACAAAACACCTTGAACACCCTCAAGAATGAGGCTCATCTTTGGAAAGTATTCTTTTTAATAAGGATAGCAATCTTAAAATACATTTATATGTGCAAAGGAAAAAAACCAGTTCAAACGCGTGTGAGTAATGGACAAAAGAAATAGCGGACTACAAAAGTCAAACGGAGGTAATTATCAACTGGGCGCATGCACAATAAGTCTCTAGAAGTCTATTGATTGCCCAAGTTAGATGGATTGTAATCAGAGTTCCAACAAAGTGAGGCAAAAACATGCATTTCTGATGCACATGATAAAACGCATCAGCCTGCAAGCAATGACGGGCAATAGTATAAAACCTGAAGCCAACTAGTGAGATCTGACAGGGTCGACCAGATTTGGTTCTTTCTTTGGAGTCGAGTTGCTATAAAATGGATACAAGGTAACAAATTTCATCATGACTGGTTCCCAACAGTCAGCTGGAAACAAGTATATTGATTTTTTATTTATATAATATAATTTTTTTTAAAAGTTATGATGAGTCATAGTGTACTTTTAAGTTTCTATGTAGACATCTTTGCCTTGAGTGCATCATTCTTTTGCTGACTAAATCTGTAGATGCAGCACCTGAACCTTCCCCACCCCGATATGATAAAATATAGCACCTGAACCTTTCCCACCCTGATATGATAAAATATAGCACCTGAACCTTTCCCACCCTGATATGATAAAATATAGCACCTAAACCTTCCCCACCCTGATATGATAAAATATAGCACCTGAACCTTTCCCACCCTGATATGATAAAATATAGCACCTGAACCTTCCCAACCCCAACATGCTCAAATATAGTACCTGAACCTTCCCCACCCAACATGCTAAAATATAGCACCTGAACCTTCCCACCCGATATGATAAAATATAGTACCTGAACCTTCCCCACCCCAATATGCTCAAATATAGTACCTGAACCTTTCCCACCCACAATGCTCAAATATAGCACCTGAACCTTCCCCACCCTGATATGATAAAATATAGCACCTGAACCTTCCCCACCCTGATATGATAAAATATAGCACCTGAACCTTCCCCACCCCGATATGATAAAATATAGCACCTGAACCTTCCCCACCCCAACATGCTCAAATATAGCACCTGAACCTTCCCCACCCCGATATAAAATATAGCACCTGAACCTTTCCCACCCTGATATGATAAAATATAGCACCTGAACCTTTCCCACCTTGATATGATAAAATATAGCACCTGACCTTCCCCACCCCAACATGCTCAAATGTAGCACCTGAACCTTCCCCACCCTGATATGATAAAATATAGCACCTGAACCTTCCCCACCCCAAAATGCTCAAATATAGCACCTGAACCTTTCCCACCCCAAAATGTCAAATATAGCACCTGAACCTTCCCCACCCTGATATGATAAAATATAGCACCTGAAGCTTCCCCTTCTGATATAAAAATATAGCACCTGAAGCTTTCCCTTCGAATGCTAAAATGTATGCCTTAGCTGCCCCACCCATATGCTAAACTATACACCTGATACTTCTCCACCCCAATATAAAATACAGCACCTGTAGCTTCCCCTACCAAATAGTTAATATAGCACCTGTATCTTTTCTCGCCCCAAAATACTTAATTCTTGCACCTGTATCTTTCCTGGCCCCAAAGTACTGAATTCTTGCACCTGTGGTTTTCCCATTCCAATATGCATAACCAAAGCACCTGCAACTTCCTACCCTATACAGCTGAATTATAGCTCCGCCACTCCAACAAGCTGAAATATCTGTGGCAGTTGTAGTTTTCCTACTTCAATATTCTGACAGAAATCTCCCCACCCTGATGTGATGACATAAAATTCCTTTCTCTCACCCCTGAAGAACCTCTCCTAACCGTATTTAAGATAACTGTCCCAGCCCATCTCACACCCCATTATGCTGAAATAAAACTAATTTACCCACCCTAATGTGCTGATTTAAAACACTTTGCCCACCCCAATGTGCTGATACTAAGCCTTTTACCTACTATAATCCCCAATATGCTAAAATAAAGCATCTCTCCACCATGATGTGCTGATATATCTTCCTCCCCCCCCCCCCCCCCCCCCACCCATATAGCACTTCATCTACCCAATATGCTAAAGTACTCCCCCCCCCTCCCTACCAAATATGTTAAAATAAAGTACATCTACATTTATGTTTTCTTAAAGGTTTTTCACCCCCCCCCATGTACTTTTTTTTTTTTAAGTTGCCTCCCCCCCCCCCCCCCCCCCCTGTGGGGAATTAAAGCCCTCCCCCACTACTTCTATAATGTGCTGAAATAAAGCACCTGACGCCACTATAATGAACTGATAAAAACATCTCTCCAACTACTAATATAATGAGCTGAAATAAAACATATCCCCAACTACTATAATGTGCTGAAATAAAGCATCTCTCCAACTACTATAATGTGCTGAAATAAAGCATCTCTCCAACTACTATTATAATGTGCTGAAATAAGCATCTCTCCAACTATTATAATGTGCTGAAATAAAGCATCTCTCCAACTACTATTATAATGTGCTGAAATAAGCATCTCTCCAACTACTTCTATAATGTGCTGAAATAAAGCATCTCTCCAACTACTATATAATGTGCTGAAATAAAGCATCTCTCCAACTACTATTATAATGTGCTGAAATAAGCATCTCTCCAACTACTATCTATAATGTGCTGAAATAAAGCATCTCTCCAACTACTATAATGTGCTGAAATGAAGCATCTCTCCAACTACTATTATAATGTGCTGAAATGAAGCACCTGCCACCTTGGATCAGTGGTCTATGTCTAGAGGTAATGCGCCTGCCTAAAATTGAAAAAAGTCTCTCCGTCAAAGTGTGATGCAGTTTCCAATCCTTTTGGACTGAAACTGACACCATCCATTGATCATGAGTTGGGTCTGGTGCTATGGTCTCGGTCAAAGTTGAGTTAAACCGAGGTCCCACACAAAATTATTTAGCGCATGTAAAAGAAAGAACCCACTGCAACAAGAGTTGTCCCTGGCTAAATTCTGTAGAAGAAAGCCACTCTGATAGGGAAATGAATACAGTTGCAGACAGGGGGAAAAAAAAGGGTTCGAGGAGAGCAGCCCAAGTTTCAATTTCATGCAGAGAAATCTTCTGTGACAAAGTGGTATGTTTAACTAAAAAAAAAACAACCCACAACTACAATGAACTGAGCGAAAAAAGCACCTGACACCACAACTAGGATGAACTGAATTAAAGCACCTGACAGTAACACCAACACTAACAATGTGCTGAAATGAGAGAACTCCCTCAGTTAAAATGAGCTAAAATAAGTACCTTCATCCATCACCTGTATATTGTGCTGAAATAAAGTACACCCTCCAATATAATGTGCCAAAATAAAGTTCAAACAATGCACTTCCCTTACCCCTGCCTGCCCCATCCACCTATGTGCTGGAACAAGCACTTCTCCAGTCTCCTACCTAAATAATCTGGAATAAAAATATATTGATACCTCTCTCACCCCAATATGTTGAATAAAGCACACACCCTAGCCCAATGTGCTGTACTTCTTCCACTCCAAGGAACTGAAATAAAGCACCTCATCCACGCGAATAATAATAACGATCATAATAATAATCATCATCAATCTTATCCATAAATAATGAGTATGATGTAGGCCTATGTTATCAGTTTGGAAAACAGTCGTTCATTAGAACTGTAAAGGATGATTAGGATGCGAAAAATCACACATATTTAAAATAGAAAGTTAATTGCATTAACGTGTTGAAAAAAAAGATATAATTTTTTTTAATGGTTTAACGACTCATTAAAACATCTATACACGGGTCATCACAATCCATCACCTTAAGTCTGCTTCATATATTTGTGACGTCACCGATACTGGGATTGGGCAATCACTCTGCTGCCAAATGACAGCAACTCAACGTAAACTTCCGGCGTCAAGAGACAGGTTTGTGCTAAGCCTAGTTCAATAAGGTATGTTTCATTGATGTCGTTTTACATGCTACACGCTTTCGTTAGTTTTGATTTGAACTATATTTTAGAGTGGGCCATAAAGTCTTCGTAAAGCGACAAGCAGAAACTTGATTACAATTACGTTAGAGAATATCGAGGCGGAATCGTGATGTTTCTCGTGGGGACATAAAGTGATAAACCTGACTTGTACAGTACTAGTATAGTACTAGTATAGGCCTACTATCCAAAACTTGCCGGGCCGAACAAAACAAAAATGAACGATTTGTCGGCAAGTGTTTTAGTTTAGGATCAGCAAGAGTAGTCTTTGCAAAACGGCGAGTGAATATACATAAGTGTGAAAGAGTCGTTTGGGGACTAAATCAGTTATTTCAAACTGGGTGGTAAACTTCAGTGAACTGAATGTGAGTGGTTCACCAGACTCCAGTTGATCAGGAGAACGCATTGGAGTCGCATATGAACCATCCAGTTGAGGTGATCCCCCCCTCCCCTGAATATTGGTTCCATTCCCTTTTACAGCAGGTCCTCAGAATGAGACCACAGACCAAGATCTAATGAGCACATGCATGCTGAACATGTTGTACAGGGTTATTTAAACAAACAACAGTTTCATTTAAGGGTAGAACTTTATGGTCAGTGATAACCTGAACATATCCAGCAAGCAGTCAGCATGCTATTCAAAGATCTAAATGAGGCTGAATATTAGTAAGACAGCTCATTTTTAGTAGAACATTAAAAGTAAATAACATTAAGTCATAATGCATCAGGGCACATAAATCCAGCATAACTTGGTCCAGGGTCCAGTGCTAAAATTGATCCCTTCCTTTTACAAAGTCCAGTTGTGGTCAGTTTTTGCTCTACTTGGCACCCGCTAGGATGGGATGGAATGGACAGCAAGTGAGAGTAGCTGATACTGGGGGAAACTTACAACTGTGTGCATTCACATTAACACTAACGGCATATGTGGATGAGAGCATGGGAAGTGTGAATCTGTAAAATAAGAGTTTAGAAGCATTTCACAATCCGTTAATGATCTAGGTTGCATCCTCATGTTCACAAATGATTTTGGAAGAAAATGGGTTGTACAACTTTAGCAAGAGGATGTTAGTTTTAAAATGAATTGAGCTTGAGAGTTGAGGCTGTCTTCCCCCAGCCCCCCCCCCCACCCCTCCTTTCCCTTTTCCAGAACTGTAGGATTATCATTATCTCTAGTGCGAACTGAATAGCCTAGTGGTTTAAACATTCCGCTGGCAATCTGACGACCCAGGTTTGATTCCCATTCAAGGGGATATTTTCCCCTGGAGTTAACATCAGTGCAGACTACACTCTCCCCTAAAGTCCTTCGGATGAGACTATAAACCGAGGCCCCGAGTGAGAATGCATGCAGAACATCTTGCGCACACGTTAAATCCTGTTCCGCTTTTTGTAAGAGTAGGCTATTGCAGTGTTGATTCTAGGGTGCGCCCTTGCGGGATTCCCGCTTTTTTTTTTTAAATTGCCGCAAACGATGTGGGCAGTGTGCCCCAATGGACGCAAAAAAATCCTGGACAGCATGTTTTTGAACAAACACTTGAAACAGTGTACCATGGCAACTTCCCTATTGTATATTCTTTAAAATTAAGCGCTATTTCCACCAAAGTTCTCCATTGATGCTTCTGATTGGCTAAGCGCCCTCACTTTTGACCAACCACGGTGGTCACTATGTTTGTAGGCTACCTCAGGGGCGGCAAGATTTTCTGATTGGCGCCTTCAAGCCATCTTCATTATAAAGCGGGCTTGTACTGCTCTGTTTTTCTCTCTCTCATCTTCCAAGAAGCCTTGTACTCCGGAAATAAGTGATGTAATTGGGACAGAGATTGTTGAGGAGATAGCAGATGCAGCTGGTAGATCTGGGAGACAAGTAGCCCTGGCTTGCAGTAGGCTATGGACTGTGTATCAAACATGGAAAGAACAATGCCGTCACTAAAGGAGGATGTGCTAATTACAGAACAGCACTTAAAACAAAACACAAGAACTCTTCCGATCACCAGGATGAAAATCTTCAGAAAAACTTATATCAGTTAGGCAACTCTCTCTCACTCTCTCTCTCTCTCTCTCTCGCGCGCGCGCTCACTTGCTCGCTCTCTCCCTCTGTTTGGGTTTGTTTGGCTCAATCAAGGAGTCGGAAATTGTAGAGAGTTTATTAATGCTTTCAGGCAAAGATTGATTGACTGCCAATGGCAGCAATGGAGTGATCATATACAAAACATTGAAAGATTTCAATTGTACAGATAATTTATAAGTTCGCATGATGTCAAACCTTATCTAAAGCTTGATATGGATATACATTTGAAAAAGAATTATGTCTAAGTTTAGACTTGATGTGCCAGATATAAATGTTCATAAATTCAGATACAGAGAACATGATATTGACGACCACAGGCTGCTATGCCCATTATGTAAGCAAGCAGAGGAGGATGAAGTACATTTTGTGTTGTGCTGTCCAGTATTAGAGGATGTTAGGCAGAACTACATCCCTGTTAAATATAGTAGACAGCCTAATTTATTTAGACTGTTTACTCCTGGCATCAAGTCATCCTGAGGTTGTGCGCAGCCTCACTTATATTTGTGTAAAGCTTTCAGAATAAGAGAAATAATGTTATCCTAAGTCATATTTTTGTAGCTGACTTTTTGTTATACAGTAACATGTTGTCGGTTTTTTGTTGTTTTTTGTTTTGTTTTTTGTTTTACTATTGCTTTTACCCCCACCCAAAATACTAAGCAGTTCGTCAACCCTCTTCATGGATGGGCCAATGGCCATTTTGTGAATAAATCATTCGAGTTAGCTCTCTCCCTCTCTCTCTGTAGGATCTAAAAAAATTTTTTTTAAAGGAAAAGAAAGCAAGAAAAAAATAGGGGGGCGGGGAGAGCAAAGACTTTGACATTGGCCTTAACCTATCATCTAAATCTAGATCTATCTCTGAATGTGGAAATACAAATTTAATATCTCTCTCTCTCTCTCTCTCTCTCTCTCTCTCTCTCTCTCTCTCTCCTCTCTCTCTCTCTCTCTTCTCTCTCATTAGATTATCTAGGGAAAAAAATTTTGATATTGGCTTTTACCTCTCTTCTCATCTAGATCTATCTCCCAAACTCTGATTGAAATACAAAATTGACTTTGACCTCTCTCTCTCTCTCTCCTCCCCCCCCCCCCCTCTCTCTCTCTCTCTCTCTCACCCCTCCACCCCACTCTCTCTCTCTACCCCCCTCTCCTTTCTCCCCTGTTTCTCCCTTCCACGTCTCCTCTCTCTTCCCCTCCACCCCCTCTTCACCCCCTTCTCTCTCTCTCTCCCCCTGCCCCCCCACCCCCCTCTCTCTCTGCATCTGACTCTCTCTCTCTCTCTCCCTCTCTCTCTCCTGTGTCAGCAGTGCTTACTACAGATTAACTACAACACAGATTAATATTCAGTCTTTTCTGCCTAGTATCTGCCTGTTTGATTGTTTCTTTTCCTTGAAAAAAAAATAGCAGCAACTGAGAGTACTGAAGGTACTGTAAGCAAATGCTGCTTGTCCCCTTTTTTATGGAGGGGGGTGGGGGGGAGGGTAATGCCCCCTTTTTTTCATTTTAGGGGGCCCTTGGGCCCCATGTTTTGAAATCCTAGATACACTGCCATTGTAATAATAATATAATAATGTATGGAATTTATAATAGCGCTGAATCTTGTAAAGCAACAAATCAAACGCTCAGATGACTTTTAAAAAAAATATCGAGGATAATGGAATAAGCACTCAAATATAAATTGAGATCATGTGTGTGAAAATCCCATCCTGCCTTTGGATAATATCATGCTGGTAGAAACGGATGACAAAAATCTAAAAACGCATTAAATTAGTGTTTGTACTCTGGTGCCGTGTTTAGACATCATTCCTGAGGTTGGAATGAGGCTACAATAATGGTGGGTAAACTGCTGCATTTACACAAAATCCCACCAGTGGTGAACCTCAGAGCTCCAGCTGAGGAGTGAAAAAAACATTTTATTGCATTATTTTGTAGTCGGTTTGAATAGTATTAAGAATTATGTAGAAATATAGAGCAGATATCTGTACACGTACATAACATTCAGTTGCATGCATGTGTATTTATGAGTGAGTCCTTCAGATGAGACTATAAACCGAGGTCCCGTGTGCGAACGTATGCAGAACATCTTGCGCACACATTAAAACCTGTTTTTCGGAAGAGTAGGCCATTGTGTGCGAGTGGAACAGATGACAAAATTTACAAAACTGCATACACACGGGGACTGGATGCTAAAAAGCCCACAAAAGCTTATTCCATTATTCTCAATATAAAAGAATATATATAAAGAATAAAAGAATGATCATGTGTACAAATACATCATGGATAATGCTTTGTAATTTATATTCAGTGACATCTTTTGAAATGTAACATGTTTTTATTATTTTAATTAAAGAAGCAAAACGCCAGCAATGTCATCTATACATAACAAAGATAGTTTTAGAGAGAGTTTTTTTGTTTTGTTTTACAGAATCTTAGCAGTTTCAAATTTACCATTGTAATTAAATGATACATTTTAGTTTGCATTTTACGTTGTTATGATTGCACAAACCAATCCTACAAGCGTACTGTTTAATTGAAAATAACTTTCATTACAAAAACCAAAAGTCAATGGAAAAAGAAATAGAGTGTTGGACTGGTGTATTAATAATCTTTGCTCTGGAGCATAAAACAAAAGCTTGATACTTAAGTCTAACCTGAAGAAAATGCTCAAACAGTTACCACATGCTTTAGTTTTTCACTTTTGTTTGGGGTTGTATACATGTCTTGTGCATAATGTAGCTAAAATGGTCCTTTTGCAGAACTTTTCAGCAATAAGTATGACTGACTGTGATAGAGGCATAGAGTTAATTTTTTTTCAAATAATAACTTTCAGTTTGACTTTCACAGTTTCAGCATTGGACAGAGTTGACTAAAATGAAAAAGAATCGTGTAGTTGGTATGGTTACAACTTACATGCATACATATACATGCACACTGACACATATGCATGTATACATGCACATGCTCACACACGGATATATTTAAATATGTATATCACTATATGCATGCAGGCACGCACACACACACAAGTCCACACATGTATGTGCATACACATGCATGCACACACACACACACAAAAAACTGCATACACATGGGGACTGGACAAAGAAAATTTCCATTATCCTTGAAATAAAAGAATAAAATAAATAAAACAATAAATAAAATAAAACACACCCACACTACACACACACACACACATACACACACACACACACTACACACACACACACACACACACACACACACACACACACACACACAACACACACACACACACATTTGGGATGGGGATTCTTTGTTTTGTTGTTATTGTTTTCATGGTGTTGGGTTTTTCCCCTGTTTTTTGTCTCTTTGAGTCAGCTTTATTATTATTGGTCATCATAATAATGTAGTTAGAAATTATTGATCAAGTTGTTTTTGTTCTTAGATAGATGGCTTGATGAAAAAAAGCAAATGTATTGCTTATTCAATGTACCATCTGGAAATAATGACTTGACTGACCACACACATACAAACACACACACGCGCGTGCACGCACACACACACGCACTCACTCACACACGCACGCACACACACACACAAACACATGCGCGCACGCACGCACACACACACAAACACACACACGCACATGCTCACACAAGTTCTCACTGCTACAAGTCTGTCAGTGGCTAACTTTTGGCTATCACTGTATCAGTGAAGGGGGAGGGGGGGGGGGGGGGGGGTAGGTGACAGAGTAGTTAGGTTTTTATTTTCTATTTTTATTTTATTCTTTTATATCGACGAGAATGGAGTAAGCACTCATGTACTTTTTTACATCCAGTTCCTGTGTATGCAGTTTTGTCATATGTTCCCACCGGCACACAATGGCCTAGTCTTTCAAAAAGCGGAACAGGATTTAACATCTGCGCAAGATGTTCTGTGTGTGTTCGCACATGGGGCCTTGGTTTATAGTCTCATCGGAAGGACTTTTGGGGAGAGTGGAGTCTGCACTGATGTTAACACCAGGGGAACAGGATTCAAATCCGGGTCGTCAGATTGCACGCGCAATGTTCTGACCACTAGGCTATCCTGTCCCATTTCAGTCAGCAAGGCAGAAAACTCTTCTCTCCTCTCAGCTCCCCTTTCCATTTTCACTCCATCCTTTTGACCCTTTCCCCCTTTTCTGCTCAGAAACAATCCAGCAGCATGATTGATTCATGCCTGGCCCTCCTGTCCTCTTCTCTCAGGTGGGTTTATGAAGCAAGCGGAAAGAGCTTACCATTGTTGGTGTTTAATTGACCTCAGCAATGAATATTTCATCAGTGGTTCTGGTTGTAGACCATACTATACTGGTGTCGGTAATCTTTCTTGAGCTGCCAGGAACTTGTTGTTAAAGTTTGAGTCTGCCGATTCAGGAAGATACGAATCAATACGAAGCCGTCTATGAGACTTCGATGAAGAGGTCAGACAAGAAGTGAGTTTAAATGACACTCAGGAGTGGTAGCAAATTTGTGAATGGGTGCCCTACATAAGGAGAAGAACAAATGGATATATATGCACAGCCACCAATGTTTGGAACATACTGCTATATTTGTTGTAGTCTGTTCCAAACAAATGTATTCTTTTTTTTCTGAAATGTGTATTGCTTTATCTCATGTGATTTGTCGCTAATGCAATGCTTGTGAATACTTTTCATGAGCTCCATTACTTGGGTTAGAAAATAGTATTATACAGGTCTGTAGACTTTGAAGGGAGATTTTTCTTTTTGGTCCCCAGGACAGCTAAATATTCTTGGAGTTTCTAGCCCTAACCACACAACCACACACACACACACACACACACACACACACACACTTACACACACTTCTCACACTTCTCACTCACTCACTCATACTGCATACACACAGGGACTGGATGAAAGAAAGCACATGAGTGCTTATTCCATTATCCATGAAATAAAAGAATAATAAAATAAATAAATCACTCACTCGCACACATTTTTAAAAGTAATTTTGATGGAGACTTTGTAAGAAATGTGCCTGTCATAGTTGGTTTTTTTTTTAAATTGTGGTTGCTTTTAAATTTGTTGTCTTTTTCAGGGCTCATCAGCTACACATTGGAAGTGACAATGAGCAAGACTCAGAAGACCATGTGCAGGTGATGAATGAAGAGTGAAACACACAGAACGATGGAGTGCTGGAGCGGGTAAATCTAAAAGCCATGAAGAGAACAAAGTAAGGTGCTCACAGAGACGGGAGCTTGTTTCTCAAAAGGAGTGGTATAGACAGTCCAGTCATATCACAGAAATTTCTGGTGATGGCTACTATACCAGTGTCCAGAATCTTTGCCAAGATGGTTTTCATGCTGAAGCGAGCGTTTCTGAACAAATGTCGCACCAAAGGGCACTACATGAAGATCTCGTGCTGTGTGCTGCTTTGTGCTCTCATCCCCTACAACATCATGTTTTACACTCGGGGCTGTCGCCACACCAAAATCTTCTACAACCCTGACCAACCAGAATCATTTCGACATGGTCATCCACCCCAGCTTCCAAGCCATCTGTTTGCTCAGCCTGTGTTTGGGAAAGAGGCTGCAGAGAATGCGGTGAAGATGTTGGCGGCTCCTGTGGCTCCCATTGTCCATTTTGTTTGGTGCAACAATGATTATTTTCAGTACCAGAACTATCTGAGCATCCTCAGCATCTTCAAGCTCTTAAAGCCCACCGCTATTCACTTCCATTATGTGGATTTGCCTGAGCTAGACGCTGATGGCTACTACCAGTTCTTCATGGACCTTAGGAAGGACTTGCCTAACTTGGTCTTGGAGCCAGTGAGCGCCAGGAAAGCATGTAGTAACAATGTCAACACCAGATTTGACTTTGTCATAAATCTTTTGAACAAACATGGGGGTATATATGTTGGGGATAACATCGTTTTAGTTGAGTCTCTTTCGCAGTACAGAAAGAAGAGCTTTTCGTATGCTCTCAATGAAAACTGTATAGATGTGATTATGATGGAAAAGGGGTTTTTGGACACCAAAACGTCTTGGCCCAAATTGAGTGAGTTAGTTCATGACAAAGAGTCCAAGTTCACCTGTGCCACAGAGACATCATACGAGGAGTCGCTTGGCATGCCCTGCGTGTTTGTAACCAAGCAAGTCTTTCCTACCGATGTGTGGGAACTGAAGTCAGACTTTGGGCAGCTGGCTCGCAAGCTGACCTATGGAAGGACAGAAATCCTCAAACTGAAGCCAGCAAATTCCACAGTGATACCCAACATTGTTCACTATGTGTGGCTGGGAGACAACGAGTTCAAGTATTTCTCCTACCTCAGCCTGCTCTCTGCCCTCTACGTCCTTGACGCCGACATAGTCTACATCCATGGGGACGTTGAACCCAGAGGCCAGCATTGGGCCAAAATCAAAGGACACAAGAGAGTGACTTTTGTCAGTCGCGACGTTCCAGGAGCTATCTTCTCCGAGCCCATTGTGAAGTACCTCTCCCATGCCAGTGACTATTGGAGAGGAGATCTGCTGATCCGCTATGGGGGCGTTTACATGGACTGGGATGTGATCTGGGTCAACCCCATCCCAAAGGAGCTGCGGCGTTACGAGACTGTCGCCTGTCCTGATTTTCCTGCCACCGGGGCTTTTCCCGACGTCTTCAACATGGGGGTGCTTCTGGCTGGCCGGGGATCGCAGTACTGCGCTACTTCCTGGAGTCCTACCACCACTACCTGGACAGCGACTGGTCGTACAACGCCATCCACATGCCCTACAAGGTGTACGAGAAACACCCAGATCTGCTGCATGTCAACAGACACATGCAGGTGAGCTTGTTGTCAGGATGGCAGACAGTGGATATTGAGTAGCAAAACAACTCCTCTGATTCAGCATCATGTCTTTTGCTTACTTGACCCATGCGATAATGTCGCTTTCTTCACTTGCTGTGTAAATCAACATGTACATTTGTTCACAACTGTCACGTTTCTTTCTTTAATATTTTTTTTCATCCAAACAGTTTGACTTTGAGAAACATCACATTGTCATCACCATAGGAAAGAACATGGAAAGTGAATCACAGAATGGCACATAGTGATTGCCATGTTTATGTGAGCTGTACATGAATACTGGCATTCATGCAAAGAGCTACTTAATTAAAGGAGATACTTGTTAGATAAATATGTACAACTGTTCAGGTAAAAATCATCATAAAAATTATCGCAGATATTGAGATAATGATATATGTGGTGTGTGTGTGTGTGTGTGTGTGTGTGTGTGTGTGTGTGTGTGTATGTGTGTGTGTATATATATATGTGTGTGTGTGTGTATGTATATATATATGTTCCAATATCTTTCATACCATAAAGGACAGGTCTTAATCTACGAACAATAGCGCTAGCATGCACATGCATTTGAAATGAGATAACAGAGCAGAAATGAAACTTGGTTATTAAACAGGACTACCACATCCATGCCATTTCATAAATCAAAGAAAAGAGAGAATGCTGTTCTTGTAAATTTCAGCTGGGAGTAATTAGATACAGTAATAATTTACAATAGCTTTGAACAAAGAGCAATTTTTAGGAATAGTTTTGATACTCAAACTCAGAAGAGCTTACTCTCAGTCAAGTATCATATCACTGATTAAGTCCATTATGAATCCTTAAGGCAAGCAGAAAAGTAATCTGAAAAACCCGTTCAGCTTTTCGGAAGAGTAGGCCATTGTGTCCCAGTGGGAATGGATGACAAAACTGCATACACATGGGGACTGGATGAAGAAAAAAAAGCTCATGAGTGCTTATTCCATTTTCCTCAAAATAAAAGAACAAACAAAAAAAAAAAGGAAAAACATTAAGGACCAGTGTGATTGTCTTTTGTAGGTCATTTGTGCCAAAGGCCGGTGCCACCCAGTGTGGAATCCGAACTTCAAGGACCGCAGTGTTCATCACCTCAGCTCAGCTCCCTTCGACTGGCACACAGACACCCTGGCCCTCCACTGGACCTACCCGGATCCAGACGAGTTTGGAGACGAGCAGAGTTTGTCTGAATCCATCACCATGTTTGCCTCCATCGCCAAGTACGTTCTCAGGAAGGCTGAACACCGCCTTGAGAAAGAACTGGCATAGATAGAGCTCTGTGAGAGTGTGCCTTCCTTTGCGAGCAGGTCAGTAGAGTGTGGATTGCACAGTGTCTGTGTGTGTGTGTTTGTGTCTGTGTGTGTTTGACTTTGTGTGTGTTTGTGTGTGTGTGGTGTATCAAGTGTGTCAGCATAATAATTGAGAATACGTCTGGAAAGTGATTTGCTGTCAAGGACACGAGCATCTGACCTCACAAGTCATGTGGTTTGGAAGGTGACCATATTCAGAACATTCCAAGAGTGTGCATGATCGTTTTTGCATAATGTTACTAAAAGTAACTTAGTGTGGTTGATTAAACAAAATCCTGCTTTTTGAAATGTGCAACGTTTACTCCTGCCTGGTCTTCGTAACTTCGATTTGTTAAAAAGAACGAAGACCGTACACTGGTTAATAATTATCATACTGATCTAGTACAAAAATTGATGTCAGTATAATGTACAGTCAGTCTTGTACACACTATGGATTTGTGCATGCATGTGTTTTTTTTTCATTTTGTAAACTGAAGTGTTGGTGTGGCAGTTTTACCATGTTGACAAGAATGTTCCGTGTTAGGGGCTTCCGTCCATCTGGAGAGAAAGACAGGATACTAGTTGTTTTGTTTTGTTCATTTGTTTGCTTTGAGCAGGAGCATCATGTAAGGTGGATGGATTTTGTGCCGTCATAGGGTGGCAGGCAGTCTGTGCAAGGGTCGGTCAGGCTGATGCAGCTGCTGGACTCTGGCACCAAGCGTCCTTTCTGTACCACGTGTGCTATGGTCTGCAACTTGAAAGCTGAATAACACCAAGTACAGCTGGTCTCACCAGGAGCAGTGTCGGTGTAGTTGTGGATATGAGCCTCTGACTTCTGGCTTGTGTTTTGATTAAGCTGAACCTGGCAGAGCCCATCTCTTTCTAGGCTGCATGCTGGGTATCCTTGTGTTATCCATACCACCAACTGAGTAGCTGGCCCACTCATCCAAAAAGGATGGATGGATTTTATTACGTGTGGAACATGCTGTCCTTGCTGTTTGTGTGCAGGACATTTATTTGTAGTCTTACACAAAGGACTTGAGGAGGAGGAGGGGAGTGGAGTTGAATGTGAGCTCCAGGGGATAAACCCTTGGTCAAAGTTGTAGCCAGTCATGCCCTGTCCAGCACCTTGGTCCCTCTGTCATTCCTGTAGCCTCGTTCAGCCCATTCTTATGCTGTCATGTGTAGAATCCTGGCCTAAGATCATCGTGTGAGATGACTGCCTGAGCCTTGTCAGTGTAGTCATGAGCTATCCTCTGGCACCGCTCTGTTGGCACTCCTGCCCTTGGGACCCTGCCCTGTGTCTGTCAGTGTCTTCCTGTGAGGTGACTGTCTTGTAGTAGCTGTCAGTCTTTTAGCTGCAGGCAGGGCTGTCCAGTACCACGGTGTTTGGATTCCTGCCTTGCTATTTTGTGAGCTCAGTGCCTAAGAAGAGTTGAACCTCGTCAGTCTGGTTGTTGCAGCCAGCCAGCCAGCCAGCCCTGTTGACCACCATGGATCTCTTACATGATGCTCCCAGAATTTGTCACTGGCTACACACACAACAGACTGGAAAAAACATTCAGTGTACTTTGTTGGTACTTTTTAGTGTGTGTGTACCCCTGAGAGAGGTTTGAAAGATGTTGTATTGCTGATATAGAACAAAAAAGCATGTGTGTTACACTTTTTTTACTTAATGGTTTGTTGGCTGTATTCCATTTTCTTGTTTTTTTCCTTTTTTTGTGGGGAGGGGGGGTGGAGGACGGTGGGTAGCAGGATGTGTGTGTGGAGGAAGAAGACATGTTTTTGCTATTCACATTGGTATGTGCAAAAGTTAATGCAACCCCCCTGAATTTTTAAATCTACATATGTCTACAGGTGGAAATACTTAATAGTTGCATTCATCTTGTTCGGTGTACATTAGGTTTCTGTTGTGTTAAGACCAGTGAGGGAATACTTAAAAATGAATGTAGTGCCAATGTAAAACCATTTTGATGGAGTTTTAGAAAATAAGAGAAGAAAAAGGGATAAATTTATATGTGTTTAGAATGATTTATCTGGGATGAAAACCATGAAAGTGCAGGGTTTTTATTTTCTAAAACCAGCAACTAAAAAATATTATAATTACCAGAATCCTGTGAGATATGAAAGTTTTACAGTCCTTAAGCTTTTGCAAATTTCACCAGATGACAACTTCACTGCTACTTAAATGCATTGGTTTTCCTGAAAATGGGCATGTGGTTTATGGCCTGATCTTGATCAAATGCTGCACATGTTTCATGGAGACAGGGGTAAAGGGAGGAAGCTGGCTAGCTGCTGGATGGAAGAAGTTCATTTATTTAATTATTCTTTTATTTTGAGGATAATGGAATAAGCGCTCATGTGCTTTTTTACATCTAGTCCCCATGTGTTTGCAGTTTGTCGTCCGTTCCCACTGGCACACAATGGCCTACTCTTCCAAAAAGTGTAACAGTTTTTAACGTGTGCGCAAGATGTTCTGCGTGCGTTTGCACATGGGACTTTGGTTTATAGTCTCATCCAATGGACTTTGCCTTGGGGGAGTGGAGTTGGCACTGATGTTAACTCCAAAGGAAAAATCCTCTTGAATGAGATTCGAACCCAAGTCAGCAGATCACGAGCACAATGCGCATCACTCTAACCACCAGACTATCCTGTCCTGTTAGACTAAGAGGTGGTGGTGTGATGATGAGTAGTGTGAGAAAAGCTGGACACTGCATTGTGTACCTAATCAAGTACCATGACAAATTAGGTCCTTTGTGATGTTTGTATACGTTGACAACTACTTTTTTTTAAAAAGTGTATTCAATGAGTTATTTTTGCAACATGTTTTTTTTTTTTTTTACTAATATTAAAATTTGCCGAAAATGTTTATAAGCCAGAGGATTATTAGTTAATAAGTCAGTGCCTATGCATGCAAGAATGTTTCTGTTGAGTGAGTACTATGACTGTCAAGGTACCAGAGGACCCTGTATCAATGTGCCACTGTCATCACACGGTGAAGCGAGGCCTACCCAAGAGCTGACTGAGACTTAATAGCTGTGTGTTACAGAATTAAGTGATCCTTCCTGCAAATGCTGGTTTGAAAAGTATGTATAATATTTTAAGATTTCTTTAACCCCCCCCCCCACCTTCCCCCCTCCCCCCCCCCCCACCACCCTCTCTCTCTCTCTCTCTCTCTCTCTCTCTCTCTCTCTCTCTCTCTCTCTCTCTCTCTCTCTCTCTCTCTCTCTCTCTCTCTCTCTCTCTCTCTTAAACAAGTTTTCATAAAATCAAAAAGATGTTGTAAGTGGGTCCTGCTCTTTTTTGTGTGATAAGTTTTTGTCTGCCATGGTGTTCATTATGCCCACAAATTCTTTATAAATGTGTTTGTTGTAGCATTTATAACAAGATACTCTGGCTGCTTTGTTCCTGTTGAAAATGTGAGAAAACTTCTGGACTGTGTTGAGGATGATGGCAATTTTCAGAGCTGGTATTCAGTCTGTGGTTTTAAGTTGCTGCCTGTCAAAAACATGCGACTTGTCAAAAGAGATGTCTGTTAAGTGTTAACTGCTGTGTACATGTAATAGATCCTACAAGCCTCTCTATCAGACATAGAGGAACATTGCAGACACAAAATCTGTATGGAATTGGAGGATGCGGAGATCTTGACCACTGAGCCAACAGTTTTAGGAGAAAAAGCAGAATCATTAGGCATCATGTGTAGAGCTTTGCTTAGTTACATAGAGAAAGATCAGGTGTGAACTTCCAATCATCTGTCAGGTCTCACTCGCATCAGGTGAGATAGGAGATGGACCTGTAAAATAAACTCCAGATGCCGGATACGTCCACTACACCAATGGAAACAGATCCAGAGATACATTAACAGCTAGTGATGAGTGCTGTGCGAATTGTGGTCTCAAATAACTATGATTCCATGATGATGGCCTTAGTTTATTTGTTTGTAACTGAGTTTACAAACCTTATAAGTGTTCCTCTTTGTGATCTATCAATCATTTGGGAAAAAACAACAACTGTAGACATTATGAGACTGTAGTGTGGAAGGTACAAACATTCCAATTATCAGAACATGTTTTTTGTGTTGACTTTTGGCATTGTGATTGCTGATGTTTTAAAAAAAAAAGTGTTTTAATATAACATGTCGGAACTAGGCATCTGTACTTTTGTAATTCTTGGATTTGAAAATATATTACCATTTACTGAGGTAATTTGCAAGTTTGTATCCTTGCAGGGTAGGCAAAAGATAAGGTAACAAACATATTATATATCTTGTACATTTTTGGAACTTGGCAGATTTTTAAAGTGGTCAAGCTATAAGTATAACATAAGTGCACAATTGGAAAAATCCTAGATGACTTGCTAGTTTAAGACCAGCGTAGAAAGGAGAACATGTGTATGTTTTTTTTTTTTTGAAAATTCTTGTTGTTTTGTAAGTGTGCTTCTGGAAAATGTAGATAATTTTCAAGTTAGTAGTTTGCAAAGTTGGCATAGGTGCATGTGTGCATTTGCCTACATTTATGCATGTGAGTGTATATGAGTACTTGTTCATATATATGGATTAGTGGATGTGTGTTTACTTACTACTAGGGTGGGGCAATTACTGGATGGATGTGAGTGTGTGTATGTGTACATGTGTGCGTGTGTGTGTGTATGTGTGTGTGTGTGTGCGCTTGAAATTGAAAGTTGATCTCAAGTCATTTCACTCTGGCTCAGGAATGTGAAGCAGAATATCTAAACAGTTTGCCTTTTGCATTGTCTGACTTAATGGTCTGGCCTGATTGTGTTTGCTATGGAATTGGCTTTTTGTGTGACTGTACTTTGAAGGTCAGAGTGCAGTAGAGCATTTAGCATCGTAGACCTTTGTAGTAAAAGGCTGTGTGATGTCAGATACCGTCTTTGAGATAAGAGTGCGGCGAGAACCTTGAAGCCACCACCCTTTATGCAAACAGTTCCCAGTAGTGATCACAGGTATGTGCTGAAATAACATGTATACATAGATACAGTGTGACATTGCTAGCAAAAGAAAGTAGTATAGCCCCCACCCCTCCACCCCCCCCCTTTAAGTTTATAGTTGACACCACCACCCCCCACCCCCACCCCCACCCAATCTGAAAATGAATTGAAACAAATTATTCATTTTTGCTGTGTGGTGTGTTGAGCTTTGGTCAAGAGTGGTTATTGCGTTTGTTAAAACCAGGTATTGTTTTTCATTGATGTCTGTCACCAAACTGTAATGTATTATGCATTTATTGTTGTATATATATCTCTCTCTCTCATTGTCTTTCAACCCCCCCTTTTTTTCCCTGTAAATACATCTAAGTTTGTGTGCTGCAGAGAACAAGGTTTTAATTGGTCTGTTCATTGAATGCTGTGATTCAGGTTAGTTCTGACCCTGAGTTTTTAGCCTGTATTGGTTCAGATATTAATTAAAGTGTGAAATTTCTGAGTGATTTTAACTGAAAAAAATTTGGACCACTAGCTGTTCCAGATATGTTTGAGACCTTCATTTGTGATTTACTTTCATTCTTTATCTTTTGTGAAGGCCATTGTACTCTACTGTAGAAAATTAAGATAAGGAAATTTGTGAAGTCTTTCTGTATCAATTGATAGAGTGTCTTGCAGTTGATGTAAATAATGAAATATTTGTTCTTAAAAGAGTTCTTCTGTATACAGGTCCATTGAGAAAATCATGGTGATGATGAAATAATGGTATGAACCCTTGTTACTAGACAGTCAACTTTTATTTTTGTATTTCACTCATATTGGTGATAAGTATTAGTATCTATGGGAAAGTGATTTGAGTATAGTGTAACATATGAAAAGTCAAGAAAACATTTCTTGGATCAGATGAAAGGATTTGCTTATGCGAGGGATAATTTGAATGTCCATCACTTCATGTAAACCCAGCTCTTATCATTACATCATAAAAAATCAGTATGAGGTATACAGAGTTTTGTAATTCAAAGACTGAGAATCAAGAGTTGTTGCAGATTCCAGTTCCAAAGAGGTTTTTCTGAAAGTCATTTCCTCGAGATCTTTCCGTTTCCTATCAAACCATGGTGCTGTCACTGTCAGGTAGAGATTATCTGGCCATGATATTCTGGGGCCTCAAGGAAGGTAGGTCTGCAGCGGCAGTTTTAGAACTTTGAGTGCAATAGTTGGGAAGAATTCACCTTCTGTTGCAACAGTATGCAACTGCTTCAGAAAATTCAGACTAGACAAGAGTTGATAAGAGAAGATGGCACCCACCCAGAACATTGATTGTTTTTCAAAAACACATTTCTGTCATTGAGAAACTTAAAAGTGATTATACGAATCAATACTAGGGATATACAGAACACACTGGGTATTGGATAAGCGTCAGTGGATATTATCTTAGTAAAAACATCTTCAGGTACACTAGTGTTGTGCACGTTGGGTACCCCATTGTTTTTCTGATAACAAAAAGGGGGCATGTGTCAACATCTGCTTGAAAATGTTGTCCAGATTTTAACATGGAAACAGTGAACTAAAACTGTCTGGGAAGTAAGTCACAGATGATAATACCTGGGTGTATCAGTTTGACTTCCTCACAAAGCAACAGTTACGGTCTGTTTGGGTTTTGCCCAATAAACTCACCCCTATGAAATTCCAAACATCTCAGAGCATTGGGAAGAAAATGGTGGCATTTTTCTTTGTTAATTATACAAGCTCCATCACCACAGTTCCACTCAAGGAACAGCTGCTCACAGTTACTTTGTGAGTGGTCTGCTGATCAGTGTCTCCCACTAGTGTTCAAAGCTTGGCAAACTAACACCCTCACACAGGTTTCCTAGCACTCTTAATGCATCCCAGTGCCTCAGCACCTTCAGCTATCAAGATAGCAGACGTCATTGCCTCTGAGAGGGGTGCACGGCTGTTGTTGTCCTGTCTGACCTCCCTCTTTGATGCCAAACCTGGCCCCATGCAGTTTCTTTGTTTAGAACTGTGCTGCATGTCAAAAAGCAGATGCCTGGAAACCATTGCAAGAGTCCACATGATGCTGTTGGAGCTTTCATGAGAGCTGTTGAGGTATCAGTGTAAACATATGGTTGACATTTTCCTGCAGTGGTTTGATCGAATGTCAAAGTGCATTCAGCTCAGAGGGAATACTTTGAGAAATTGTCATATTGATATTTAAAGTAGGGGATACGATTTCTGAGATGATGTGGACATTCAGATTAGCTCTCATGATATATGACAGTGTGTGTGTGCAGTGTAGTGCGGTGCAGTGCAGTGTGTAGTGTTGTGTTATGCAGTGCAGTGCAGTGTATTGTAGTGAACAGCCTAACCACCTGTGGATTTTCCTTTGTGAAATTCAGGCTGCATTTCCCAGGGTCAGGGCATCTTAGTTTGACACCATGTACTGTCCCCTTTTTTTCTTCCAATGTGTTAATTAATGTCTTGTCTGTGGGAGTGTGCTTTTTTGCTGAATATTTCTGAGGACACTTTCTTGGTGCTGTTGGTCATTTTACATGCTTTTAAATGCATGCTGCACATGAGACTTCCCTCGTTCAGCATTGCAAAGAGCAGACCCTGACTCCAGGTCTGGTGGAGGATAGAGAGGAAGAGCAGATGGGCCCTCTGCTTCCCTGACAGCAGCTAGCTGCACCACCTTTAGGCTACAAGTATTATACTGCGATCACACCTGTGGATTTTGTTAGTATTCCTGATACTGTGATAACACTATTAGGTTTAGAGACTTTCATGTGCTCCAAGAATCCTTCAGTTATTCCTTAATCCATGTATTTCATGTTTGAGTTACAAACTTGAGGAGGGAGCTTGTGGTGTCAAAAGTTTTTTTGCCGTTTTTGTTGTTGGGTTGGTTTGGTTGTTGTTGTTTTTTTGGCTGCGTATATGATGTTTTTGTCCTGCCGTTTTCCATGCCTTTTTAACCTGACCCCATACCTACCCTCATCATGTCAAATCCTCATGTTAAAAAATCCACAGAGTGTATTATCAGTGTGAAGCACCAGTGTCAAGACTACCTGACAGGGCTGTTCTCTCTGCTTGCGACCATAATAATCATAACCTGATGGCATCAACCAGGCCTGAGAGATACAGGCACCTGCTGTGTTGGTCAGCTAATTTGAGCAGCTGTCTCAAAACTGCATCTGTAGTGTACAGTGGATGATGCTTGACTGCGTAGTCCCAGTCTTCCCAATGTGCCCATGGATAGCAAGCTGACTCCGGGGTAGGAGCTGGTCATAGTATTAAAAAAAAAACCCACAACAAAAACCCCAAAACCAAAAAAACCGAAACCCGTATGGGTTTTGTAGGATTTGAATGTGCAACCTTCCAGCCAGGCATCCAACTAACCACTAACCACTGCAGCATGTCAGCTGACTGTTGTGGCAACTTCTGTGGAAGATATGTTTTCTTCCATTAGCATTTCAGAATATTGAATACTTTGCGACACTTTCATTTTGCATCAAGTCAGTAGAAGAAGCATTTTCTTTGAAATATTGCTTCTTATCCAGCCTGTTTGCATACTTCTGTATCCAAAACTGTCCTTCAGGGACTCTGTTTTTAAAAAAAATGGGCATATCACACTACAAATGACATTTTTTACATATGTATATATATATATATATAACAAAAAGGTTAGTTATTTTGTAAGTTCTGTTATTTTTCTGCTTTGCCAAAGACAAACTATAATCTGATGTTGTTCTTGCAAAAACACTTCCACAAAAATGGTCTTCAGATCTAATAGAAGCTAGAAGAAAATGCATGTCATATTTACAGGTTTTAATTTGTGTGTCTTCCAGTACCTGACAAAAATGTGTTATGTAGTTCTCTAAATAACATGCAGCAGTGCAGTCTGTAAGATCTGAATCAGCCATTGTTGTCTATGGGGGATGTAGCCATAATATACATTAAAAAAAATGGAAGATAAAGGTTTCCAGGTTTGTCAGTAACAGAACAGAGGAAATTTGCAGATTGAAAACAGTTTTCATCTGCAATCAGTTTGGTTTTTTTCCTTGAAACCTTTCCAGCCAGAATAAGTCGGCAATTACCAAAAGTTTTTAATATATTTTAAAAAAAGGAAACTTTGTGTTCATCCCTGAGGTTTTGTCCTCGGAGAACATAGACTGTTGCAACTTTATTTACAGTTGCTGACTGAAAGTTTTATCATGGATTATTTTTCTGGTTGTTTTCTGGACATAGTACATTTCAGGAAATATTGATTCAATGAATGTGTTCTATATGCTGTATGTGTCATTGTTTCTTCCATGTTTACTGTAAAACCATCATGAATTTGATCATGATCTGCTTCCTATAACCCAAGACTGCATTTAAAGCAAATCGTTACCCCAAAAAACAGAATGTGATTGCTTTGTGATTGTGTGTGCGTATTGTATTTCATAATTGTAGCTTGAAGGTTTTTTGTTTTGTTTTTTTCTGCAATATGCACACCAGTGATGTCTTTTTGATGAACTCCAACTCCGTCACTGTGAATTTTTGCCCTGTACATTTTCTCATGATTCACTTTGAATTCGGCTAGAGCACATTTTGCACAAACAGGTGATGCCAATTCCAGATACTGTTGTTTTGTTAGGTTTTTTAAAAATCGTTTTATTGTGTGAACATTTGTCTTTAGATAAGATGTTACCCCCATTGCCACAATTCCTAGTGATGAATAATTTTATTTATAGACCTTAAGTTTAAAAAAACAACCCATCCATTTCTATAAACAGACTTATTTCACCAGGAAAGAAAAGGATGTTGCATCCATAAATGCTGGGTGTTCTGTGCTGGACTTTTGATTGCAGATTGTTTTGTTTTTGTTTTTGTTCTTTGTTGTGTGTTGCTGATTTTCCATTTTACTAGTGGACGTTTGTTTTCCCCTCCACTGAAATATGAATTGCCTGTTGGCTGGTTTTTTGTAGTAAGTGCCTTTTTTTCCATGTATTATTTAGGTTTTCATAAGCTGTCTCTGTGGGTGGAATGTCTACTATTTACAGACTATTTTTTGTAATGAGGGTTGTTTTCTGGTTTGTTTCTTTCTGTAACTGGTGATGGAAGTGTACAGGAAAGATCAGGGTGCTGCTTGAAGTTTTGACTTGACAATATGTGTAACTACAAATAATTTGTCAGTTATCACTCTTTTAAAAAATAACAAAAAAGGTAGATCTGATGTCTCCCCAATGTGATTGGACATTTTCAGCCCTGGTATAATTATATGGTTGTATAAGGTAGGCCAGAAGACGGTTTCTTTAGTAAGAAGAGGATCACTTATTTTGTTTTGTCAGTGAGCTAGTCAAGGTGTGCCCTTTTTCCCCCCTCAGTTACCCCAAGAAGTTGTCACTGTGAGCAGAATATCCCATATATAGCTACACTATTTACGTGCAGTAAAATTAGTTTAGCATATCCTAGTGCACTAGTAGAGCCTCTGGCTTATTTGGGTAGGTTGAGGTGGGGCAGGGAAAGTTTTTTGTTGTGTGTGTGTTACTAAGCGTTTTGTTGTTGGTGTTTTTTTTGTGGGTTTTTTTTTTGGGGGGGGGGGGATTTGTGTTTTGATGGGTTTTTGGGTGGGTTTTTGGTGTTGTTTTTTTTTTTGGGGGGGGGAGGGGTTGCTGCTGCAACCTCTCCTAAAGGCTGACAGGAATGACAGTATTTTTAATGGGCATACTTGACATTTTTATGTATTCGCTATATTCACAGGGAAGAATAAACACTGGCACTTGTGCGCACAAGCTGACATGAGAGACAACAATGAATTTGCAGCCTCAGTTTCACCATGTGCTATCACAGTTCAAAGCCAGCATGCTGTAGTGACTTGATGATTCAGTCAGCATCATTGTAGTCAGTAGTGACACATTTGTCCGACCATTATCATTAAGGTTTTTACACTAGGATAGCTTGTTGCAGTCCGCCCCCCAGTGGAATTTTTTAAACATTTATTGCAAAGTGGAAAAAGGAGGGGTTGTTGTTGTTGTATTGTATTTATAGAAGCAGCAGATTGTATCGTAATATGTAACAAAACCATGTTTGATTTTACAGAGGACAGTGGATGTTCTGTGGTTGATGTAGCCTCCTGTATCATCAGGATTCTGGGTCAAGTGTGTGTCATGCTAGTAGCTGTCTGTGCATGTAGGCATTTGCTGTGTCGTTTCCAAGTCTTGCTTGTGTGAGGGACCAGAAAAAAATGTGTTTTTCTGTTGTTGGGTTTTTTTCTTTTCATTTTTGAAGTTTTATAATTTATGGAAGTTAAGGTGTGTTTTTTCACCTCATCTTTTACATATCTTGCTCATCTTGAATAGGTCTGTGTGTTACTTAAACCCACAATGCTAGGAGAGGAAAGATGACAGATTTTAATTGGTATATAATAGAGATTCTAGTTGTAGTCTACATATGCCAGGTTGTTGATATTCACTGGCATGTTTGTTGATTGTGCCTGCTTACGGTGTATGTATGTATGCACTGTTTTTATCACAAGATTTTTTTAAACACCCAGGTGTAAGTGAATGCCCCCCCCCCCCTCCCCTTTTATTTCTTCTAGGGGGAGGTAGTATGACTCATTTGTGTTTATTTTTGTATTATTTTTTTGTCCTCACATTCAGTAAAGGCAGGATATCACGACTTGCATTGCTGTGCCTGAATTGATATTTTGTCATCCAGGAATGTACGGTCTGACTGGAAACTTCATTCATGGCCCAGGCCCAAAAGCTTTGTCAGTTATTGACACAAGCTCAGTGCCAAAGCCTACATGAAAGTGTTATGTTGTGAAAGTAGTGTTATGTTGAGATTGCCTTCAGCCATGACAAGCTCTTAGCGTAACAATCTGCTCTCTCCTTTAAAGGAGGGGAAACCTTCTGAAGTCAGAGCATGGCTGCCTATGTGGCAAGGTACTTGAAAAACAGTCGTGCATGCAAACTTCCTCCTCCGGTGTGTCACTTTCAGTCTCTCGTACAGTGATTCCCAGGTGGTGGGTGAGTCAGAGTTGCATATTCCAGGTGACCCCAAGGTTAACCTGGGGAAGTCACAACTGAAGACTTCATTTTATATGCACCCCCCCACCCCCACCCCCCCATTAACAATGCTTGTTTAGCTTCCACATATATTATATACCCTTAATAGCAGTTGTTAGTTATTGCAAATTTCATTTCTGAGATGACATATTACAAAACAACCACAAAACACACACACACTCCATGGCGAAAAGTTGGTGATTTTAATTTAATCACAATCATTGTATTGGACAGTACAATCATTGTATTGGACATTTTCGGCAGAGTCTGTCAGATTGTTGTCTTAACTACTTCAGTCTGAGCGTTGTGTTGTTGCCAAAATAAGTAAATAACGGGGAAAAATTGACAGGTAAAATTTTGTTCCATGTGTACGGAAAAAAGTTAACAAAAATTTTTGCAAATGAGAAATGTATTATCTTGATATTCAAAGTAATCAAAAATACATTTGAAAAATACCAAATGGGCAAATAACATTTCAGGATGAATATCTTGTGCCCATCCCAGTGTTTAGTTTTACAACCTGGTTGCCAGAACAAAACAATACTGGCAAAAATGTCATGAAGCCTGATGAGAAAAAAAGACAGGAGAAAGGCCTAGGAAGCAGAAAATAAGCGAGAGGGGACCAAAATAACTAAGCACAAAAAAAGAATACCCCCAAAAAACAGAGGAAAGTGATAGAAAAGAGGAAAGTTCTAGTACATAATTTTTGGCTGGATTAACTTCTAGCAGGAGCCTGTTTTTTTGTAGTAGGCATTGCCACTGAAGATCTGGGCTGTAAGCTAAGAGAATGTCAAAAATCCAGGAACACAGAAAGAACTTCCACTTGGATCTCTTTGCTCTGTGGATGAGAAGGAGGGTACCCCTAAAGCTGAGCAATGCCTCCTTGCCATTAGCCACAGAAGCAAACCAGAGACCTATGCTGACTGATGCTTGACAGGTTGGATCAGTGACCATTGACGAAAGGGTTGATTTGTCTTTTCTCTATGTAAAACAGTAGCCAAAAAGGCAAGTTCTTATGAACAAAACAAACTTGTCACCAACCAGTACCAACATAGCACTTGATAAGAATCCAACTTCCAAACTCGTACAAGAGTATTCTGTTTTCAAGGAGAAGAACCAGGAATAAAGACATGAGAAAAGTGGGCGACAATTGAGAGGGTGGGTAGAATACCAACCACAACAAAAATCTTAATTTTGCTCCTTGGCTTTCCCAGGTTTAAAAAAAAAAAAAAGATTAAAAAAGGAGACTTAGTTGGTAGCAAGAGATACTGGTCTCATCTAAGAAACTCTGCAAAAGATGTCTTCTTTTTCTCGGTTTTCCAAATAAGTGTAGCAATAGATTTCAATATTCGATGCGTAGGTTTCCCTTCTCAATGAGCAAACTATCATAATGCAGAATGTGTATGACGTATATACAGATGGCAACAAATACCACAACATTATTGACTTCCATGTATAAAATGCATACATACATATGTACACAATACATAAATACAAATGCATACATGTTCACCTGACAAAACTGCAAAATGGCTCATAAGGTATTTATGGGAGGAAAAAACAACAACCACAACTTATAAATGGTACTTACCTATGTTATAGAATCTTTACATCTATAGATATAGATAACGGATACATGTTTTCTGTTTGCCTTTGAATCTTTATCATATCACAGTCTTGCTTTCAGCATCATGTTTTGATCCGATTTTATAAAAAAAAAAAAACCATTATGCAGAGTATATTGAAACAAATGATAGGAAATAAAATACTTGACAACTGAAAGTATGTGTCAACAATGAAGGTATGAAGACAAATCATGAATTATATATACAAAATAAGCAGGAAACCTACACACGAAAAAAAAAAAAAGCATTCCTGATAAATAAGATTTAACATCAAAATAAATAGTAAAATATACCAACAAAACTGATAAATGAATAAGGATTAACAGAAGATGAAATTACTTTTGTATCAAATATAGTTTATTGTTACTGATGATAAAAACGGAAGGAAACTGACAACCATTAATTAATATATGATAAAGACACCATTCAATACTTTTTCTGAATGATATTGTAAATGCATAAAACATGTATGACATTTATGAAATACATGTATATAACTAAACCTTTTTTTTCTCTCCATTTCACATTGAGTAATCCCTATTTTTTTAAATGTTTGACTGTTAATGGATAGATAGTTATGTAGCTTAGGCCTTTTTATCGCAATGTTTTTTATCCATTACTTTTCATTCCTTTTTATCATCATAATTAGAAGTAATCAAGTTGTACAACAGATTTTAAAGACCAAAGCTTTATTTTACATCTCATTAAAAGCATTATGCTTTTAATCAAGTTTTTAATTGACAGATTTTACTCCATTTATAATCATATGGTGGTTTTTTTATGAATCATATGATAATGAAGTTTTGGGTGTATGTCTGTGTGAAATGTCCAAGCTGCAAAATGAGTGCATTATGTCATCTGTAGTTGCATTGTATAGTAATGTATTATATAATTATAATCTGTCTATGACTGAAGTGATGTTTAAATGAAGATGCCACGTGTTTACTTTTCAATCAACAGGGTCGAAGAGAAGAACAGTGGAAGTTATCTCCACTTTTTCTTTCTGTTTCTGGAATGTGGTGTACAATGCTGTCAATAGAAAGAAAAACCAAAACTGAACAGTTCAGATTTTAGACCTCTTCCTAAAGTGCCTTACTTTTATTTTATTTTATTTTTTTCATCTGCATTTTTTTCCCCACCAGCTGATATACAGGAGGAAGTTTCTGTAGGTACCACTTTTGTTATCCTCACTTGAAACCACTCCTTAGTATAGATGTATAGTTTGTGTGCTTGGTGTGTTCCTCTTTATGTCTTTGACAGATCTTATGTCGTGAAAGTGATCTGCAAGATCGTATCTGTTGAGTTGTTGCACAAGTCAGCGCCATTACATGCACGAGTTAAACAAAACTGATGAATGAAAGATCAAGGTCTTATCTATCATCCCTGTGTGGTGTTGGTTCAGTGTACATAAAGAGCAGGAGTGTCCACAGTGCTTGCTATTACCTTTTCCCTTTGTGTTTGCAGGTTAGTAGATATATGATCAAATTCAACTAAAATGACTACCCTGGCGTGTCTTGGGTACATCACAACCCCCACCCCAGTCTCCCAGAAGTAAATCAATGATTAATGGACTTAAAGCCTGTGTTAGAGAGCTTTATCCCTCTCCTCACCCCCCCCCCCCTTTTTTTTTTTAAGAATATCAGAATAAAAAGCATAGTGTGTAATATCTTAGGAATCAAAGTCCTGTGTAATAATGACTGGCATAGGCTACACTGAAAGATGGAGGCAGTGAGTTAAGTATTTTTTTTATTACGCTATGAAAGTTGTTCGACAAACCCAAGGTAAATTTCTAAAGGCCTCAATATAACACATAGGCCTTTTGAGAGAACTCCTGAGAAATAAAAAAGGTTCATAAAGACTAAGCTAACATGGGGAAAGAAGAATGTGTTCAGGAAGGCTGCTGGTCACAGGTCGTCTGCCTCATCCTGACACTGAACTTTGGCAAAGTTAGTCAACAGATTGTTGTGTATGATGTTGAAACTCTTATTTCATCTAACCCACGTACTGTTGTGTGTAATTCTGAACTGAACTTGATTTCAGCAAATCAGTATGCTGTTATGGGTTATTTGATTATAGTTGACTTTGGTTAACCAGTAGACCGTTGCCTATTGTTTGATTTAAGGTTGATTCTTCTTAACCATTACACTGTTGTAAACAATGGCGATATAGTAGACTTGCCTTAGCCAACTGTTGTGTGTGTAATTCTGAAGCATGGCTGACTTCTCTGTGCCAACATGTTGTTTTGTGTTTTTCTGAGCCATGAGTGAAGCGTGATCTGAAGTCTTGAGAATGGTATCGATTTTTCTGGTCCTACATATTGAGTGGCTTGATATGATTTTCCACACTTATGTTTTACTGCTGAACGAGACTGTCATTTGTGTCATTACATGTTGTACTTATGAAAACCGGATTGCTTGTATGTATTCATACTGGGCAGTTAAAAACCTTATCTCTGTACTCTAACTGATGTTTATTTTGTAATCCAAACTTGGAAACTTTGTGCAGAAATGTACTTGAAACATTACCCTGATCTACAATTTTGTTTTGTGTGCTTGTCTGAATGTGTTCTGAACATTAAAATGTAAGTATTTGTCGTATGAATGCATTTTGTATTGCTCAATATTCAATAAAAATGAACTTCCCTTCATTTTCTTGTTTCAAGTGTGTGTGTGTTGTTTGTGTGTGTGTATGTATATGGCATGAACATGAATGAAGCCTAAAATAAAAAAAGTACACCGTTTTCTCACCTGAAACAGGAAAACGGTGTAGACATAATACACAATGATTTGCTGTATTAATAGAGATGGCACATACCTCAGAAACAAAGGTCACTTGTCACACTAACATCACTTTTAAGGCATCAGATACCAATGTTAAACAGGTCTAAACATAACCACTCTAACACAACTTTTAAGGCATCAAATACAAATGTTAAGCGGGTCTAACCGAAACACAGTACTGCATAAGATGTTAAGAAAAAAATGAAACAAACTGAAATTACATTTAAAAAATGGTCATGAATATTTGTTGAAGGCGATTCCTTTCATATTTCTCTCATACCTATTTCTAGGTGTGACTTGTTCCTGTGGAGCTCCCATCCTGTCAACTGTTTATCCAAAATACCCTATTTTCAGGACACACACTTTTTGAATTAAAAAAAAATTTCTTTGCTGGTTTCAATCTATAAAATAGTTTCATAAGTGGCTAACCGAAATATCAGCATACAGGTGTGACAGAAAAATAGTTTCTTGCACAGTCTTGTGGCCCTTTTCACCTGCCCCTGTAGCCAACTTGGACAGCTGAAATGGGGGAGTAATAACCAAAGGAATATATATATATATATATATATATATATATACATACATATATATATACATATATATATATAATATATTATATATATATATATATATATATGTATAATTTACTTTCTGAGCAAAACTGCGAATGACATTGGAACAGCCTAGTGGTTAGAACATCAATCATGAAAGAACCAATAGCAAGTGACAGTGCTGTTCATTCATTCCTCTATTGATTTATTTCTTCTTTTATATCGAGGATAATGGAATAAGCGCTCGTGTGCTTTTTTTTACATCCAGTTCCCGTGACTATGCGGTTTTGTAAATTTTGTCATCTGTTCCCATGGCTGTTATGCCATGAGAGCATGTCAGACTTTCCTGACTTGGGGGTGGGGGGGGTGAGTGTGTGTTTCAAAACATCTTATCAAAAAAGCAAAGTATGAAAAGGCTGGGAGCAGTGAGATAGAGAGTGGATAAGCCGGGAATACCCTGCCAGAAACTACTTTTTTGGCCAGAAAAATACTGTCCTGCAAAATGGGCAGTCATTCTTACCACAGACCACAGACATTGACTGCATGTCAGTCTTCTTTAAAATGCCCTTAAAAAATGTCTAGTCCTGTTAAGAAAATAAAGATGGTTATAAATTTATAACTGGTCATAAATAACCACAGATGTGCAGGAAAGTATTCTGTGGTTATAATTTACATGGGCAAAGTCACATGTAGCTCTCTGTTTGATTACTGAGAGAAAGAGAAAGAGAGAGAGAGAGCGAGAGAGAGAGAGACAGAGAGACAGAGAGAGCGAGATACAGAGAGAGACAGAGAGTGAGAGACAGAGAGAGAGACAGAGAGAGAGAGAGCTAACACGAGTTTCTGATGAACAAACAGGTTAAACTTTCCGATCTGTATCACAAAGACAACACTTCTTCACCAAACACAGACAAACCTAAACCCTTTCAAGGAGGCACTGAAATACCTGGCTGTGACAGTGAACACCACACGAAGATCAGCAGAAGCACCTCCAACAGCAGCAGAACGAACGATTCATCGGAAAAAAACAACAAAGGATTCACAGTTACTCAGGCAGTGACCGTCTGTTCATCCCTCTTGCCAGAGGGGATGTCGGGAACAGGTGTGGCCTCGCTCAGCGCCCCCGAGGACAGGGCTGCAAACTGCTGGCTGCGAACCAGCGACAGGTTGATCTTCTTCTGCACCAGCTCTGCTCGCAGCGACCTCAGCTCCGTCTCCGCCTGGTTCCGCAGCTGCAAGCAGGGGCAGAGCACCCACTCAGTAGACTTGGAAGGCTTGTCCCCGCATGTGGACTTTCTTCTGCACCACCTCCGCCCTCACCGCTCGTAGCTCTGTCTCGGCCTGGGTGCGCAACTGCAAGGAGATGGGGGCTTGTGGAGGGATATTCAGGAGGGGGTAGAGGGGTGGGTGGGAGGGCAACGGGATGTAGGATGACGGGTCCAGGATTTGGTTCAAGTGACTGAGAAAAGACCCGAGTTGTAAAAAGGAGTAGCCATACTCTGTTATACCTCTGCAGAAGCATTACATACCTGCTGATCTGAACTGTAAGCTGAAGAAAGTGGAAAGATTAGAAGCAAAGGTTTTGTTATGTTCTGTGTTAATTCCCTGTCCTTCTTTGTCGCCAGCAACAAACCTCTTCTACTGCTACTGCCCATGATACCGAATCTTGCAGGTTTACGTGGTTTATAAGGGTGCAAAGCATACTATGAAATAAGGTACCTGGATTTATGATTTACAAGTAATCTTTGGGGGAAAAGATATACTAGGATAAAATACATAAAGTCAAACTACTCTGAGGACTCCGAAACTGGTCAGTTTTAGGAAGAGACTGTCCTGTGTGACTTTGGTAGGAGAGCTGTTTCTTCTTTTTTACATGTAGCTATCAATAAATTCCCATCTTTTCAGTTAGGGGTCAACTTTTTAAACCAAAAACCAAAGTAAAAAAAAAAAAAGAGTTTTTAATGATACAAAAAAGAGAAAAGTCTATATTCTGAAGATTATTTTTAAGGCACATGTTTTTTTAAAAAAAAGAAAGAAATGTTATCAGTTAGTAACTACGTGTGCCAGTCAGTGTTTTAGTGCGCAAATCAAAGCTTCAAAGGTGCATTTGATTTTAGACACATCTTCTACCAGCTAGCCTAACACCTTTCTTTAAGAACCCATAAAAAAAATCTTACCTGTCTATCAATAATTGTATTAATTACAATAATACCTGTGTGTAGGTTTGCAACTACAGTAATTATGTATGTATACCAGTTATATAATAATAATAAATAGAATTTATATAGCGCTATATCTCGTAAAAACAAATCAAAATGCACTAAATAACTGAAACAAAGCTACCAGTCATTGTGTAGGATTTGTATATGAAGAAAATAAGTAGCTTTAGGCTATGTCCTTTAGATTGCTATGATAAAAAAACAGGATACAGGCAACAAGCACTATTTTCTGTCACAGAAGCACTATTTTCCACATATCAGGGTTGGTCGGTTTGAACTTTTAACTTCTTCTTTTTCATTTAACACACGATTCATAGGTTTCACAGTATTCCATAAATGCTATGCCACACCCACCGAGGACTACATCTGACAGATGCTTCACAAACTTGCAGATCCTAATGCACCGGTCGTTTCATCTGAAGCTGTAAAAAGGACAGCAGTCATAATGGAGTTAAATCTGAGGAAAGAGAAGAAGTTGTACATAACTATACAGACTGTGAGGAGGAGAAAAGGAAGAAATGAAGGATCACAGATCAGCGATACGTAAGAGATATAAAGTTAGGAGATACAAAGATAGCACTGTTAAGATAAAAAAGAAACCAAAAAATCCCACATGCACTCTACAGAAGAATGTGTGAAAATAATACTTACGGCATTGTGAACTTGAAAAACATACCGTAAGATTGAAAAATACCACTAAAGAATTCAAAGAGCATTTACATTTTATACTGGAGGCATTTTTGAGCCTGCAAGATAAGCTGCATGACAGAAATACTCTACTGAAAAAAACATGAAAGACATGTACAGATAATACTGAAGAGAAGGCACTTAGAGCCCCCCCAAAAAATATTGTGAGATTACAAAATACCCCTGAAGAATTTGAAGGACATGCGCACATAATACTGAAAGCATGAAGATCCTTAAAGTTTGGTTGAGTTATACTGCTGAAGAATTTGAAGGACATGTACACATAATACTGAAGGCACTAAGATTCTGGATGTTTTAAGATGTAAGATTAAACTTACCACTGAAGTCTATGACGGACATGTAACGACAACACTGAAGGCATTTTAGCCTTAAAGATAAGTTGTAAGACAGAAATACTCTACTGAAGAATTTCAAGGATATGTAAAACCACACTGGAGGCATTTTGAGCCTAAATGGCAAGTTTTAAGAAAAAAATTAACTCTTCTGAAGAATTTGAAGGAGACATATTATACAGATAATACTTAAAGTACACAAGCCTCAACGATGAGTTGAAACAGAGAAAAATACCACTGAGAAGTTTGCAGGATTTAAACTATAATTGATATGATACAAGCGTAATCATGTTGAACCATCTTTAAGTAACTTGTATAATAGAGATAAATTTGTAAAAAATTGTTGACAGGAGGAACTTGACTAAAGCATTTTCAATGCATAACTGACATTTGGTAGAGAAAACACAGCAGTTTTATAAGTCATATAAATAAAAGCTCCTTCTCCCAAAAAAAAACAAGAAGAAAAACAGCTCCCAAACGCAAAAAATAAGGGCAAAGTATTTTTTCAGGAAAAAAGTATCTAACACAAAACCAGGGTTTTAAACAGAACTGTTAGTTGAATCATGAAAGAAACTCGGGGGAAAATTTTGTTATTTCTACTACATAGTGAACACTGTATTAATTGATGAATCTAGTGATGGGCATGAAGTGGGGATAAGACAAAGACTGTAGGGGAAAGGATTAGTATAGATCTGACAGACAAACTACTAACAAAGGGATTTGAGGTGGTAAAGGAGAGTTGTTGACAAGAAAACTAGGTTGGTACAGACAGAGTTAGGGAGAATGGGGGAAGGTAGGGGGAAAAAAAGAGGAAAATCAGAAATTTTAGGACAGATATATAGGTGGGTTTGTAGTATCACAGGTAGGTGGAATTGTAGTGGGTTCAGGACAGGTAGGTTAGTTTGTTGTAAGTTCAGGACAGGTAGGTGGGTTTGTAGTTAGTACAGGACAGGTGAGACAGGTAGGTGGGTTTGTAGTTAGTACAGGACAGGTGAGACAGGTAGGTGGGTTTGTAGTAAGTACAGGACAGGTGAGACAGGTAGGTGGGTTTGTAGTAGGTTCAGGACAGGTAGGTGGGTTTGTAGTAAGTACAGGACAGGTGAGACAGGTAGGTGGGTTTGTAGTAGGTTCAGGACAGGTAGGTGGGTTTGTAGTAAGTACAGGACAGGTAGGACAGGTATTTTGGTTTAGAGTAAGTTCAGGACAGGTAGGTGGGTTTGTAGTACTTTTGAAACAGAAGACAAGATCAGATCATGATAGAAATGGTACAGAGACAGGTACAGGGAGGGAGGGGGAAGGAGGTTAGGAATGGAGAGGAAGGTTAGCGGAGTTAGGGAACGGAGAGGTTAGTTGCCAAAAGGTTTGCAGTGAGGCACCCAGATCACCGACACAGAGCATTGGAGCTGGAAGGCTTTCACAGGTAGTCCAAAAGAAACACCACAGTGAAGCTTTTTCTGAACAACCTTCTTTGTAAAATCTTTTGATTTGAAAAATAAAGTATGCTGCATCAGTGCAGCCTGATTTTTGTTTTCAAAATGATTTATTGTTCTGAGAGAATATTAAAGAAATCAAGTAGTTCTTTAAAAAAAAAAAAGTTGTTCAAAAGAAGCTTCACTGAACACAAAACTTTTACACAAATCTAACAGTTGGACAATACAAGTGTTCTAAGCTATGACACTTAAAATTGCCTTTTTTGAATGTCATTTATAAAGCTGTGAGAAGGTACATCATTTCAACTGTTAAAGTTTGTTATTAATCAAAACACAGGAATCCTAACAAGCGTAAGCTTCAATCAAAACAATCTCGATAGTCTTCAGCTGGAAATCAAGTCTTGACAATCACATCATTTTGGAGGTTTTTGTTAAAAAATGTAATGTTAAAGCTTTTTAAAAAAGATTTTGAAAACTTTCAGTGTTGTTTATTTCTGACAACAATGTACCAATGCATGTTGTTTTGTTTTTTTAATTTCTAAAGACAATTAGCACAGTCCAGATATCAATACTCGTCAACACAAAAAGCACAATGATGTTAGGCTAGTATAAAAGGGAGGCTATCTGCACAGAGTGAAGACAAGCGCTCTCCTCAATCTGCTGCCCTTAGAGAAGCTGAAGTCACTAACATGGGAACACCTTTACTTTTAAAAAAAACAAAAAAACTACATATTACATATAAAAAGAAAGCCACCAATAATTATTTTGCGCAAAATGAACGAACAGATATTAGATCAAACTTGTTACTATTCAACTCATGTTTCTAGTTCTTTTCAAATAAAGAGAGAAAAAAAATTCTTATACTTTTCTTTCACTTTCTTCCAAAGATACTCAATAATCAAGTATAGAATATGTTTTCTACTTTTGTTAAATTTGCTGAATAATTGTTGCATAACCTCTCTCCATGATTATGTGCCTTTTGAAGTGGAATGGAAGCAAAAGGCAAAACCAGTATAACTGTATGGACACTTGATAATCCTATTTCAGGTAATATGACAGAGAAAAAAAAGAAATGTTGCAAATGTTCTTGATAGAGGAAAGGTTTCCTTCTGTTCTGTTTCTCTAAGCAAGTGGTCAGTCTGCACAGTACATAATATTTCTGCACCAAAGATATGTAAACTTTAATAATTAATTTTAAAAAAAACCCACCCAACATATTTTGAATTTCATACATGGCATACGTATCAAAATGTCTGGAAAATGCTGGAAAAGCAAATAGCTTTACTTATAATAAACTGAAAACAACCAAGCAAAAGTCTGAGAATAATCAATCAAAACTGACAACACTCCACAACGAAAACATGTAACTGGACACTGAACTGATCCATCTACTAAAAATATAAATAATAAAAAAAATTATTTAAAAAACCACCACCAGGCTGTTCAGTACCTATTCAAGGGGAGCAATGGGGAGAGGCTTGAGTGCATTAGGGGTGATGCTGTCTGGGCCTTCTCGCGGAGAGCGCCGTTGCACGCTAACTAACACATTAATCTGAGTGACAAACAAAAAATTAATGCACATAAGCAGTGGTCTGATCACACCAAAAGCTCTCACAAAAAATGCTAGGGAAAATGGTTTAGCTAATGGCAGAATAAACGTGGAGAACTGCGTATTAAGCCTTAAGTTAAATGCAGCAATGGCAAAAGAAACATTTACAGCATCATCATCATCAAACTGTTGACTATTTCTAGTTCTTGTGAACAAACAACTGACTAGATAGCCTTTCAAATAAGAATAGAGTTGTTAGCATAAACTTCAAAAAGAACAGAAATAGCTGTTAGTTGATAATTCAAACAGGAAAAAAAGAGAAATTACAGTTACTAATTTGAGCTAATGGAGAAAAGTTTGAAAAGACAACTAATTATTCCACTTTTTAAAAAATCACACAGACAGTCATACACACACGAACGCACACACACACACACACACACACACACACCACCACCACACCACACACACACACACACACACACACACACACACACACACACTTACCCAACCCATGCTTTAAACTTGCCCCTTTAGTTATTGTGCCTAGAAATCCATTTTTCAATTAAGATTTCAAAAATTGATCTGTAAAATAGGTTGACTATCCATATAAAACACCCAACAACCTTTACATAAATCACCACATTATATGCATTTTGACATCGTATCAACTTCCATGAAAGCTCATATATAAACCTCATAATTACATAAAAACAAATATGAGATAACTACAAATTATTGTGAAGGTCTGCCATATCAAACTCTACAGGATTAATGATTCAATGACACTTGTGCAAACTTGTTTAGTAAAACAGTAGTTTTTCTTCAAGTTGTCCAGATTTTGAATGCTTCTAACATACGAAAGACAAACAAGTCAGCAACTACGAACAATTACCTTCGCTTTGCAGAAAGAACGGAATATAAGCAATATCTCTACACATCTGCAGTTAAGCAAAGCCAGCATTGAGGAGGAGGCAAAATGGCAATATGTTTGGAGAGAAGCAGTTATAAAGCAGCAAAAGCAAGCATACAGACAACAACTACAGGAAAAAAAATTTGAAATTCGGAAGACAGAACCTGAAATCTAAAGAGATGTTCATATGGTTATCACATAAGGTTACACATCTATCTACACAAACAATTGTTATCTACACAGGAACAGGAAGAATTTTGAAAATGCTGAAAAGAAAAGGACGAAACACCATAGTGCAACATTAAATGAAGCATTTCCAGGTAGAACAGTAGCCTACTACTTTCCCGTTGCATCTACGCTTTTTTCCCCAAAGTTTTGCTGAGAGTGTGCTAAACGTGGGTTTTCAGTTCCAAATCATAAATCACAAATCCTAGTTGTCGGATCAGTCTTAGTTCTTCACAGAATGGTCAGAAAGAAAAACAACCAACCAGCTAATCACACAGCCCTGACAACTGGACATTTCTTCTACTCCCTATCGCTCTCCATCCTGGACAAAACACTGCTATCTGCAAACTGAATACTGTACAGTGCTTCCTTGTTACTTGAAATACTATAGCTTTATTGAATACATCGAAAATCAATGCAGTTTCAAAACATTTCCAAAATTATTTTTAAAATAACCTTGCTCCTTTAAAAAAAGTAAATGTAAACAAAGGAGCCACCTCTTCCCCCCTTTAAAGAGTGATGTTGATCGTTGGAGCGAAGAGGCAGAGGCCCACTTCAAAGTGAGTGTTGCTTCTTTAGGAGATAGCAAAACTACACTACTATTTTGTCGAACTAGTTACAAAACATTTTGTCGAACTAGTTACAAGCCACACATGCACTGCGTACTATCACTACTGGCAGTTTCCTACAAAAACCTGATAGCGTGATACTGTAATTATGGCCAAGACTGGTAGCAATACAGGATATGAGGGTGGTTTTTTTAGGGGGTTGGCGGGAAGTGGAGGCACTCATACTTTTTTTGTTTGTATAGGAATCAATTGAATGTTCTGAATGAAATATAATGTTAACAGACTTGTGAAATACTGCTGCAAACTTTACTAAAAGTTTTACAAAACAGCCACCTCTTTTTTGTGTATTTTTACATGAACACTCATCACCATTTATCAAAAACAAAATCAAATCACCACCTTGATTCTATCAATCTATGTCAGCAGTGCCTATGCTGTTCATTGCATTTTCGAACAAAGATGTAGTAAACCATCGTTGAAAAGGAATAGGCTACAACAGAAGAGCTAATCTTCTCAGTTTGTCTTCAACAGATTTGAATACTCAACTTCTGAATGAAAAACCTGAGCCAACTGAAAAAAAGCCTATTCTTCCAGTTTTTAAGAGTAGGTCTGCTGCTCAATTCTCATAACTTCTTCTTCTTCCTTTTTTGTCATGTTTCTCCCAGGGGAGGTTTGACATTGATGAGCCTTCTCCATCTCTCTCTGTTTTGAGCTTCCTCCTTATTTATGCCCCTTTCTCTAAGATCGTCTGTAATACAGGCAGCCCAGGTCTTGCTAGGTCTTCCCTTTGGTCTTTTTCCATCCACTACGAAGTTCATTGCTCTTTTTATGATGTGGTGGTCTGCTTTCCGTTGAACGTGCCCAAACCAGCGCAGTCTATTGCTACTAGCTACAGACTTCAGATCACTAACTTTGCACACTCTTCATTCCGAAACCTGACAACTATCACCAATCTGCTGATGTGTTTTGTAAGCACACAATACCAGTGAACAGGAAGGGCTGGGTCCACAGCTCACACAGTCTTTGAGCAAGAACCTATGCTACACATGACTAGATACCATACAATGGTTCTTAAATTCTACACTGCAACATTTCTATACTACATGACCTGACCAGCATGTTTTCCCCACTATCCCTAAGTTCAGCTACGCTGCACAGAATGAATATTCAACACAGATACTGGGCGTAGGTTTTTGGGTCAAAACACACACACACACACAATATATTTACACACATGTATGTATCGTATGTGCGCACACATAATTATACAAACCATAAAGTGAGTGACGACTGGCGAATAAATCATACCTTCATTTCTGCTGTGAGCTTCATCTTGGCATTTTCTATTCTTCTTTTCAAGTCATCGATGTCGTGTTGTAACCTGGTACACTGGATCACGTAATTGTTCTGTACAGACACACACACACACACCACACACACACACACACACACACACACACACAACACACACACACACACACACACAAACACACACACACACAATTATGACAAACACACACGCACAATGGTATATAATACATATATCCCTGAAGTTGGAATGCAGCTACCTTTATTGTGAGTAAAAAAACTGTCGCATAAGCAAAACTTCACCATTGGTGAACTCTACCCAAGGACTGGAAACAAAATATATTTTTTATACATACATAAAATGACATAGGCCTACATACATACAAACATAATATTCACCAGAACAATAAGTGTACTTATAAACCAAAAACAGACTGCACACACACACACAAAAATGGGGGGAAATATTAAAGTTTGTTTGGAAATAGAACATGGACTAGAAGAATGGACATTTACCAAGAAAACTGACAGACAGAAACGAAAAAGACCGAATCTGAGTGACACAAAACTAGCTGTTTTTAGCCCTGGATTTTCCAGCAAACAATATTTTACTCACTTCATGCATACAACTTTCCTAGAATAACACATGCAGCATCGTCACTGGCAATAGGCAAGTAACTAAAAGTTCATAAGGACACATGTGCAAATATTGCTGAATTCAGCCCACAATGTCGTTCGGTCTTCAAACTGTTTTCCACTTTTTGCACCAACACCAGTCGATAGCCTTACCTTCTGAGACGGTCTGTTGTCGCCCAGCTTGACACTCTTTTCCTTGGGCCCCTCCAGCACCGCCATCAGTTTCCTGTGCAAGGCATCCAGTTCCTCCTTCAGGCGATTCGTCTGTTCCTCTAGCGGCGGCGTCTTCTTCTTCTCCTCAAAGTAACGCTTCTTCCAGATGTCTCGAGCTGAGGAAGAAAAAAACCCCAACATGTTGATGTTCATCTCATTGTTAATTTAGTTCCGTCGCTTTGTTAAGATTCATATGTTAATTTAGTTCCGTCGCTTTGTCAAGATTCATATGCCTTTATTTTTACCACACTGACAACCCAATAACCCTTGCAAATAAGAAAATGTGAAATATATAATTACATATTAATTGCAAAAGATTTTCTATCTGTTTGTACTTCTAAAAGCTTAGACTAGACTCTCAGACATACAATCCCACATAAAAAACCATAGTGAATATGAAATGTTTAAACCCAAATACTTAATCCCACCCAACAGCTCATTAAATACATGAATTTTAAAAAAACTTAATACACCAGAAACATTACAGTACATTAAGGAGAAAACCCATTCCTGCACAGCAGCAGCAGCAGGTGGGGTGGGGTACCTTGGTTCCGTCTGTTCTGTGTCTTCATTTGCAGCGCCTTTGCCTTTTTCACCAGTTCCTCCCGCTCCTTCTCCGTCAGCTGCCGCGTCTCCCGAGCTTCTTCAATTTCGTTTAATAATTTTTGCTCTGCAGATAGCACACAGCAAACACGTTATCCTCAGTGCACAGACGAAGTTATCTTAAAATTCAGCAAATAGCATTGAAGATAACCATTGCTGAAAAACTACAAAACATTCCGTAATATACTACAGTACATTCCTTAATATACTACAGTACATTCCTTAATATACTACAGTACATTCCTGAATACACTACAGTACATTCCTGAATATACTACAGTACTCTTGTACAAAATCAGTGTAAAAACAAAACAAAACAAAACAAAAAACAGCTCAATCTGAGAACGATTTGACTTTCAAATCATTTTCCAAAGCTGGACTATAGGCCTCCAGTGTTCTGAACATAATGAACTACTACAGTAAGGGGCAGACACAGCCATGAGAAAAATACAGAAAAGGGAAGGAGACAGACCAAGAATTATACAGATGAAAGGATTCTAGGAAGAGACTCCTATCCTGTACCTACTATACACATTTACATCAGTGACTGCTTGCAAGGAGCGCTGGTATCATTGCTTTTTATGTTACCAACCTGCGTTCATAAAATTTCTTAAAATCACATCAAGTACTGTCGCGTGTACAAAGTTCGTTTTCAGAAATACAAATATGATTTTTTTTAAAAATCAATGTATACTGCCACGCGCACAATATGGAAGACAGTATGTAGATATACGTGTGCGTAGAGATAGACGTATAGTATGCATGTGAATGCATCAGTATAATGTGCATTTGTGTGTTGTCATTCAAACACAACGATACTGCCCACTTTCAATGATTAAACAAAAAGTTAATGAAGATTGGATATAAGGTTGCGTTTACGTTTCTCTCTCTCTCTCTCTCTCTCTCTCTCTCTCTCTCTCTCTCTCTCTCTCTCTCTCTCTCCTCTCTCCTCCTCTCTCTCTCTCTCTCTCTATATATGTATATGTAACCAATCTCCATTAACTTTTTAAACATTCGAAAAAATATTGAAAGTGATCAGCATCATTTTATCTCTCTGTGTGTGTATGCATGTGTTTGCGCGCGTGTATGCGTACGCGTGCATGCGTGAGTGCGTGCATTTATACAATGTTTGATGAGCTTTTATCTGTGCAAAACATAATTGTCATTTGTTAGTAAGAAGCAAATAGACGGAACAACGTGAAAAGTAACACCAAACTTGTCATACACAAGACAGCCATCAAAGTCAAAGATGATTTCAAATCTGAAAAAACTAATGGTCAGGCCGCAGTCAATAATATTATTCAATAAACGTTATACAGAATAAACAGACAACAATGAAAATAGAGAACAAAAGAAAACCCCAACAAACAACAACACTAAAACCTATAAAAATACGAAAACATCAAGAAAAAATACGTTACAAGAAGTGCTCTATAGTATAAATGTGCTCAATCCATTTTTATACACAAGCCAGTTCATGCATTATTTACAGATAAAAATAAAAAGGTGTCTACATAATATATAACTATCTCACAACAGCAGAATATTCTGCGCAAATGGGAAACCAGCCTTTTTGTCATAGTTATCTAACCCGAGATTCTGACTTTGTTTTCTCAAGAACGGTTCTCATATCTTCGCGCATAGTTTCGTCTTCAGCCATTCGGGCTTGACTCCGATGCCCACTGCGGAGGTCTGGTCAACAGATAATGACCACACCAGGAGAGTGGAGGGAGATTCATCCACCACTACACTGCACCCTCAATGTGCACACAGCGAGACTGTACACTAGCCCTGTCAACAAGGAACTCGACAGAGAAAGGAACATTGGAGAAGACTAAAGGAGGATGGATGCCGAGGGTATGTGAAAAGACCTGGCCTTGGCAGGCGTCATAAAAACACGTGGGTAAACATGGACACATCTGTCAATCTTTAACCCATCTGAATAAACCATTCGTTTTGTTTTGTTTGATTGGTTTTTATTTTTAACATTGTTTAATGCTTTTGGTGCCCCGCACGCGCGCGCGGTGTGTGTGTGTGTGTGTGATTAGAGGGGGGCAGTAAAGGAACAAGACAGAGAGGGAGAAAGAGAGGGAGAGAGAGAGGGAGGGAGAGAGAGAGAGGGGGAGAGACACAGAAGAGAGAGAGAGAGAGAGAGAGAGAGAGAGAGAGAGAGAGAGAGAAGAGAGAGAGAGAGAGCATAGCTGCATGTATGACGGATGTGTATGTGATTCATCAAGCACATGCTCTGCTCATAGACCAGAAAATGCATTAATACTTGCTGCCTATAAGCTTAAGGACGCTAACCCTAAAATGCGAACAGGAGAGAATTTTTACACTGAAACAATTCGATTTCTCTATATAAATCTTAATGGAAATGCACAAGTCCCTAAGTAAAATGTATGTTCTAATTTGTCTAACACATCACAAAAAGACGATAAAATCCTCAGGTACACCTATACATATTGCAGAAAAGAACTTACCTCTTGTGAACATTAGTTTTGGGTAAAAACTAGTCATGCAAACATTAATTCAAAAAATATATAACACCTTTTTCTTTTCTCTTTAAGGAAAACCCTTTACTTATAATTATGACTTATGATGGTCTCACTTTCTTCTCTCCTCCGCTGTCTGGCAGACTCTGTGTCTCTGTCCATGTCTATATGCAGTGGCGGGGGTGACGGGAACCGATTCAGGTCCTGTACATGGTCAACACTTGTCATAGACAAACCACGGTCATTCAGGGTAAACTGGTCAAGTGTACTGCATGTTTGTGCACACACACTCATGCACACACGCTAGCACATACACGCACGCACGCATGCACGCTCTCTCTCTCTCTCTCTCTCGCTCTCTCTCTCTCTCTCTCACACACACACACATTTCTGTATTTGATATCTAATGAATATACAAAATATAACATATACAATCATATTTTACGTAATAGTTTGCAAAAAATACGTCTGGTGAAATATGAATGACAATAATGGAGTACGTACATCTCAGAGGAGAAAATAACAGTTCAGAAAGTTGTTTGTCATTATCAAAATCATATAGAGGCTGAAAGTTAATTCAAAGGACAAACACACACAGCAAAAAACCCAAAACAACCCGTATATCAGTGGAAATTCTTGACATATTCCACACAGTGCCTCTGGCGTCTTTTCAAATAGCTGAAAATGTGCCCTCATAATGAAAGCATTAAAAATAACACTTTAAAGGCATTGTTGTTCCAATATTAATGGGAAACAAATACAATTGATCAAAACATGATTTTTAACAAAATCTCAATAAAGAATACTATTCTGGACGACGCTAAAAGCTCTGTTGGTTACTAATGTGAGCCAAATGCCAAGACTCGTGTTAAAATGCTGTTGTGCTTTAACCTGAGACTGTCCACAGTCGTGACAAGCTATTAACAATCTGCAATCTCCTTCAAAGGAGAATAACCCCTCAGATGTCGGAGTGTGGCTGGCTATATGGCGAGGTACTTAAAAAATAAACAGTCATACACGCGGATTCCAGAGTGTACTTATCTCACGGTGATTCCAAGACGGGATTAATGAGTCAAGGTGTTAAGCCTGGGAATGCACAACAACAACAACAACAATAACAACAACAACAACAACAACAACAACAACAACAACCGTGCTTTACATGATTACCTCTTCAGTAGCCGTCTGTCGAGCTTCCTCCTCTCGTTTCCGTCGATCCTCCTCCTCCTCCCTCTCTCTTCTTCGTTTCTCCTCCTCCTCTTCCTCGGCTCTTCTCCGTTCTTCCTCTTTCCTCCTCCTCTCCTCCTCCTCCTCCCTCCGTCTCTCCTCCTCCGCTCTCTTGCGCCGGTCCTCCTGGTCCTTGGCCCAACGGTCACTGTCCATGAGAGCTCCCTCCTCCATATCTCGCAGACGACGCTTCCGATCTTCCTCATCGTCTGAGTTGTACTGGTCACGGTTCAGCCGATTTTGCAAGTCCCGTGCTCTGCTGTGGGGTTGTTTTAGGCAGTTGGAGGGATGGAAGGTCATATGTTACAGTTCCATTCTTCTTTCTGTCTTTATAGCGTGGGGTTTTTTTTGGTGTTAATTAAAATAGGGTGGAGGTGAGCTGTATAATATGCACTTCTAGTTGATATCTCCTTCCGTTGTTTTTTTAATATTTTTAAATATACTCTTCTAGAATATATGTGCTTTTAAATGTGTTGGCTGTTCAGAATTTACCTCTTTAGAGAATTTTAAGTACTGTCTAGTGAGCTAAACGTGTGTCGCACGCGCGCGCGCGCGCGCGCACACACACACACACACACACACTCACTCACACACGCATGTATATTCACAGATAAATCTCACATAAAATCAATTTTAAAAAATGAGTTCACAAAGCTGTCTGATATAACCTTAGTCAAACTTAAGACCTACACTGAATATGTCTGACAGCATCTTTGACTTTCATCAACAAGATCTTACAAACTAGATTCACATCATCGTATTCAGATGGAACGTTTTAATTACAATGCTGCTAAAATCTTCCCTAAGGTCGATGAATGATACTGTGCCAGCATGCAGATGATACTTTATCTCAGAAAAAGTGTCTGTACTTCTCAGAAAATTCAGTTTCATTTATCAGCTTTATCCTTTTGAAGGTTAGTTTGAATCAGTTATATTGTGCTACTCGTTGCAGCTTTTAGTTTAGTTTAAGTACAAATACGAATACTTTACTATCTCAAACCAGAGAAATTCATACAGGTTACGGTTAAAGAATTAAACATCAAAGGATTTTAAAAAAAAATTAATGCAAACATGTCATCACAGTGCTTACAGCACCATACAATATTATGCCATACAACACTTGCTGAAGTCGTTTGAACAAATATCTCTTTCTAAGATAAAAGAAGCTGTCTTGACTCTTGAAGGTTAGGTCTGGTAAGGCTTATGTTTCCAGTTTCGGACCCTCACATAGACATGTTGGCCTCACGACTGGCATGCACTACACTGTTTCACTGCTGGCATCACTTGGATAACTCACACAGTCAAGACTGTTCTTGACTGTCATTACACTCCATCACACTGGCTGGTGTCCAAGTCTAATCCACTCTGTCACGCTTGGTTTATGCCCCATTCCCAGTACCATTTTGCTATTGAAAGTTAAGTTCGTCAAGTGCATTCGCAGGCTTACCATGCAATACTATCTATCCTTTTTTTTGTTTTTATTTGAATGGACTATTCCCTTTCTTTCCTTCGCATGACCAACACCAAATTGCTGGCACGTCTTGTTACGGATTGTGCGTGACAAGTATGGCCACGTTTTTGAAAGAGTGACATTTAAGTAACAAGGCCTTTATAAAAGCATGTCTGATTTTGTGCGAGCACATACATACAAACGGATCTCCTCATCACCTTTTGGACACTGGCAGGTTAGCCCACTGTCGACCTGCCATATTGGAAAAGCCCCCACCCTCAAGCTACCAAGCCTTGCCAAAATTGAAATTTAAAGAAGCACACTCAAAACCAATGAGACCAGAATTTGTGTCATAAACACGTCTCATTCAACAGCTCAAGCTATCCATCATTTATTGACAGATATGCGAAGGTAATGATAAATATTTAGTTTTGACAGTGTTGACACATTTATTTGGTGAATATGGATGGTTTCACACATTTTTGATCGGTGTACACGCGCATGCCTAAAATTCTAGCACATGTACTTTTTCAAACACTTAAACTAGCAATGCGACAGCAAATAATACTTCAGAAACACCTTCAACTACACTAGAGAATCCCTATCACTTAAGTTAGACTTTTGAATGGTCCATCAAACGATCTGGTACCCATTTCAACTGAAAAGGTTGCAGCACATTACTGGTCAGATAAAATATTATGATTTCAGGCCCATAATATGTATTTTAATGGAAATCACTATTTGCTGATCTATTATTTAAATAAAAAAGGTAATAAATGGACTGACAGATAGATCAGCTTACAAACAGAAAGAAATGCCAGCGCACACATATTCAGTGTAATTATTTAATCAAAGTGCTTGAGGCTATTCCAAGAAAAGCCATTCCCTACAATTTATACCATGATTTCGTTTGAAATGATCAAATCCTGACATACAAACGTTGTTTTAAAGCAACGTTCACACCTCCTTAGCTCGAAAAAAGCAAGTCTAGCTTATAAGTCAACACGCCCACTCACCTGCTGTCATAGTCATTCTCTTTGTCCCTGTTCTTATACTGATCCTCTGGAGTCAAGCCTGCAACACCGGAATCCTCATTGGTATTGTGGGTGTAAGCCGCCTCGCGCTCATAGCCATTAGCTGACCTGTAGGTCTGACCACCGGGCCTCTGCCTAGCAGGCGACTGGTCAGGGGACTGTGGCGGGCTGGAGGGATGTCGGGGAGCAGGGGCCTGGTCAGAGTTATCACCCCTACCACGGTATCTCTCCGGGGCTTCCTGCCCCGACCTACTCTCCGCGCTCCTCGCCGGCAAGGTCTGTGGGGTCTCCTTGTAGCTCGGGTAGGGGTCAGGGGGATAGCCCTCCTCCCGCCCCTTACTCTTGTCCCTGTCCTGATATTTTGTGTGTGACTGGTAGGGGTTAGGGTTAGTGTCAGCAAAGTCCTGAGACCCAGAGAAAGGCTGCTGGCTGTGGTGTCCATGAGAGTCATGGAAGAAAGGTGCAGAAGGCGAGCCCTCCCTACTGTGGGTGGGGCTGGTGGGGTTAATTCGGGGCAGAGGGGAGTACTGGTGCACAGATTCACCTCTAGCAGGCTCATGCCTTTGACGACTGTATTGGCGACCTGAGAGAGAAGACAGACAGACAGCGCCCACTGAAGACGGTTAAACAGGCGACAGCCAGCCGTTGCTGGGTCAGTGTCAGAGAGCACCGCAAAGACCACAGATGTTAGAACTGCTACTACTGCAGAGCTCAGCAGGAGGATACCACAGAGTTAGGGGGCTGTACGCTAGGTGTTAGGGTTCCTCTTCTGGTGAGACAGGGTTACAAGTCAGATACCGCCACAGGCAGGTGTCAGCAGTATGTAAGCAGCAGAGGAGGTATTAGAAGGCGCCAATGCAGTGGTTAGTCAAAGAGACGAGAAAGAGACAACTGCCACCAAAGAAAGAGCAGAACCCAGAAAGTAAAATGCCCAAAGCTATCCCCTCTTCCATAGTACACAGGCGAAAGGAAGACGAGAATAAGAGAATAAAGCAGTACAGAGGACAAAATACGTATTTCAGAAAAAACATCCAGCGCCATTAGTGATGTGAATACATTTGTTATGGAAATGCCCGAAAGAACCACTACTACTGTACATGACAAAAAGGACACAACAGTTTTGAAAAGCTACACAAGCTCAACATGACGGCATAAATCTAACACGCAGTACCCCATGAAATGACCAAGCAAGAGATACACTTCATGCAAAAGATATAGGATATAAAAAGAATCTTGAGCCAATCAGCTCCTCCTGACAGAAGAACAATACTGGGGGCTCACAATGTCAAATATCAGCTCATGAAAGATTCGGACAGGTCGAATGGGGTATTGTCTTCATCCTTTGTTTGGTCTTACGGCTAAAAATATGCAACTTCAGGGCAAAAGGGTGAAGAATTATCAATAAGATTCATTTTGCTACCATAACAACAGGGCTGAAAATGTTTGCAAGGGTTGGGTTCTTTTTTAAAAACATCTCTGTGAGTATCTGGGGTTTTTTTTAGGGGTGGTGTGTGTGTGTGGGGGGGGGGGGGGGGGGGGGGGGGGGGGGGGGGGGGGGGGGGGGGGGGGGGGGGGGGGGGGGGGGGGGAGTGTAAACCATAGATTGCGAGTTCACAAAATGTGTGAGAAAATGCAATAACGAGGCAGGGGGGAGGGGGGGGGGTAGATAAATATGCATTATACTGTTAGTAAAGCCTTGTAAGCATTACACTTGTTAGTCTGTAACAAATACAAGGTTTGATTCTATGACCATTCAATACAACAACACATGCATGTCGACGATTTTAGTGAAAGCTATAGTGTCTATATCGCCATGGCAAAATGGAAAAAAAAGCAGTCGAATAGAAAAAAATGAACGCAAAATGCACTCTAGTACAGAACAGATGAGTGAGAATATGTGACAAACTGATACATGACCATGCACTTGCATATTAAATACGATAACAACACAACCATGCAAGTCAACAGTATACTACACACAACAAAACAGATGAGGCAGTGCTGAAATAATTTTCTCATTTAAAAAAATAAATACAAATCGTGTGTGGAGAAAAAAAGTTCATAAAATCGCAACAACTCTGACTGGAAAATCTCACCCTCGCTATCAAACTCCATCCTCCTAAAGCTGTGAAAACTATCCGTTAAGGAACCTGCAATTCGTACATGGTCACAGTTTGTGAGTAAGACATTTAGTTATTTATTTATTTATTTTATATCGAGGATAATGGAATAAGCACTCATGTGCTTTTTTACATCCAGTCCCCGTGTGTATGTGGTTTTGTAAATTCCGTCATCTGTTCCCACCGGCACGCAATGGCCTACTCTTACGAAAAGCGGAACAGGATTTAACGTGTGCGCAAGATGTTCTGCGTACGTTCGCACACGGGACCTCGGTTTATAGTCTCATCCGAAGGACTTTTTGGGGAGAGTGGAGTCTGCACTGATGTTAACTCCAGGGGTAAATATCCCCTTGGACGGGAATTGAGTCCGGGTCGTCAGATTGCCAGCGCAATGTTCTAACCACTAGGCTATCCCGTCCCCCCATCAGCCAAGGACACAGACAGACAGATCTAGAGAATATGAAAAGCATGAACAACTAAATCAACATCCTGCTATTCCCTATAAATGAGTGTCCACTAAGATGATGTGACCTATGATTATTTTTTTTTACTGCGGTCATATTGACAGGGGTTTAGTCATAGCACTAGAAAATGAAAGCATGCTAGCAGCTTAAAAGCCGTTGTTCGAGGCGCATGCGTGCAAAAATTAACCCTCGTTTACAAACACTACCCACACGTGTACACACACACGTCCGCGCGTGAATCCACACGCACGTTTGTGCATGCACAGAGAGAGAGAGAGAGAGAGAGAGAGAGAGAGAGAGAGAGAGAGAGAGAGAGAGATTGATTGATTGATTGATTAATAATCTTTATTCCCAAGGGTTACAGATAAGTATTGGTATACTTTTTTTCTCATCCGGCCCTTGCCCTGAGAAGGGACTATCCTTAATAATCTGAGCTAATAGTTTCAGTTAAACGTAAGAGTAAAAAATTATTTTTTTTTTTTTAATTGTTTTTTAAAATCTATGTCATATAAAGGGGAGAGAGGGAGGGGGAAGGGGGGGAAGGAGGGGTGGGGGCTGTCGTGGGTTAACAGAAAACCTCTCTGCCATATGATTCAACCAGGAAGGGGGAAAAAATCAATAATCAAAAGTATCATCTCTGAAATTCTGGGATTTTTCATAATTCACGACATTTTCTTTGCGTATCGTCCCAAGATCAAGTCGTTCGTGATCATGTTCCCAACAATGAATTATAAATCCTCGGTGTGTTATTGTTCCTCATGAATTTTTCTGTTTCAGTGTAGAAACGGTCGCTGATAGTGTCTTCACGGTATGATATGTTAGCCATTGTATGTTCTGAAAGGTATTGACGATTTGAGTTCAAGGTGAATGGCCATTCCCACTTCAGACAATCTGAAAGCAGTTGATATATGTTCCTTGCCATAGAACAAGCTGTTATGGGAAAAATACACTTTAATTATTTGTGCTGTACATGTATGTGTGACCCCTTTCCTTTCTTGTTCTCTACCCCCCTCCACTCCCCCCCCCCCCCTCTCTCTCTTTATCTGTCTGAAACCCAACCTCCAAGCTCACAAAATATCACACTCGGGTGCACACTGGCATATGCAAATGAGTATGCGAGCACACCTATATCTATCCATTCATCGCCCTTTATATATCTGTGTTTATAACACACACCACACACACACACACACACACACACACACACACACATCCTTCGGATGAGACTATAAACCGAGGCCTCGTGTGCGAATGCACGCAGAACATCTTGCGCACACGTTAAATCTTGTTCCGCTTTTCGTAAGAGTAGGCTATTGTAAGCCGGTGGGAACAGATGACAGAATTTACAAAACCACATACACACGGGGACTGGATGTGAAAAAGCAAAAAGTGTTTATTCCATTATCCTCGATATAAAATAATAACATAAAAAAAAAATTTAAAAAAAGTATATGTATATTGTACCATCAGTTTGGGGGAACAAAATCACTACTTTACCTGCATAATTGTATCACTGTGTTGTATCAAGATTTTACGTCACGAGCACTTACTGAATTTTTCAAATACAATTCCTTTGACAACACATTATGTCGAAAAATACATACTTCATTCACAATCAGTGTAAGAAAACGAATGATCTTTAGCGGTTTCTAATTTAAGAACTGTTTAAAAAGAAAACCTACAAGGACTTAAAAAAAGATTAAACACTTTTTTATTTCACGGTTCATTCGTAAATTCAGACAAACGACTGGGCCATGATAAAATTGCTACCCGGACAGTTAGTTACTTAGGTTACCAGCAAGTTTCCCAGAAATGTTAAGGACATTTGTTAGTTATGCGAATAGCAAGTAATTAGACGAGTGAAGCAGATAATGTAAGTTACAAGTAGAGTTAGAAGTCCTTTTGCCCAAGGGTTGAAATCATTCCCCCGTATGCATGCGATGTATGCCAGGTCTGTAAGTACTTTTCTGCTTGTGGACCAGCCTGACAAAAATGCTGCATAGAAATATACCCCAAAATTGGCTGCCTGCATTTTGAATTCGCGCAACTGTCGAGAAATGTATTCATGAGATCAGGTTGAATTCAAAATGACAGGGTCTTAGGAAAACTACGAAGGACAAGCTTACTATGTGTGCATACACTGATGCAGTGAAGGCAGTATCTTGCTTTGGCCTAGCGCTACCAGCTTCAAGCAGACTCCAGCAGACCTTGCCTCCCATACACTGGGCAATGAGTGACTCGTGCACGATCGAGGCCACCACATGGTGACCACTTCATGTTACAACAGTCTTTGACCAACGACAAATCTGTTACTTTCTTAGGGTGGTAATTACGAGTAAGTGTTACCACTTCACTGTTAAAACTAACAGAGAAGCAGTACGGCACATTTCTGTCTTCTGCATAAACCAACAACGTGTTTCTATGGATGGCTTGAAATGATCAGCGGATCGGCATACAAAATCCTGTAGCAAGCATTTTTCAGCAACAGAGAAAATCATGTCAGCAAAAGGTACAATTTTATGAAAAGCGATGTTTCAGTATAAGAACATGCATGATTATACGTTTCAA
>CM054140.1:24915634-24923134 GCA_028751875.1 Rapana venosa
CAAAACAATTTGCTCTGCTCCTGTGAATCGATTACAGTTAAAACCAAACAAAATATGTTTGTCATCACTCGTGCTGGAACCCACAATGCTGCCTGCCTGTTTGTCTGCTTGCTTGCTTCTTGTTGTTTTTTCACTGGTAACAGGGGACGGGGGAGAGAGAGAAAGAGAGAGAGAGAGAGAGAGGTGGGGGGGGGGGGTTGGGGAAAGACGAAGGAGAGAGAGAGAGAGAGAGGAAGAGAGAGAGAGAGAGAGACAGACAGACAGACAGACAGACAGACAGAGAGAGAGAGACAGACACAGAGAGAGAGATGAGCATTCAATCATTTCACTGCCTCCTCTCCCTTTCCTCTTTGCACAGAGCGGTAGAGGAGAAGGAAAAGAACGGATCCTGGCCTCTCTTCCAGAACATGTGCTGCAGTCCTGTCCGCTACAACAAGGCACTCAGAAAGAGGATGTGGTCTGACCCCACCCACCCCAGTGACCAAGAAATGCTGTGGAGACTTGCAGACCCCGCAGCGCACTGCTGCCTTCGTTCCTCACAAGGACTGAGCTGTCCACATGACCAACGCAGAAGAAAAGAAGTGGGGGCCCCCCCCCCCCCCCTCCCTCTAGTCCCATTCTACCTGCTAGATTTGGGGATGCTGACAACATTGATCAGGCCTAGACGCGAGCTCCTATCCCCGCCGGAATTATGTATGAAGCCAACAAACTGCGCAATCAGGCGAAAAACGTCCCTCTGTTGGGCCATAACATAAGCAGAGACTGGGCAAGGCAGTCTGCGGGGGATAATGTTTGTGAAAAATGCAATACCCACATTTGTTGTTTAGTTCAAAGAACGCTGATGGGTTTGGGGTCTGTATTCTATTACCTATTGATTAAGACAAGGTATGGGGTTGGAGGCGGGGAGACAGAGATAGAGAAAAAGAAACACGAAGATAGAAAGGGGGGGGGGGGGCGGGGCTGCAAACAAACGGAGAGACAGAGTAGGGAAGCATAAACCGAGACAACAAGGGCTAGGGAGGAACAATGCCAGCCAAACTCATGACTTCCCATTCGGCTGCAAATGTATCCCAGGGCCTGGCATTTCTTGTATAGGGGAAACAAAACAGTGATAAATAAAGCCCGCGACTTTGTGCGACAGCAGCTGAAGAAGGGGATGGAATTGCCTGTTGATGGAGCCACAGAAAGCGCAGTCGGGGGTGGGGGGGGGGGGGGGAAAGGGGGGGGGGGCAAAACCATGCTGGGCTGGAAGGAAACGAAGCGCGAACCTTGCTGTAGCGTGTACGGAACGTTTGTAGGACACAATAGAAAAGCGTTTTACACGATTATGGGTGACCATTAGTCCTTGCTTTGGAGTTACTTTTAATGGCTCACTCTGACGGAATGATGTCTAAATGTGTTGCAGTTTAACTTCACGCGCTGCTATTGTTATTGTTGCAATGCGCGTGTGTGTGTGTGTGTGTGTGTGTGTGTGTGTGTGTGTGTGTGTGTGTGTGTGTGTGTGTGTGTGTGTGTGCGTGCGCTCGCGCGTGCGTGTGTGTGTGCGTGAGTGAGTGAGTGTGTGTGTGAGAGAGACAGACAGAGAGAGACAGACAGACAGAGAGGGAGAGACAGAGACAGAGAGAGAGTAAATACATTTGATCACACTTATTGCCTTAGCTCGATATGCCTGTGATCAAGTAGTTAACCTATCTTACCTTTAACTTGCCCTTAGTCTCCATCCCTAGTCCCCTTTCCCAGTGTTGCAATCACACCCCCAGGTGTAAATATGATTTATGCATGCTTCAAATAGAGTTTATTTACTCAGCAAAACTCTACAGAAATCGAGCGCAAGACAGGCACATGTCGCTGACTAAAAACGAAAAGAAAAAAAAGTTGCGATCTATCTCTTTGTGTCAGCCCCTTCTCCTTAAGAATTTAACGACAATGCTATTCGTTTACCTAAACGAGGATGTCCCCGGGAACAACAGCAAAAAAACAACAACAAACCATGACAAAGTTAAGATGTTCGGGGGATAAAGACCTAGAAGCACCATCTCCTGGCCGGAGGATATAAATGACAACCCACGCTTAACCACAAAGAAAACTACTGATGTTTGTCTTGTGAAAAATTCACACGCGCCCTCAACAAGACGTGTTTGTCGGTTCTCCTCGATTGTGTTTCGGGGTTTTCTCTGTTTACATAAACAGTGAGGAAGGGCGGGTCAATAATATCGCACGTACTGAGCAGGATGAGGCCACTTTGGCCCTAGAGAGCGTGCACAGAACCAGAAAATGGGTTGTTTGGTTTTTCGTTTCGTTCAGAACAACTTAGCACTAACACCAGAAATGGGTATAACGAGCATGAGCTGATATGAGTACTCTTAATTGCAAATTCATGACGCTTGAGGAACAGAGTGCTGATTTCATTTTTCTATCTCTTTCTAAACAACAACAAAAATAGCTGTCAAAATACATGAACACGACTGAACAGAAACAGGACAGAAAGTAAAATAGGTCTGTATGCAGAAAGATTTTCCAGGCAAAATGCACACACGTAAGCTCGCACGCGCGCGCGCGCGCGTGCACACACACACACCACACACTCTATCTCTCTCTCTCTCTCACACACACGCACACATACAAACACACATATACAGTAGAGCGCCCCCTACCCCCCCCCCCCCCCCCTCAAACAAAAAAAAAAGAAAGCAAAACAAAACAGAAAAAAGAGAACAACTTTTTCCGGAGCGGCAAACAGAAGACGTAGTATTATTAAGTACGACTGCAAGCGAACGTTTAGCACATAACTAGCTGAAAGTTCATACAGATCTACAAAAAAGTTACAAAGCATACAAGCATATCAGTTTTTGCGAGTGCGCTCTCCCACACCGCACACAAATGCCAGCCAACACAGTGATAACAATCAAGCTGACCGCCAACACTGATGCATATTCTCACACACAACAGACAAAACACGGGAGGGGAGGGAGGAGGGAGGGAGGGAAATGAAATAACAACACTTCATAATCATCGAAAGTGCCAAGCGTGATTGTTACAACTTCTACGAAGAGCACACCCCATTAAGCACCCGCAAACCAGGCAGGTGCCCACCCGGCAGCTAAACCACTGACTTAACGGGGAACATACTACACGGGTACACTGGCTTACTAATGGACCAGCGGAAGGGTACGGTAAAAGGCCGGCCGGCCAGTCAGCATAATCAAACGACACTAACCAAACACAAACCAATCAGTACAGCGGTTCTGGTCAGCAGGGAATTGGTCAACCTCAGATAAGGGGACTCCGTTTATCACAGCTGTGACATGCGGGCGCGGGGGTGGGAGGAGGTGGGGGGATGGGGGGGAGGGGGGGGAGAGGAAGAGAGGGAATTCTGAACTCTAAAAAGATGTATTCATAAAAAGTCCGTTGAATCATACATGAAGAGGGCTGCTGATCAGAATTTTAAACTCTCAAAAGATTTATTCATGAAAAAGCCAAACATGAAGGGGAGTTGCTGATTAAATCAATATATTGAATATATAAAAGAATAGATTGGTGGTAAAGTACAGCTGTGACAAACTTATGCAACACAAATCCACGGTGGGAAACTATAACTACTGGGAGGGATAACAATAAAAACGAAACTTACAACGTCTTACAATATCTCTTCTTCCAAAGGCTTTGCATAAATATAACGCTAAATTTCTGATGATGTTAGGGTTACTACATCCAAAGAGTAAACAGTCTGAAATCATTAGGCTGGCTAGTAAGTATATTTTGCTGTGAGATATTTTAAAGAGAGAGACAGACAGACAGACAGACAGACAAGAGACAGACACAAACAGACAGACAGACAGGCATACAGAGATATTGGAAACAAAGCAACGAATGAACCTTCATGCAGAAAGATGGGGACCAAATCAGAAAGGTATAAAAGTTAAAATGCAGCAAGAAGTCGGGGAAAGGACGGCACAGTTTCCAACAGACTGTTTACCTGAAATGGGAGCTCGACTGTGGGAAGGGATGGGGGTGGAGTAGAAGATAATACAGAAAAATTAAGGAGAGCCAGAAAGGTAGCTATCACCCCTCCCCCCGCCCCGACTTCATTCACACAGCACGCATGCACGCACGCACGCACGCACGCACGCACACACACACACACACACACACAGACACATGCGCGCCTAGGAACAACAGACAGACAAACTTACCCGTGTTAGACTTCTGCCCACAGATCGAAGGAACACATATTCTTTCGGCGCCATATCCTCCAGCTGTTTCTGTATCTCCTGACGGAGATCGATCAGTGGCACCTCTGGGTGTACCCTGCAAATGGTCAATATATATACATATATTTATATATAGAGAGAGAGATAGATAGATAGACAGACAGACAGACAGATAGATAGATAGATAGATAGACAGATAGATAGATAGATAGATAGATAGGTAGATAGGTAGGTAGGTAGATAGATAGATAGATAGATAGATAGATAGATAGATAGATAGATAGATAGATAGATAGATAGATAGATAGATAGATACTGCGATTCAAAGACATGTGCAAGAAGGACTTAAAAGCCTTGAACATCAACCAGAACAACTGGGAAGCAACAGCCCTTGAACGGTCAGCCTAGAGACAGACTGTGCAAAAAGGGCTGAGCTCCAAGTTCCAAGAGACACTTGCTCAGCAGCACGAGACAAAGAGAACGAGAAGAAAGGCTGCAGCTCAGAGCAGACAGACCAGCGTCAGACTTCATCTGTGCCCTCTGCCATAGGCACTGTCTGTCATTCCCGTGTCGGACTGGCCAGCCACACCCGACGCTGTACCAGGATTAACACCTAGAGCGCAACTCCATAGTCTTCCGAGACTGACGGCTGCCATAATTATGTACATACATACATTTCATTAGTGGCACATCCATCTAGGTACAAAGTGTATATGCATAGCGCATCTGAAAAAACTGAATAAGATCGCATTTAACCTTAACTAACAGTTTACAGAGCTCTACTTTACCAACGGAATCTAAATCAAATTTGCAATACCTCAGTTATCTAAACCTTTGTACTTTGAAATCAGTCTTCCACACTAATCATTCTGATAAACACTGATATAAAATGTTCTGTACATCAGCCAACAGCAAAAACGCACCGAAAGCTTTTATTTGACAGTGGTTGTTACTGCGCGTTGCCCAGCAGAATACTTTGAAGGTCACCCAGAATATGAACACTCATCCTACCTGGAAATCACCCTGAGACTGTAAGTGCACTGTGGATAAAAAGTTTGCTTGTAGGACCCTTTTCAAGAACCTCTCCGTACAGGCAGCCATACTCCGCCTTCAAAGGATTTTTACTCCTTTAAAGGAGAGTGTAGGTTGTTAGGAGCTTGTCACGGCTGAAGACAGCATAATAATTCTAAAGCATCATTTTCTAATGGAGGCCTGGCCACTCAGCTTACATCTATAGCTGTCAAAGCTTTTAGCCTGAACAAACAATGCGAAATTATGTAAACATACACGCTATTGGCACATAAAGGGAGCTGTTTAAATAAAACAACCAACCAACTAACCAACAGATTGGCGGGGAGGGTGGGGGGTGGAGAGAGAGAAGAGAGGCAATGAAAACAAACAATGCAGATATGGCTGGGGGGACAGGCAAAAATACGGACAGGCATACCTTTGGGAGACATTCATTAACGCGCGCGCACGCACGCACACGCACACACACACACACACACACACACACACACACACACCTGGGGAGAAACGTAATTCTCAGCCAACTATGATCAAGTATCAAGGGCCAAAGGCCTTAAACAAAGACTGGAGTCTCCAAGGTTCAGTGGCATGGCGTGACACCAGTCACACTGTCAGAACTGCACACTATTGCCACTTCTTTCACTCCAGTTTAACGTCAGCACCACTTAAGGGATTTGGTCCTTGCAATGATTATCCCAGGCCAGGTGATCGGAAGAAAAAATGTTCGTGATAAAATCGAACCTTACACCGCATCCTAATTCTGGCCTATCAGTCCTTGGGGGGTGTACTGAACTCAGTGAGCAGTCAACAACAAAAACAACAATCAGTAATTTTCAGTTTCCACACTGGCTTCATCCGCTTTGTGACCCTCTGACCGTTACCCAAGAAATCTTAACGCTGAGACTGAATCTGTTTTTGATCTTTTTGCTTGTGTGTGCACGGTTTTTAGCACTTAAATCATTTCGGGGTCGGGGCAAAACCATTCAGTTTGATCTCCACATTGAATGGATCTCATGCCTGACCCTGGTAATGTATTTATGAAAGCCAGCACTGTTTAACCCTCTCTTGAGGGTGGTGTACCGCAAACATCCATTCAGTGGTTTTAAAAAAACAATTTTTATTCAATTTTTTTTAAAAACACAAGTCCATGAAAGGAAAAGTGGAGAAGAGCACATAAAAAAACAGTATGTCCATCGTTTTCGACGATGACCTCCAAAACAGCAGAGGAGGCAGCTGCTGTTTCGGAAATTGGGCAGAAATGTGATTATAGTGGAGATGCCTTGCCCACAGTACATCCCCACTCTCTTGGCCAAGTGGGCATAAGGACAGTAAGCGTTGGAGATGTTCTCCAAAGGCCAACTAGCCCCCAGGGCTGCAGCACATAAGGACTGTGCAAGTCAAGCCTCCTAGTCAGAGAGTCATAGTCGATCACTAAAGACTAAGCTGTAAAGTGGAATTCCATGAGTGGAAAAGCCACTGGCCATACAGCCTCTCACTTTGCTGTTGCCCCCAGCGTCAATGGTTTAATCAAGCACTGTGATAAACCCCAGGCGCCGAAACCAGTAACACTTCATAATTTGCAAATGACGAGGCACCAAGCCTGCTTATAAATTCATATCTTTGTATCATTTGTCTGGTCAGAGAGGGCAACCACATTAGCCATACTTTTGTCTGGCAGTGAGGGGTAGGAAAGCGTAACGGTCACAGAAGAGGGGATAAGATTAGTGTTTGCACGTTCCAACAGTTGCACGGACATCACTGGCAGTCATAATTGCTAAGTGGAAAAAATATTGCTACCTGATATGGTAATCTATTATTATCATTGTAGTAACAGTATCCGTAGTAGTATCCGTAGCAGCAGCAGCAGCAGCAGCAGTAGTAGTAGCAGCAGCAGCAGCAGCAGCAGGAATAGTAGTAGTAGAGTAGTGGCAATAGCAGCAGTAGCAGTAGCAGCAGCAGCAGCAGCAACAGGAGTAGTAGTAGTAGCAGCAGCAGCAGCAACAGAAGTAGTAGTAGTAGTAGCAGCAGCAGCAGTGTTGGCAGTGTTATCATCATCATCATCCTCATTGTAGTTATCACCTTGGTGATTTTCTTCCTTCATCTTCTTCATCCTTCTCCTTCCTTTCCTCCATATTTACCATGATATTGTATCTAACGTACAGTTACATTAACTTAGGGAGTCGCCTAAGGCTGTTAAAAACAAAAACAACATAAACCCCAAACAAAAAGCCCCTGAGACATTTGCATTTTAGGCAACCTT
>CM054140.1:24928134-24938134 GCA_028751875.1 Rapana venosa
GCCATCACAATGGCGCTGCATGAATTTAAATCTTTATTTAAAAAAGAAGGACGTATGGTACTAGTTTTGAGTCGGAAGATGGGTTTTGCCCCACAAAAATAATAATATAAAATGATTTATAAACAATAATCCCATTTCACAGAGCATTCTCCCTTTTTCTGGTTAAAGTAAAAGAGAAAATATATCTTTAAAAGTTATTCAACAACAACACAAATTCTGACTAAACTTTACATGTTATCACATAGCAGAAAGAAATTTTATCATCAAGGTGATCTCTTAAAATATGTGAATTTGTGTAAAACAAGTTCAATTGCGTGCGTGCACGCACATACACGTATGTGCACACACACACTTTCCAGTGATTTGCCTACGCGGAATCGGAAAAAATGAGAATGAGCAGGCATCCTTAGATATGGTCTTTATCCCATTATTGTGGCATAAGTCGATTTGTAGGAAAAGTTTGGGAGGGGAGGGGGGGAGGTAGTGTGGGTTTTATTCTTGGGGGGGGGGGGGGGGGGGGGGGAGAGAAAGTGTGCTGCTTCGTTGAGTGTTGTTGGGGTTTTTTTCATGAGGTATACGAAAAGTGCACACCCCATCCCCCACTTCTCCACAATAAAATGATATTCGACACTTTTCATACTTAAATTTTATTTTTCTTGAATAGTTTTCTGCCTTTGCTTAAAAAAAACCAACTTGAGTCACGCAAAAATTCCACCACAACGACCATATGAAACATGTTTTTTTTTAAATCACTATTTCATGTAAACTACGACCATGTGCTTCTTACATGTGTAAATGCAAACATAGCTGCACGTATACACACATATATGTATTTATTTATGTTATTTTATTCTTTTATATCGAGGATAATGGAATAAGCACTTATGTGCTTTTTTTACATCCAGTCCCCGTGTGTATGCGGCGTGTGTACGCTTATGGGTGTGTTCGAGTACAGGTATTTGATATTTAGGCAGACAGATAAGCAAGCTCATAAAAGTAATAATAAATTCTCGGATTTTGAGAGAGAGAGAGAGAGAGAGAGAGAGAGAGAGAGAGAGAGAGAGAGAGAGAGAGAGAGAGAGAGGAGAGAGAGAGAGAGAGAGAGAGGAGAGAGAGAAAGAGAGAGAGAGAGAGAGAGAAGAGAGAGAGAGAGAGAGAGAGAGAGAAAGAGAGAGAGAGAGAGAGAGAGAGAGAGAGAGAGAGAGAGAGAGGGAAGAGAAAGAGAGAGAGAGAGAGAGAGAGAGAGAGAGAGGAGAGAGAGAGAGAGAGAGAGAGAGAGTTGACGACACCACCAACGCCTGCATTCTGGAAAGATCCAGTTTCCATGAAGGCAACAACAACAACAACAACAACTGCTAGCTACTCTGCCATCAAAGAGCGCGCTGACTGTCATTATTCTCTCCACACACTATTGTTGTCACTCCAAACCCGAACAATACACGTCGCCTTTCACAACAACGGACACTCTATGACAGCCACACCGGTCGGCCTTTATCCAATAATCGCAACAAAAATTCAATACATTGACTTTTAGGTGTCAAACCAGACTTGGTGGGATTGATTTCATGACCTGTAGTGTGTTGGGTTTTTTCCCCCCCTTAAAGCACAAGGGGGGACAAAGAAAGTCACTGCTGTCATGATCCTGTTCGGTCAATATTGAATTAACTGGAAAGGAGGCAAGCGTTGCTACGATTTTTTTTTTGGTTTTTGTTTTGCTCTGAACATTTTCGATTGCGCTTTTTACTATGTTATAGTTCGGTTTTATACTATGCACCTAGAAATATATCTGACTTTGATCACGTGAAATATAATTATACAATGAATTTATATCAAAAATGTGAATTTTCTTGTGAGTTTTGGATAAAAGTACGTTAGCACAGCTTCCAGAAAGTTGGTGCTGTTGTGACAGGAGACAGGTATTGTTCGGGTTGAAGTGAAAAACCACGCATGCACGTAGGCGTTAATCAGCATGCCCACGCACACACAGTTATGCGTGCACCCAGAAAGAGTAAGGGCATGAGAGAATGAGGGAGGGAGGGTAAGGAGAGAGGGAGAGGGAAGGGGGGAGAGAGGGACACAGAGAGAGAGAGACAGAGAGAGAGTGTGAGTGAGAGACAGATAGACAGGCAGAGAGTAATGACAGACACAGAAAGGAAGAAACTAACACAGATAAATAGAGAGACAGAGAGGGACACAAGAGAGAGAGAGAGGGAGAGAGAGAGAGAGAGAGAGAGGAGAGAGAGGAGAGGAGAGAGAGAGAGAGAGAGTGTGTGTGTGTGTGTGGTAGAGCGAGAGCGAGAGTGAGAAAGAGGGTAAGGGGTGTAAAACAATTTATTTTTTTTAATTCTCTATATCTCTAGCTTCCTTACGAAATACCACTTTATGATACAACGAAAAATACAACAGAACCACGAGGAAAACACTGACACAATACAACAGAAATACAACAATTGGAACACACCGACACCACAGAAATACAACAAACACTAGGAACACATTGACACAATATAAAAGAACATTAGGAACACATTGACATAATACAATAGAACACTAGGAACATATTGACACAACACAACAGAACACTAGAAACACAATGACACAATACAAAAGAACACTAGGAACACATTGACACAATACAAAAGAACACTAGGAACACATTGACACAATAAACAAAACACTAGGAACACATTGACACAATACAACAAAAACACTAGGAACACATTGACACAATATAACAGAACATTAGGAACACATTGACACATTACAAAAGAACACTAAGAACACATTGACACAATACAACAGAACACTAAGAACACATTGACACAATACAACAGAACACTAAGAACACATTGACACAATACAACAGAACACTAAGAACACATTGACACAATACAACAGAACACTAGGAACACACTGACACAATACAACAGAACACTAGGAACACATTGATACAATACACCAGAACATTAGGAACACACTGACACAATACAACAGAACACTAGGAACACATTGATACAATACAACAGAACATTAGGAACACACTGACACAATACACCAGAACACTAGGAACACATTGACACAATAGAACACTAGGAACACACTGACACAATACAACAGAACACTAGGAACACATTGACACAATACAACAAAACACTAAGAACACAATACAACAGAACACTAAGAGCACAACACAAAAGAACACTAAGAACACACTGACACAATACAACAGAAATACAATAGCACACTAGGAACACAAAGCAACAGAAATAAAACAGAACACAGAGACACGCATCATGTCCCAATGCCATTCATCAGCGACACACAACAGGACACATCTGTGCAGTTAGTCACCTGATGATGCCTAAGGAGATGGTGTCTGTGACGGCCTGGTTCAGAATGTTGTTGAGGGGTTCTCGCCATAAATCCCATGGCACCTTGTACACGTGCAGGTCACACAACTGAAAACACACAGCATGTAGGAATGAACTTCATTTTGATTCAACTGCACTGGAAAGCAGACCACCACATCATAAAAAGAGCAATGAACTTCGTAGCGGATGGAAAGAGACCAAAGCGAAGATACCTAGCAAGACCTGGGCTGCCTGTATTGCAGATGATCTTAGAGAAAGGGGCATAAATAAGAAGGAAGCTCAAAACAGAGAGAGATGGAGAAGGCTCATCAATGTCAAACCTCCCCTGGGAGAAACATGACAAAAAATGAAGAAGATTCAATTGCACTATTTTTGTTTGTTTGGTAACAGAGTAACACACGACAGCATTGCGCTGTTACAACAGTATATTCACCTGTACTAAAAGGATTTATCAATGAAACATCTTCCAAAACGGCTGGGGGATGGGGCGGGGAGATGGCTTAAGCAGAAAAAGAAGAAGAAAAGGTGGTGCTGCACTGTTATGATGCACTCTCTCCGGGGACAGCAGTCTGAATTTCAGCAGGAAAACATAAGTAGTAGTAGTAGTAGTAGTAGTAGTAGTAGTAGTAGTAGTAGTAGTAGTAGGAGTCGTAGTCGTAGTCGTAGTAGTAGTAGTAGTATAAAAAAATAACAATAATAATAACAAGTATTTTATAATGAAAAAACCCCGAACTAATAAAAATCATACACTCTACACAAATCAACACAGCGCAATGCAATACAATACGATACAAAACGATACAGAACAGATTCTGAAGAGCACATTTTCACGAACAGATGAAAAACAACCTGACGATTGAAACAAACGCTTCCAGATCTGAAAGTCGTTAAAGATCGTATGTGGAACCCCATATTTATACCATGCAACCAGATACCCAAAGCCGTTATCTATCAGACGGTTGTCCTAATGTCTCACTGGCATTAATGGGGTTTGACACATGTCTATAAAACCTAGGACGTGAAACTCACCCAACCCTAACTTTAGACAACGACGAAACTGAAGCAGCTGGAATTCCGTTATATATACGTACCACAGCAATAATAATAATAATAATAATAATAATAATAATAATAATAATACATGGAATTTATACAGCGCTATATCTTGCAATAGTGCTTGTGTGGAGAGTTGTATCTATGCCTTTTAAAACCCATCCACTTTGCATACAGCCTTTTTCTGATAATCTGGGCATCTGCGTTGATTAATAGTAATATTATCCGATTACACTGCTTAATTTATTCACTTTCTGAAGAAATCACAAAAACAAGCAGTTGCAACCCTACGAGCGTATTGACAAAAGATGCACTAGTTTCAACTTAAGTACCAATGCACCCACAACCAAAAATATGTAAAGTTAATAGCTGCTGATTTATTTCGTTCGTATCTTTTAATACCGCACACATCACACAAAGTTGACTGTACGGTAAAAAGACAACTCCAAAAGCAGAAACTCAAAATACAACAGACTGTTCCAATCCACAGACTGATCAAAACCTTGTCTTCCTGAATGAACGATAATCATGTCAAATGGAACACTGCGATTCCGGGACTCCACAACATAGAACCAAAACTGCAGACAGCATGTAGTAGAGGCCTTCGTCAGACTCAGGAGTCTAGTGAGAAAGGCTGGTAGACCAAATAAATCCACACCCATAGATTCCTCCTAATTTTCACGAGACCACATACAGCGGTGCTACTATTTTAGATGATGCATAAACCGAGGTCTTATAATTATGAGACATAGATTTACCGTACATAAGAAAAACAAATACCAGGAAAGCTGTCAACAACAAAATTTTGAAAAAAATGTATCTACTCTCACGTTTTCTATAAAAAACAACAACAACAATAAATTGAACTCTTTAAATCATTCACACATCCCAACCCTTTCATCCTTTAATCTGAGGTAAGCAGATACAGATATACCCTATGAACCTTTATAAGAAAACGAAATCAACCTGGATTGTATGGCGGAAAAATACTTAACACAGGAGGTGGACGAAAGTTAAACAAAAACTTAACAACTGTAACCAAAAAAGAAAGGTTTTCAACACACACAAAAGCCAACAAAAACTGGGGAAAAAATGAAGAGAACATTTCCAAGACTTCTGAACTAGACAGTTCCGACAGTATATGAGGACAAAATCATGGCAAAGGACCAGAATAAAATGGACACGAAAACAGAAGAGAGAAAACTGAAAAGCAAAATCAGTCTACAGCCGGAATACTATTTATAAAAGCCAACACATCCCAACTGGAAACTGTTGATGATGGTGATGATGAACATGACCAGTACCTTTTCTGACTCATCTGATGTTTCTGGGGCCCGGCTAGCTCCCCTGTAGGTCCTGCTGCCTGCATTTGAGATGGTCGACAAGGAGATGGTGCCCTTGCCTAACAAGTCAGACATTCTTGAAGACAATAATCACCCACTGCTGCTTCGTTTTCAATCCTTCGAAAATGTATTAGTGCAGACAGACCTGGGTGTTTTGGTGACAGCTCTTATCTGTCGTTGGTTTTCATTTTTTGAAAATTTATGAAACAGCACTCTCACTAATTACTGACAGACCGACCGGCTAACCGACTCATGACGTTTTCTACGATTAGAAAGAAGCTTTGTTTGTCTTTTGATTCCAGCTTTCTTGCTCTTTTTACTTTTTGATTAATTCCGTAAAAGCTACCTGCGCTACTTTTTCACGTGACTTGGCAAAGGCATCATTTCTTGAACCCAAATATTCGACCAAAAGTGTATGTCTTTGTAAAATGTCCTGAGGCTAAGCCGTGCTCAATTCAACTACCTAAAAAAATCAACACTATATCAACAGTGAAAGAAAAAAATCACTGAAACCCTTATAAACAGAAATATTATCAAAACACTCAAAATACGAGTCCATTACCACAATTAACTGACACCTTTTAATCCACAATTCACACACTTATAATATGTCTAAGAAAAAACCAAAAAAAAGTCTTCATCGAAAATCCAGAGAATACTCTTTTCCAGCCAAATTCTGGAACCTCTGCTTGTTTGCTTCTTCGTTCCTGTCTTCAAACTGTCAGAAACGCATAAAGTTATCTGCGACACGCGTTTGTTGACGGTATTCCCATGGCGACCAGGGATAGAGAGTGACACAAAGCCATGTCTTTGAAGGCGGGGAAAGGCGAGGAAAGGCTAATAGCGGATGCGTGAGGTAGCCACAATAGGATGCCAAACACAATGGTTGCCTTGGAATGAGACTGGTTCAAGTGAGATCAAAGCGCTCAGCGGACAAAGCGCACAGAGATGTCTCTGAAACTGCCCCAGCCCGTTCGATGATACAATCATAAGCAGTGGAGTAGTGGGAATAAACCATAATTATATACAGAAAAGAAAGCAAACGATCAAAACAATAAAATGTGATTCAACACAATCACAGGTGAAATAATGGGATGGGTTCGGTATAACTACAATGGTAGCAACAGAACGGTTGTTCTGAACAATGTTACGTTGTTGTTGGATCGATCAGACCTTTGGTGTACTGTCACCTTTCTGTTTCACGCACCCAACATGCACGCCAACTGTAGCAACATTATCGTGTATGTGTCGATACATTGATTATGTGTATGGTTCCAAAAGAAATGAATTAATATTACATGTGACGCCTGACGTGTCTGCAGCAGATTTCCCCCCTTCCCCTCCTCTATGCATGTTACTTACCTGTACGCAGTCGAAGCAAAACACACCACACACAACACACACAACACACACACACACACACACACACACACACACACACACATATATATATATATATATATATATATATATATATATATATTTTATTATATATATATATATATATATATATATATATATATAATATATAATAATACACAAACCAAGACTACTGCTGAAATTTAACTCAAACTTTGAAACTATAATTTAATAACACCACAGTCTTCACTGAAACAAACGTTTTCCAAAAGAAAAGTTGCTTACAATGATTATATGCAAGCTAACAAACAAACAAAATACAAAACCATCCAACACGAAACAAACGACCAACCCACTATAAAGTGCTTTTTTCCCATGGTTTTTCTCGATCTGTGGCCTTTTTCGCAACATTGTTCTGCGTGATAACATTATCTGATCGATCCAGTGCACTGTTACCAATATTTTCCAACTAAAAAGACAGGGACAGGAGGACACACTACTTATGTAGACCAGTCTTTCTCAGATTTGCAAGAAATATGTTTGATCTTTTTTGGCACGATTTCATGATCAGATCTTGGGTGGCTTTTCATGTTAGTTGAGTTATCGCGAGGGTGACCTTTTTCCAAATATATTTTGAAATTTTTAATTTTATCGGCTGTTTTGAAGAAATTAACAGTTTCTCTTAATTACCTACTGTCTATACAGTGATGTATCACAATTCTGGCAATGTGTGCAAGAAGCAACAACAAAACAACCAACACCTCCAATACGAAAAGTAACATTCAAACCGCAGGGTGCAGCACACTCAAATACACTCGAATACCAGGTTTTGACATATCAGTGTTCCTTTCTGAATCTGGTGCTACTCTTGACGCGCCAACTTTAAAGCAAGTGGAGGGCAATGAATAACAATATAACCCCTCACCACCACCCACCCACCCACCCCCATAAAACCCACAACAAACAAAACAAAAATGCCAACAAAACAAAAACTTACCATTTGCCTAAACAGTTTCATTTACTTTTGTGTCATCCTGTTATCTGTTTTGACTCACACTGCTTGCACGCCTACCTGTTACCTTTTAGTCCAAAAAGAAAAAGAAGAAAGATGTCCCATAACCTATAAGGTCGTAGGGGAGCTAGGCGTCAGAGACCTCACTTATCTAGAGGTCAGCATATTGAGGGCGGCGCCCATCTCCTCTCCCTCGCTGCTTTACCTTCCCTGACCCTAAAGAGGGCAGGTACCCATTTACAGTTGGGTGAACTGGGGGACGGTATTGAAGCCAAGGCGCGCAAGCGGTCACCCATCCAAGTGGTAACCACGCTCGACGCTGCTTAACTTGGCTGGGAGAAAGCAAGTGCTCCGACCACTGAGCTATCCCGTCCCTATTACCTCTTAGTACATTTGTTATTTTCGTTTTCACAACTTTTCGAAACCTTGTTCCTTTTTCTCACTGTTTTCCAGTTTACTACAAATCTGCCAACAAGTCTGTCTGTCATTGACTTCATTTGTGTTTCTCTGCCAACAGTCAGTTTAATTCTTGCCCTCCACCCCACCCCCTACTTGAGCATCATGATTATAATGTGCACGTTTAGTAACCATACCTTAACCGAAAACTGACAAATTAATGATCTTAAGACCCGGTCATGGCCGTATGTCCAGTCATCTTGAAACTGGCGAAAGTATTTTCAGTATAGTAAGTTTAAGAACACAGTGATGACACTAAGAAGTAAAATCTTAATAAAACGTGTTCGCCAACAAACCAGTTTTTGTGGCATGAAGTGGTAAAGACTGAAGGGCTTTTGAGTCACAGAAATCTGCAAATGCGTCTTCCACTTTTGTTAGATATCATAAATTTTCTATCAGACTTAAGCTCAACTGCACCACAAAACCTGGGTTAAAAATGTGTGAAATGCTCTCTCTCACGGGCGGGGCCGGGGACTGGATGTAAAAAAAGCACATGAGTGCTTATTCATTATCCTCGAAATAAAAAAAATCTCTCTCTCTCTCTCTCTCTCTCTCTCTCTCTCTCTCTCTCTCTCTCTCTCTCTTCTCTCTCTGTGTTGTGCGCATGCGCAAATACAGTTCCCGTCATGCACAGACGCGCTTTTCTACATACACTGCTGCATATGAAAAATTATTCATGTGAAAATATTTAATTATGCACGCTCCCTGGCGCGTTCAGCTTTGCTGGTTACTGAATAATTCAAAATGTACACCAGTGTTCCATGTTTTACCTTACCGCCAGCCTTTAAGAACTTTCCTACCCAAATATCGCTGCGGGGTATTTGCTTCACACACTTCTGTCCTTGTGTTAATGATTGTGAACAAGAACGCATCAACACTATTCGAGTCCTATCAGCTTACAGGTGCAAAGGAAACCTAGCAGCGTTAGAGACTGGTTCCAGGAATTACAACACGCACCTATCCCCCCCCCCCCCCCCCCCTCCCCCTCTTCCCTCCTAGTCCTCTCAAACCAAACGTGGTAGTCTTGGTGGTTGTCTTTCTGGTCATTAAAGCGAGAAACCAAGGTTCAAACTGCTACAATCTTTAATTCAAGCATTTAAGAAAGGTTGCAAGCAATGACTAGCAAAATTCTATAGACAATGCTACTCCTGTGGGCAAACTGCGAAGGCGTAAAAGGTAAAGGTGTCCCATAACCTGTGTGGTCATCGGGGAGTGAGCGAGGCATCACAGACCTCAGCTTCTCTAGGGGCCAGCATATTAAGGGCGGCGCCCATCTCCTCTCCCTCGCTGCTTTACCTTCCCTGACCCTGAAGAGGCAGGTACCCATTTACAGCTGGATGAACTGGGGAACTGTACTGAAGCCAAGACGCGCAAACGGTCACCCATTCAAGTAGTAATAACTCCTG
>CM054140.1:24943134-24960634 GCA_028751875.1 Rapana venosa
AGGTATGGGTGATAGGTCAGGATGAAAAGTACTGACTGTATAGCAAGACAGAGGTATGGGTGACAGGTCAGGATGAAAAGTACAGACTGTATAGCAAGACAGAGGTATGGGCGATAGGTCAGGATGAAAAGTACAGACTGTATAGCAAGACAGAGGTATGGGTGATAGGTCAGGATGAAAAGTACAGACTGTATAGCAAGACAGAGGTATGGGTGATAGGTCAGGATGAAAAGTACTGACTGTATAGCAAGACAGAGGTATGGGTGATAGGTCAGGATGAAAAGTACAGACTGTATAGCAAGACAGAGGAGTGAAACCAGAAGGATTAGCACGCCAAACAAAATAAGACAGCACAAAGATAACAACAACAACAAAATAAGACAGCACAACGATAACAACAAACAAAACAAACCCCCACCCATGTACAATTTTTTCGGCCTTGTATGAGCTCGCGTACTATATATATATATATATATATATATATATATATATATATAGAGAGAGAGAGAGAGAGAGAGAGAGAGAGAGAGAGAGAGAGAGAGAGAGAGAGAGAGAGAGAGAGAGAGAGAGAGAGAGAGAGAATGATTGAGAGAGAGAGAGATATTCGTCCTGGCGTCGCTACGCAAGCGAGTGTTTGGCACTCCAAGCATGGACGACCACAAGCATGATTTACGTTCCAACATCCAAGAACCCCTGGACGCGCACACATAAAAATTAGAGACACCACTTGACTGGCCGAGTGTCCACTACTCCAGGTATGTGTGACTATGAAAACAGCCCGGCACCTGACACAGCAAACATTGCACCCCTCAACCCCACCTCCCCCTCCCCTCTTCTGCCAAGCCTGTAGGCTAAACAAAGGTGCTGCCCACCCCATTAAAATGGCAAACAGTTTCTCAGAGCGAACAGGTAACATCTCTGTGTCAGTGAGGGACATGAGTTGCCTGGAAGTAAAGTGGTTTGTATACACCAACCATATAAGCATGTGAGGTGGTCATAAGAGTTCGATCTTAAACCTCAGCAGGCTTACTTAGTCATCGAGGAAAAACTTTATTTTTTGTTTGTTTTTCCCCCCTCTCTACTTTGTCTTCTCCGCCGACTTATCAATCTTCATTCTTGTGCGTGTGTGTGTATGTGTTTGGGGGGTGGTGGATGTGGGGTGTGTGAGCGTGTGTGTGTGTACTATGGTTTGGGGGAGGGGGAGAAGTTTCTGTCTAGAAAGTCTTTAAGTTACTTTGACGCTGAAACTAGTGCCCAGGCATACACGCCCCTCACCCCCCCCCCCCCCCACCCCCCCCACTCCCACCCCCACCCTCCATCCCAGCCCTGTCCCCTCGGTTTACAACCCTTTCTTCTGAAGTTTCTTTCTGTTCAACTGTCCTATTTCAAACTGGCTCCTCTTCCCTTTTGTTTACTGCCCCGTTTGTGTTTTATTTTCTGGTCATTTTTTTAAATTCATAAGACATTCTTGAATTTTACATCATAACAGATAGCACATACACTGTGCCTGAAAGACGTTCGATCATGTACCGGTTAGTCAGTCCAACACAATGGCGTTTGAATGCATGTATTTGTAGCCTACATACAACACGAATAACTGCATGTAACAACTGCATGATCTGAAATAATGTTCCTTGACGGATGTCTCTCTCTCACACACACTCACACACACACTCACACACACACACACACACACACACACACACACCCCACACACACACACACACACACACACACACACACACGTTAAACTAAACACACACACGTTAAACTTCACACACACACACACACACACACACACACACACACACACACACACACACACACACACACACACACACACACACACACGTTAAACTAAACACACACACACACATACACACACACACACACACACACACGCATGCGCACGCACACACACACACACACACACACACACACACACACACACACAACGAACACGTCCCCCCCCAAAAAAAAAAAGTTTACATGTGTGTGTGTGTGTGTGTGTGTGTGTGTGTGTGTGTGTGTGTGTGTGTGTGTGTGGTGTGTGTGTGTGTGTGTGTGTGTGTGTGTGTGTGTGTGTGTGTGTGAACGGTATTTGCATCAGGCATTCCGCCAAAACACAAAACAATAATCGCATGCCACAATATATCATCTGTGTTCTTGGTCGCAGTTGTAAAAAAAAAAAAAAGAAGAAGAAAATGAAAAGCTAAACTCAAAAGATAATAAAAGACAAGAAGGAGAAACAAAACTAACTGACACTGAAGCCTGGCAGTACATTCATGGTTTGCCGAGTCGGACACTGACCTCAAAATCACAACAGACAAAGAAAAAGACAGACACGGGCCCTGTGTGTAACAGGTCAAAAAATGTTTTCAAGTGTTAATCAAATTTCTGGACATGGACAGTCCAAGCCAGCTTAGGCAGCTTAGGCCAGCGCCAGGGATCTGGGGCTCTCTGTTGATCTCTGTCTGTCAAAAATGAGCCAACGGAACAGCTCTGAAGAGTGACTGAGCCAACACAACCGTGAAAATAGGTAGAAGATGTTTGCTTCACAAATAATACTATTATTATGTCCTCTAAAGTAAGCTGCTACTGAGATTTTGGAAGGAATGGGCGGGGAGGAGGGGGAGGGGGGGGGGGGGCACGCACACTCACTGTCTGTCTGTCTGTCTGTCTGTCTGTCTGTCTGTCTGTCTCTCTCTCTCTCTCTCTCTCTCTCTCTCTCTCTCTCTCTCTCCCTCTCTCTCTCCTGTTCACACACACACACACACACACACACACATACACACACGCACACACACACACGCACACACACACGTACACACTCACACTCACACACACACATTCACACAACACACACACACACACACACACACACACACACACACACACACACACACACACACACACACACACACACACAGTCCTTCGGATGAGACTATAAACCGAGGCCCCGTGTTCGAACACATGCAGAACATCTTTCGCACACGTTTAATCATGTTCCGCTTTTCGGAAGAGTAGGCCATTGTGTGCCGGTGGAAACAGATGACAAAATTTACAAAATCGCATACACACGGGAACTGGATGTAAAAAACCACGAGTGCTTATTCCATTATGCTCGATATAAAAGAATAAATAAATAAAAATAAAACACACACACACACACACACACACACACACACACACACACACACACACACACACACACACACACACACACAACGACGTCCATGTCCACTATTCAGACCTTGATTGACTGCCTCATTTTGTATCGTATCATTCTTGCTTCAAAACTATCCAGCAATTCAGGGTTATGTCAAGGCTATAAAAACAGGGAAGAGATAAAATGCACAGCAATATTGTACTCCCTGAGACAGACAGACAGACAGAGAGGGGGCAGAGAGGGGGCAGAGAGAGAGAGAGAGACGAGGGGTAAGAGACGAGAGAGGCAGAGAAAGGGGGAAGAGAGGGGGAGAAAGAGGGAGAGAGGGGAGAGAGAGATGGGACAGAGGGGGAGATTAAGGGGAGAAAGAGAGTGAGAGGGGAGAAAGGGGGAGAGAGAAATGGGAAAGAGGGGGAGATTAAGGGGAGAAAGAGAGGGGAGAAAGAGGGAGGGAAGAGAGGGGGGATGGGGAGAGGGGGAGAAAGAGGGAGAGGGAGAAAGAGGGAGAGAGGGAAGAAAGGGGGAAGGAGGGGAGAAGAGAGAGACAGACAGACAGAGAGACATACAGACAGAGAGAGAGAGAGAGAGAGAGAGAGAGAGAGAGAGAGAGAGAGAGGAGAGAGAGAGAGAGAGAGAGAGAGAGAGAGAGAGAGAGAGAGAGAGAGAAAGAAGACAGCGGAAGGACATGGGAGAGGGGAAGGAACAGGGGGACGAAGGTGGGAGAGGGGAAGGGGGTGGCGAGACAAACGTTATTTCTAGTCCAAAACCACTGGCATTTTGACAAAGGATTAACTGGCATTTTGACAGAATTATTAACTGGCATTTTGACAGAACTGTCAACTGTTATGTCCTCTGTAAAGTCGTTTTTTCCTCCAACAAACAGCCAACACTTGAGCTTCATGAAAAGCCAACAATTCTGTCTTAGGGCCAGTATTTGAGTGAATAAGTAGAGGAAAGATGGGGGGGGGGGGGGGGGTTACATAGAAAGTCAACAAGCAAGCCAGTGAGAAAAGAGAGAAAGGAGGATGAGGGGGCGAGAGAGAGGGGGAAGAAAGACAGAGGCGGGGAGGGAGAGAGAGAAAGAGAGAGAGGAGAGAGAGAGAGAGAGAGAGAGAGAGAGAGAGAGAGAGAGAGAGAGAGAGAGGAAACAGACACAGACACAAAGAAACAGAGACTGAGACAGAGACACGGAGAGAGACAGAAAGACAGAGACAGAGACAGAAACACACACACACACACACACACACATACACACACACACACATACACATGTATATCTTGTTCATGGCAAGAAGGGTTAGCGCTTTATTCTTTAGAATAAAACTGAATGCTTTTATCACTAAATATAGTAAAAATATAAAATGTTTGTGTGGTGAGAAAATTACTAGCATTCATATAATTTTTGAATGTAAGAGTCTAAAACCATTATTACCTTCTTTTTCTGAAAAGTCCTTGGATAAGATATTCAAAAATATTGATTTGGCATTTCGTATAACAAAATCTTTAATGAACAGTCCTATAGGACATTTGTTATAGTTATAAGTCGCATTAGCATTTCTTATGTATTTATTTGTTGTTATCATTGCTTAGCCTTTTTCTGTATACTGTCTAGGATATTTAGTAACAGATACCAATTTCACAGCACACAACCATCAACATCAATGTCCCCTCCCCTCCCCTTCCCATCGTCTAATATCACTTTGAGTGAACAGACGTAAAATCGAAGCAACAACAACACACATACACACACAGAGATTGTGAGATGCCAAACCAAAGAGATCAGACAGAATTCTAAATGAACACAGCACCCTCGTCAACACAGCTTTCATCCACATACAGATTTTACGACAGACATCTGACCAGACCAGACCAGACCAGACCGCAGGTGAAAACAGTATCCTCAGGTAGGCCTACACAGGTACTAGGTGTACATTTGAGTCGTCACTGACTATACCTGTTCCAGTGTTAATCACGGAGGCTATCAGAGCCGTACAGGCACTGTAATGTAAAGCGCTGTTCCTTTCCTCCATTCTCTACAGGGCAAGTGGGAGGAAAATAAAACACTGTGATCATGTACACAATCTTCCTCCTGCGTTTTAGTGCCGCAGTCAATGCAGTATGTCCCCCCCAAAGCAGGTCGATTGGGGAGCTTGGTGTTTGAGTCTCTAAGACTAAGGACGTAATGCCCACCCTTTTAAAATGTTATGTTAGAGGGTTGTTGTTGTTTTTAATAGACTCATGTTTTACATCACTTTTGTTGCCATTAAAAATTCGTTTTGGGGTTGCTAAGTCTAACGAGCTCTTTCCCAGTAATATGCACACAAATCATTTTTTTTAATTGCTACTTACATATTAAAGAAACAACAAAGGAAAGCAACAAAGGAAAAGGAGAGAAAGAGATTGAAAAAGAAACAGGCAAGAACAATATCTGACGACATACTTTACATTTTATTTATTTATTCTTTTGTTTCGAGGATAATGGAATAAGCATTCATGTGGGGTTTTTTCATCCAGCCATCGTTATTTTCTAACATGCAGCAGATGTACCTCAATAGCTTTATTTCTTCTGGAATAGTTGACATTTTTCTGAGGGGAAAAAATAGAGTTGCGTTTGCCTCACGATTAAGAAGCTGGTGGAAAACCAGCCGCCATGGCGCAGTGGTTAGCGCCTTGGGTTACGGACTGGAAGGTCGCGGGTTCGAATCCCATAAGAGTCATAGGGATTTTTCGGACTCCGGCCGGCTCCTACCCAGAGTGAGTGTGCTGTGGGCTCAGTGGGAAGACTGGGACCACACAGTCGAGCTTCATCCACTTAACGGATGCGAGTTTGAGAGTGTTGCTCAAATTACCTGACCAACACTGCAGGTGTCTGTATCTCTCGGGCCCGGTTGACGCCGGGATATATTATGATAGTAAGCGTAGAGTACAACCCTGTCAAGTAGTCTCAAAGCATATGCACTTCCACAGCAGCATAATTACGTCATCCTCATTGTCATTGATCATCATGCAATTAAAAAAATTGCCTCTGATTCGTGGTCCCAGTTTCTCTAGTCTCATGGTGACCTCAGATTCGGTTTGCCCATACACTTCTGTGCCTGTGGTGAGTTTGTGTCAAAGCCTTTGGGGTTGGAGGTTCGCGGGGGACGGTCGTTGGAGGGACGTTGTGGTGGTTGCCACCTCGGGTGGCCAACTCACTCACTCTGGCTCCGCGACTGAGCTAATACTGTCGTTAGTAGGGGGCTTAGTAGGTGGTGTCCTGCGTATGTTAGCTCAGAACAGGCACCACTGAACACCGCCAAAGTGACCCAGCAGCAGTGCAGGGCCCCTCTGGCTGGTGGCCCCGCGGCGGCCTGATAGTGATGGGCTCCCTGTGGGCCTCCGACCCTGAGGATGAGACATAACAAATCTGGGTATGGCTGTGGCAGGGAGATTGAAATGAGCGGCGTGGGAACAGCAGGACGGGGGACGTCACAGAAGATGAGGCAGCACAAAAAAAAAAAAAAAAAAGAAGCTGGTGGAAGGAGAAGGAGAAAAGAGATCAAGCTATTGATAACGAAACAAAGACAGAAACAAAGAGGTGGGCTCAAAACGACAGAGAGATTAAAAGGAATTCTAAATGAACACCACACAGCTTCGATCCGTGCCGCAGCTTTACCGACGGCTGACCAGAACGTAGCTGAATAGTCATCAGAAACTCTTTTATTCACCCTTCACCCAAACCCACCACGAATCCTACCACAGCACTGCAGGCACTCAAAGCATTCTCCCTTTCGTTCCTGGGGAGGAGGGCGGGGGGGGGGGGGGCACACCCGCTCGTAATAATCTCACACCTGTGCTTTATATACATGCGGTAAGGCAAAAAGGTTGGTTCCAAAGCGTAACGTTGTTTCTGTCATCTAAGCAGGGGTTGTGGAGCAAGATCTTTGAGAGATCACAGAGTCCAGTGGAACAGGAGGGTGGTGCCTAGTTCAGCACGCAGAAATCTTTTCCCCTGACTTTGTTCATTCCTATTGTTTTTCTTCGCAACGCAAGCTGTTTGTCAGGTTGCCAGTACCCTCTTTCTCAACCACGATCGCGCTAGCACTAACCCACATTTTATTATGGAATCTTAAAGGGGGAGGGGGGTGGGGGGACTGCGCCGAGAAAGTTATGCACTCGAAAAGTCTGCACTTCTATTATGTGTGTATATATATCAACCGTGTTCGCTCTTTGACACAAGAGGAACAAGGAGTTCGTCAAAGGCTTAAGAAATTGTAGTCAAAAGACTCCATCAAAGGCTGGGGAAAAAAAAGCCATAGGCAATCAATTTTACCTAAGTTCCAAGTCTGAACTGAGAGCGGGGACTGCCGCCGCTGCTACATGGTTTAATTACCCAATGTTTGCCGTTGCTACCTAAAAAAGAAAACAAAGTTGTATCGTTTGGGCTATGATTATGTCAACCATACTGGCAACGTCCTCTCTCTCGCTGTGTGTGTGTGTGTGTGTGTGTGTGTGTGTGTGTGTGTGTGTGTACCTGCGCGCGCGCGCGCGGCTCGCCTTCTTAATATTTTCTTATCAAAGCAAAGCACTAACTTTTTTTTTTTTTTAAGTATCACTTCAATATACAACTTTTCAACAAGACACCCGGACCCACAGTCTATATACGTATGTCATGCCACGCCTTTTTAAGTTCCAAACACCCGATATTATTTTGCTTTGAAATCCAACTACCCACACCCTCACTCGCTGACATCATAAATTTACCGTAACTTCTTTTGAGGCGGCGGCGGCATTACGACTAGCTTTTTTTTTAAACATGGTCGATTCCCAATACAACAGAAAAAGGGGGAGGGGGTGAGAACCATCTATGCACTCTTTTAAACACACACACACACACACACAGACTAAAGACACCGGGTGTCTTTCAATAGTCTGTGTAGATAGGACTCGTTTCTAGAAGCAGCACACACCTCCCCCCCCAAACCCCCCCCCCCCCCCCCCCCCCCCCCAAAAAAAAAAATCCCATACAAAAGCAAAAACAACTAAGCACAAACAAAACAGCAACAACAAAAGAAAACCAAAAGCCCCAAGAACACCCCCCCCCAAAAAAAAAAAAACAACCGAAAAAAACAAAAACAAAAAACCCTCATATAGCCACTTTCTATTTTCACTAGATGATTATATATCTTTTTATCTGATTCATCTTTTATTCTTTTATGCATTCAATTAAGCATATGCTTTTAGTTTTATCCTTTATGTATTTCGGATGCATTACTTTTCGATTTATTTGATTCATTCCACTTACATATTCGCATGTTTACATAAGCAATCAAGCATGCACTTTATAAATGGTCTCACACACACACACACTCACACACACTCACTCACACACACACACACACACACACACACACACACACACACACACACACACACACACACACGAGAGCAGACAGACAGACAGACAGATGATTAACAGGACAGATCAAGTAAGCAGCTAGACATGACAGGAGCAGTATGATTTATTGAGATCACTTACAATGCAGTACATAAGAATCAAGATGATTATAAATGGTTACACAGACTGAATCACAGAACACAAACAACACGAGAGAGAGAGAGAGAGAGAGAGAGAGAGAGAGAGAGAGAGAGAGAGAGAGAGAGAGAGAGAGAGAGAGAGACAGAGAGGAAGTGCAGAGAAGGAATGGAGGAGCAGAGGGACAGCAATCAGAAGTACACAGAGACAGCAGTAGATAGAGTCAGTCAGACAGACAGTCACAGACAGTCAGACAGTCAGCCTGATTATTAACAGAGGGTGTACAGACTGGTCACATACTGTGTATGAACACTACACTGTCGTGGTCTAGCAATCAGCAGGCCTGTGGAAAGTTCTACTAATAGAGGACATTCCCACCAATGGTGCCCAGAGCAAGTGAAAATTTCTCTACGCACCCCATGTAGACCTTTTGTACTTGTCCGGGTGTTAGTCTTTCGGATAAAACGAAACTGGCGTGCCGCCTGCACTTACGTAAAACAACTGATGGTTTTACCCTTGTCCTGAGCTCGAGCAAATGTGTGTGTGTGTGTGGGGGGGGGGGGGGGGGCGGCGGGCGTGTGCGCATGCGCTGCGTGCGTGTGTATGTGTGTTTGTGCGTGTGTGTGTATGTTTGCGTGTGTGTGTGTGTGTGTGTGTGTGTGTGTGTGTGTGTTGTGTGTGTGTGTGTGTGTGTGTGTGTGTGTGTGTGTGTGCGTGCGCGCGCGCGCGCAGCCTAAGTGCGTATGAAATTTGTTATAGGACACTAAACAGGGGGTGTTTTTTTCTGTTCACAATTTTTGTTTTTAGCAAACTGAATTTTAAAAAACCACAATCGCACACACAGAAGAGAAAAATCCCGCGCCTTTCATTCCTTCAAGTGGTTCAGGCATGATCTTAATCTTGACCAATATAAATGCTGAAAAGGTATTACTATGCCGAGCATACATCGTTCGTTTGCATACGCGGCCCACGCCGGTAGCAAAAGCGGTCATTTTATAGTATACCTACATATCTTGACCTAGTTGGCTACGGCTGTTCAGGAAACAGAAGTTTGCCCACAAAGCGGATGGACTTCATTCAGTATATAGTTAGCTTAGCTTACTTTTCTTTTTTTTCCTTTGGTGATACTCATTAATTCACTCGACCGGTCACTTACCTTAACTTAAAACCAGAGAGACAACTAAAACTTCACATTTTCCGTGATTCTATATTTTCTACAGTTTTTGGTTAGAGTTTTTGTGTGTGTGTCTTTTTTTTGGACGTTAAGTTGGTCAAGATGGAATTAATTCCGACTTTTAAGTGTGGAACTTGGAGGATGACGTTCTGTTGACAAAACGCTTTAAGCTAGAGTAGGCAAGCATGTATTGTGTGAGAGTGTGTGTGTGCATGTGTGCGTGTGTGTGTCGAGGGGGTGAGAGAAAGAGAGACAGTGTTGTGTGTGTGTGTGAGTGTGTGTGTTGTGTGTGTGTGTGTGTGTGTGTGTGTGTGTGTGTGTGTGTGTGTGTGTGTGTGTGAGTGTGTGTGTGAAAAAGAGAGGGAGAGGAAGGAGAGAGACAAAGAGAGAGAGAGAGAGAGTGAAAAAGAGAGGGGGAGAAAGAGAGAGAAAGAGAGAGAGAGAGAGAGAGAGAGAGAGAGAGAGAGAGAGAGAGAGAGAGAGAGAGAGAGAGAGAGAGATGAGAATTAAACAATGTTTATGTCGTGTACTGGAATTAAGTTTTTTCTTCCATTCATTCAGACAAGTTACACACCATCCTGACATGAACATAACCAGCATGGCAACAACAACCTAAAGCAAATATTGTGCTCAAAAACACTGCCTTTATAAGGCTGCTAGATATCAATTAATAAAGGCCTACTGACCACCAGACGAACAAAATAAATCCATGAACAAAATAACAACAGCACTAACAGTCATAACTGTTATGATAATTAAGCATTAACAAATACTGAAATAACATGTTTATAGGCTTACCATCCAAAGAATAACACGGAAAAGACCTGAGAGCCAGTGAGAAATGCATGGAGACAACTGGGTAATCCAATGTCTGACCAGTTCATTCCATTTTGGCATGCCGCGAGTGTTGTCCGTCGTGTTCGACGATGACCTCCAAAACAGCAGAGGAGGCAGCTGCTGTTTTGGAAATTGGGCAGACATTTAATGGAGATGCCTTGCCCAAAGAACATCCCCACTCTCTCGGCCAAGTGAGCGTAAAAACAGTCAGTGTTGGAGATGTTCTCCAATGGCCAACTAGCCCCCAGGGCTACAGCACATTAAGGACTGTGCAAGTCAAGCCCCCTAGACAGAGAGTCATCATCTTCTTCTTCAAGTGTCCGGTCTGGTCCTGCAGACATCGACGATCATGGCTCTCCATTCTTCCCTGTTCTCGGTCCCTCTCATGAGCTCATTGTTGGTGCCCTCTTTATTCGTTGCGAATTTGTTTAAGCTGTCTGTGAATTTTGTGCGTTGTCTTGCTCTGCTCTTGTTTCCACATATTTTGCCACTCCATACCAGTTTCTCTAGTCCGTCAGCCCCGATTATATGGCCGAAAAATTTGAGCTGCCTTTCTCTGATGGTGTTGAGAAGGGATCTCTTGTATCCAGCCATTTCCATTACCTCTGCATTTGTTTTTCTTTTTGTCCATGAGACTTTCATGACTCTCCGGATGAACCACATCTCCACTGCTTCTAGTCGCTGTTCTGTGTCCTTGGCTAGGGTCCAGCACTGACATCCGTACAGAAGAATGGACCATACGTAGGCTCTCACAACATGGATCTTGTCTTGAGGCTTATCTTACTGTTGGTAAAAATGCATTTCATGTTGTTAAAAGTTGCCTTAGATTGACCGATTCTCTTCTTGATTTCTGTGTCACACTTGCCGTCCGGGGTGATAGTACAACCAAGGTATTTAAAGGTGTTTACTTGTCTGATTCTCTCTCCTTTACAGGCTATGTTGCATTGTGGTATAACAGCTTTTTTCGAGATCACCATGCATTCCGTCTTCTTTGCATTGAGCTGTAATCCTTTCTTTTCGCTTTCGTCTGTTACTGTTGTTAAAATCTTTTGCAGTTTTTCTTCAGAGTCGGCGATAAGGACTGTGTCATCTGCATATCTCAGGTTGTTGATTTTGTGGCCACCTACACTAATTCCCTCATGATTCTCAATATTTCGTAGAATTATTTCACTATATAGATTAAATAAATCAGGTGAGAACACGCAGCCCTGCCTCACACCCCTTCAGATTGGTCTATATTGACTGATGTCATTGTCGACTCTAATGACTGCCTCCTGTTCCCAATATATGCTTCTGAGGACTCGAAAAGGAGAGAGTCATAGTCGATAACTAAAGACTAAAACCATACCATAACAACCCGGCAATTATGCGTACAACTTTGATAATCTAAACGATTTGTGTTTAAAAAAAATTAAGACAGCTTATAAACCACCGATATGCTATTTTGAAAATCAAGATATCTGCCTCAGTTGGAAGGTCAGAGCTGCCTGTAAAAAGGGTTTTTACACAGATTCAACTGGTTGTACACAAACTATTGTGGGTTTTCTTTGCAGCTAAGTCCGCAAAGAAGCATTATCCCACTAACTGGACAGGGTACTATCGGGAATCTTGGCGGCGGCACCCCTGAAGAGGCCGGCCACAATCATCTTGTTTTATGCGGGGCTTTTTCGCAATCTTCTTTTTGCCCCATTCTTCGGCTACAGCTCCGAGGGTCACCAATGGTCAGATGCTTGCGTATTTGACCGGTTTTGCCGCCACCATCAACGTAGCTATATGCCGACTCAACTGACAGATTGAACCTACCAATCTTGCCAAGACAGTAAGGAGGAACCGCCCTGCTGTTACCGATTTTCAACTGTCGCAGGTTCTTTAGACGTGCACGAGTCCATAAACACACGAGTCTGACTGGTTTAGAGTCTCCCCTCCGAAAGACTTGACTTTCGGTTCGATTTTCCCGTCAAAGTGGAAAGAAAGGGCAAGGCTGGGAATCGAACAAAGAAACCCACGGTTTACTTGTTAGGCAGGTGAACGTCTAAACCGTCCTGCCACCTTCCTTCGTAAAATCGTACATTATATGTTTTGATGTGTTCCCTAGGTTGAGTGTTTTGTTTTTTGTTGACTCAGGTACGGGTTTACACCCTGTAAGCAGGCCTACACTTTGATTTATATCCTGTCTGGGTGTGCATACGCAATTTGATCCTGAACTAGTAACCCCACCTCGCCCAAAGCGTGTCAAAACGAATGTGACATGACATTCGTTCAAAGACAAACAGGATCTTGTACAGTTCTTGCCACGTTTGACAGCGTATAGTCGAACAATGTGTGCGTTCTCTATTCAAACAAAGGTAAGGACCATTAGAGAGTGTTTGTGAATAAGAGAGAGTGTGGGAGGGTGGGTGAGGAAAGAGAGAGAGAGAGAGAGAAAGAGACAGACAGACAGACAGACAGACAGACAGACATGCAGATAGACAGGCAGATACAAAAAGAGAATACTGACTGACGCGCGTGGCGTGCGTGCGTGCGTGGGCGGGCGGGCGGGCGGGTGGGCGAGCGAGCGAGCGAGCGAGCGAGCGAGCGTGCGTGCGTGCGTGCGTGCGTGCGTGCGTGCGTGCGTGCGTGCGTGCGTGCGTGCGTGCGTGCGTGCGTGCGTGTGTGTGTGTGTGTGTGTGTGTGTGTGTGTGTGTGCGTGCGTGCGTGCGTGCGTGAGTGCGTATAATGCCACTGAAATCCCTAAGAACAAAAAAGACAGGGTTGTAAGGACTCTTTCTCTATACCTTCCTCCCACCCCCCTCTCTCTCCCCCTCTCTCTTTCACACTCACACACACTCACTCACACACACACACACACACACACACACACACACACACACACACACACACACACACACACAGGCATAAATCACAGGAAAAGAGGGGGGGGGGGGGGGAGAGAGACAAAAGCGGTGGGTTGAGGTGGGCAAGTTCAGTTCAACCACCAACAATCGACATTCCACTTTATCTAAACGACGCCACTCTCCCGACAAAGCAAGTGTTCACAGCCCACTACAACGGTACCAAGACTAGGGAGCACTGACTAATCCGCTCTGTTGATCACTGGGGACACACGTACACCATGCTTTGCCGTGAAACCTCCCTCGTCTACTTGCTCTCAAACGTTCAAGAAAGAAAACTTTAAGCTGAAGGAAAACTGTTCCATAACTTTCAGTTTCAATTCAATTCAAATCAAATACTTTATCACCTTACAAATAAATTCACGTTCAAGCGAATTGTTCCCCCAAACTGGAAGAAAATATCGAAACTTGTGGAAACAAATCAGAGAAGAGAAGCACTATGCTCTCTATAAGGATTGGGCGGCTTTTCTTTCAGCATTTGACATTCGGAATAAGAATCTGAATGACGAAACTATGCATATGCAAGATCTGATTCTGTTGCTAATCTCCTTTCCAAGTTCTATAGCCTGCTAGATAGACTTGCACCGCCTCTGAGTGTTTAATCTGCTGTGTCTTTGCTGCGAATAAATGTGCAGTGATCTCCCTCTAAAAGCTTGTTGAAGCATGCAAAGGCGCAAACAATCAACAAGGTAAAAATAAAAGTTACTGAAATGAATAGTAATGAAGTATGCCGCTTAACTTGTTTACAACGTCAGTGACGATTATACCCTAATCGATGAAGCAAAATGAAATGGGTATATTCCAGTGAATTAAAAAAAAGAGAGTTTACGGTCCGAAAACATAAAGACCTCGTACAAAACAGCAGTAATGTTTCTTAGTGCTTCTCTGCTAAAGTATCTTAGTTTTTTGGGTTTTTTTAAAACAATGATACTAACTGCCTGATAAAACAAAGTACAGCCAATAACGCTTTGCTGAATGTTCATATGACTACAAACAACCTGGCCTTTGCCAGACAATGACTAAATCATGAAAAAAAAAATACGTGAAGAGAAATGGAACAGAAAAATTTACGTGAGAGAAGAGAGAGAGAGAGAGAGAGAAGTCAGCTGGGCTTACCTGTGACGTGCTAAACTACAAGTCTATCTCAATGCTGAGAATGCATATCTATGATAAATACCAAGGGGAAAAAACAACTAAGAATCGAGCGAAGGAAGGAAGAGAGTCAGGAAAAAAGAAAGAAAGAAGACTTCCTCTCTTCACGTAAGTTCTACTCATTTTTCAAATCTTATGAATAACAGTTATGAAAGCAAAAAGTACCATTTAACAATCCTAACCCCACAGAGCCGCAACATGCTAAACTACTACATTTGACTTTACGCGTGCTTGCGTTTGTTATAAATTGACTCAAAGAATGAGAGGCATACATGATCTATTCCAGGCCTTCATTTCCGAGTTTGGTCAATCTCAGTCCCAGCACATGACCTCCACAGTGGATCGGTACTGGTCTAGAGGTATCGCGCCTGCCTACAAAGCGAAAAGTCCGGGTCGGAAGTGTGCGGTGGTTCGAATCCCGTTTGGGCCCGAAACGTTTTTCCTCATCCATTTGACCATGAGTGGTGGTCTGGGTGTTAGTCTTTTGGATGGGGGGCGATAAGCCGAGGTCCTGTGTGTTACACACAATTATTTAGCGCACGTAAAAGAATCCACGGCAACAAAAGAGTTGTCCCTGACAAAATTCTGGAGAAGAAAGGTGCTTTGATTGGGGAAAAAATACAGTTGCACACAGAGATAAGTCTGCCGTGCCTTAAAGCGGTTTAGATAACAATAAATAAATTAATTAATTAATTAAACTAGCAACACGGAAAAGGTTTTAAATCCGATCTAGCGCGTATTCTTGCTTAGTTTGGCAGATATCCAAGAAACAAAACCAAAACACAAAACACAAACCCAGAAAAAGAAACAGAAGAAGTTGAAAAAGCCTACTGGTGCCTGAAAAAGACGACTGACATTCATAGTTCTTCCCAGTTCAAATTACAAGAAGCTGCAACCAACCCTAGACATCATCCAAAATCGTTTTTCACGCAGCAAATACGAACTTGCCATATGGCGAAATTGTCTCATCTACCGATACTCTGGCATTCAAGACTGTGACCTGTCCACTTTTATCAGTGATTATGATTATTCCGATGACACAACACTCGAGTTATCCTCGCAGCTGATTTCAATACCACCGGCCCACCCTCTTTGGATAAAACAGTAATACGAATCTTTTATCAGTCATTCAAGTCTGTGACAGTCACTGTGTACTTCTCCCCCAAGTCTGACGGAACTTGATTGTGTCAAGCCTTAGACTGCCCAACCTGGGACTCGGAAGAGTGTGAAACGATAGCAACAATCATGTCTATCATGTCGAGCGCTTTGATTTGTTGCTTTACAAGATTCAGCGCTATATAAATTCCATACATTATTATTATTATTATTAATTAATGGAGTTCAGTTTCGACACAGCACAGTACCTAGTGACATCAAACAGCTTTTAGCCCATTCCAGAATACACTCTGTTCACTGTAGACAGACTGAAAGTACAGAGGTAAAGGTAACATTGATAAGGACATTCTCTCTCTCTCTCTCTCTCTCTCTCTCTCTCTCTCTCTCTCTCTCTCTCTCTCTCTCTCTCTCTTTTACTCACACACACATACTCAAATGTGCACACAACACAACACACATGTGCACACAACACACACACCACACACACAAAACACATGCGCGCGCTCGCGCACACACACATACATGTGCACACAACACACACACATAAAACACATGCGCGCGCTCGTGCGCGCGCACGCACACACACACACACACAGATATGGAAACAAAAACGTGTCTCTCTCGTAAGACTATAAACATGATTTTAACATCTTCTCCAGAGAAATAGAGACAGCGAGAGACAGACAGAGACAGACAGAGATAATTTTGTCTAAAAAAAACTCACCCAAAAGAGAGAGAGAGAGAGAGAGAGAGAGAGAGAGAAGAGAGAGAGAGAGAGGAGAGAGAGAGAGAGAGAGAGAAGCCAATTATCAGTATTACTCTAGATTCTTTGTATTTCGATTGTAACACTGGTAGTAATCGAACGCTTGGTGTTTCTCGTTTGTAGCCCAAATGCAATTACCGCCTTTTCTGTATTATAAATAATTTGTCTTTTCTTTTCATCTCGTCTGCCCACCTTACTGTATTTGCTGGAGTGTTAAGCATGTTACCCCTTTTCATTTGGTCCTCTCACAGGAGTAAAGGCATGAAAAATAAAAAAGGACTTAAAGTCAGGACAGGTTTTTTCACAAACACAAACACACACACACACAAACTGAAGCGATGCCGCACAGAATCTTTATGATTTATGAATTTATGAATGCACAGAGAGCGAGTGAGCGAGAGAGAGAGAGCGAGAGAGAAAAGAGAGAGAGAGAGAGAGAGAGAGAGAGAGAGAGAGAAAGAGAGAGAGAGAGAGAGAGGGAGAGAGAGAGAGAGTATGTATACATGTATGTATGTATCTATGTATGTGTGTAGTGTGTGTGTGTGCGCACACGCGCACGTTTGCACGTGCATGTGTGTGTGTGTGCGCGTGCGTGTGTGCATGCATAGATACACACGTGCACTCCTGTGTCTCTAAGAAACACAACTAGTCCACAACAGCGAAAAAACACACAAGAGCGACAGCACACTTAAAAAAGGGGACTGCGTAGGTCCAGTAAAGCAGCCCCTGTCTACCTACCTGAAATCTATAGAAGATAAAACGCTTTTGTAGCGATTGATTCGCTAGGTATCTATAGGTGGGAGCCCACGCTCTCGATATCAGGCCTAAGCTTTCGGGATAGGGTTATCTGGAAAAGCAAATATTCTGTAAACCGATTTCTGAC
>CM054140.1:24965634-25013134 GCA_028751875.1 Rapana venosa
TTGACTTTTTAAAAAATATTCCGAATTTATTTCGTGAAATAAAGTAATGAGAAATAAACAAAAAGCCAGGGCCAGTGTTTTACTAAAACGGCACATTACACAGCTCGCTGGATGGTACGAGCTGTAAAGCCATAAAGGCACCCACAACGCTGATCAAGCTTAACGTCTGATCGAACCTTTGGGAAACTTTAGTGCATGTTCACGCAAGCGCTTGAGTTTTGTAGCAGACGACAATTATTAAGACAACAGATCCACTCACAAAATCTTTCTGCTTTATCTTACCTGTTCTGATGGGGGTCTTGAAGGTGGACGACTGTGGAAACTCGATATTCGACTCATCGTCAGTGCATAACACGGAACTGTACACACAAAACTCAACGAAAACTGGCAAGGAGTAACACACCCGACAAAAAAGTCTGATCGCTTACTGAAAAGTTTTTCCCCCCTTCCTCGCGCGCGTCTCCAAGCCTTTGAGGTTGACAGTCACGTGATTTCACTGAACGCGTCAAGGGGCACGACTGTGTTTTGATAAAATTGACAAGTCACCGTGGCGTTAGCGACCACTTGGCTTATCGATTTGTTAACAGGGCAAGTGGGAGAAGTAATCGCTTATGAGGAGGAGGGGGGAGGGTGGGTGCGAGGGGGGGAAAGGGGGGATGTGAAGGGGATCAGACAGAAAGACAATGGTAGAAAGACAGCATAGATTGTGAGACAGACATCACACACACACACACACCACACACACACCCACACACACACACAACACACACACACACACACACACACACACACACACACACACACACACACACACACTAAGAGACACATAGAAATAGCCTGTGGCAGAGAGACTGATAAACAGATCAATCAATTGATCAGTCGATCGATCCAGCGACCAACAGAACCTGAGAGACAGACATACAAGCAGATCAATCAATCAATCAATCAATCAACAGATCAATATCTGTATTTTCAGGGGTAGTAGGTAAGCTGGAAAAAAAAATTTGATTTTTTTTTTGGGGGGGTATAAAATCTAGCTACAACCTGGACATACACCGTGAGCTCAACGAAAACAACAAAAGTTATCATAAATAATTTAGTAAGTGAATGAAAAGCCAAGATACATAATTTAACTCCGACATCAGTGTAAAATGCCATTCAGTCTAATCAAAGTTCAGATAAAAGGGAGCCGGGGAAGAGAGAGATTTAAAAAAAAATGTTTATTGTATTCTTTTATATCGAGGATAATGGAATAAGTACTTAAGTGCTTTTTTACATCCAGAGAGAGAGAGAGAGAGAGAGAGACAGACAGACAGACAGACAGACAGACAGACAGACAGAGACAGAGAGAGAGCTGTATTTTAGGAAGTGTGATCTGCTTTTTCCAGGTTTGTTTAAAAATAAAAATTATAGGTACATGTCGATATTGTTTATTATCTAAGGAAAGTTTGCAATCGAACTATAGGCACCATTCATCAAGTCATAGTGACTTTCTGAGTTGGTTACGGGACTGAGTCAAAGTGCATTAAAACATTGAAACTATTGATCACTGTTACCGGACTGAATTGTTCACATCTAGGCCTAGCCGAAGCTCTTACACCGGAGCAATACATTTTTCAAAGCCTTTTGAAATTTAATACACAGAGAGTCTACATCGATGGCACACCACACACACACACACACACACTGAGGGCAGAACGAAATAAAAGAAAACCCAAAAAACTGAGTCTGTATGTGCTACTACTGCAAGTGTGGATGAAGTTTCCTAGTTGTCAATCAGCCAGGCCTATCATTTTTCAGTGGCCTTTCCTGTCACAGTCTGGGTTTTGTTCGTGCAGAAACCACTTTGGACTTTTGTGTATGCACATGCCGCTGTACATATGCACTGTCGTGGTGCCCATAATATGCATGGCTGCGGCCGGCTGCACACTAATCTAATAATAATAATAATAATAAATGGAATTTATATAGCGCTACATCTTGCAGAGACAAATCAAAGCCCTTGCACTCAACTCATTCTTACACAGTCATACAACCAGTAACAATTAATAGTTCCAACAAGTCCAAATGTACACGCACGCACCCACACCCACACCCACAGGTCACAAACCCTGGCAGGGCGATAGAATCTCGGCTGTTGAAGGCAGGGAAAAGCTATGAGATGAAGCAGGAGAGGAAAATATTAGGTTTGAAATAAATATGTATTGAGACTGAATTTAAAAGGGCCATAAGAAGGCTTTTGGCGAAGGGAGAGAGGGAGGTCATTCCAAATCGATGGACAGAAATAGAGAAAGAGTGATGGCCGACAGTGGATTGGTTGAATCTAGGTAGGCCTAATCGTAAGGATAATGTATCTGCAGCAGAGTGGAGGGAACGAGAAGGAATATACAAGTGATGACATCCACAGAGGTAGGGTAGGAGGGTGCTGTTTTGTGGAGACATTTGTAACAGAAGGTACTGATCTTGTAGTTTACTCTCTGTGGCCCAGGCAGCCAGTGGAGAGATCGCAAGAGAGGAGTAATGTGCTCAGATTTTTTTTCTTTCCGAGGACTATTCGAGCTGCAGAGTTTTGTATACGTTGAAGGGAGTTGATTTATGAAGCTGGTAGACCAGCCAAAAGAGAATTGCAATAGTCCAGATGTGAAAGAATGAGAGACCTAACGAGTTTGGATGTTGCATCTGTGGACAGGTACTTTCGAATTGCACTAATACGCCGTAATTGATTGTAGCATGACTGGCAGGTCTGGGTGATGAATTTTTGCATAGAGAGTGTGTTGTCAATAACTCTGTGACAAACTGGTATACACTAGTACATGGCACGTATTCGCAACAAAAATATCTACAGTAATTGAACAAGCCATATTTTACAATCTTAATAAACGTGGAGTATAACTTGAAATTTCTGTAAAGGTCTGAATGACCAAACAAGCTATATCTTACAAAATTAACGACACATGGTGACTTCAAATATCTATAATCATATATCAGAATGTATTACTGTTTTTATTTTCTTTTTCTTTATCTTATTTTCTATATGAACATTGCAACATAGAGAAAACGTTGCAGTTCTCAATTGCTTGATTTAAAATAGGTGTTTGGAAAGCACTTCCTTGTTGCTATGCTGATTTACTTATGCTCATTTGCTGCCAAATTAAATGAGTCAATGTTTCGAGCATGCCATAAGCTATTTGCTTGTTATTGCTTTCAATTTGTTTATGTATAATATACATGTTTTCTTAACAAAGATTTATTTAAACCAATCTTAATCAAGAGGGCTTACAAAATATATATGGTAAATGATTTTGCTTGTATTGCACAATATTGATTACGTAGATTACAAAATGGCTGTGATCAGCAGACTACATTTTGCAATCTTAACCCCACGACCTATAAAACAAATGATTGATCTACAATTAGTTTTTGTAAAGAAAACAGCACGAGATAATAAAATCGTGCAGACTGGGAAATTAATTTTCATCCCTGAGCACTGTTATTACGCAGCATTCATCTAAATTTACCTTAAAATGAACATAATCAAGGCAATGGCTACAGGGATGACAGAAGAACAAAAGACGCTATTAACAAAGAAAAGGTTAAGGCCAGGCCCACATAAAACCTTCAGGCCTTTTTGCCAGACGGTAGGTAGCCTGACTGGAGGGCTACAGTGATCCCTTTCATTGAGGAAAGGCAAGGAACAGTGATTAACTCCTTACAGCCACCGCCCCGCCCGCCGCCTGCTTAACTCATTGACCATGCAGTGAATGGGAGCTACTATTATCAGCACATGCCACCAAGCCAAAAAAGAAATATTGATCGATCTGTGTGTGTGTGCGCGCGCCCGCGCGCGAGTATATGTGTGTGCGTGTGTGTGTGCGCGCGCGCACACGAGTATGTGTGTGTGCGTGTGTGTGTGTGTGTGCGTGCGTGCGTGTGTGCGTGCGTGCGTGCGTGTGTGCGCACGCGTGTATGTGTGTGTGCCTGCATGCCGTGAAAATAAACCATAAGCCTGAGCGTATTTGCGTGTGTGTCTGACATTTATACCTTGCATACAGTGCAAATATAACGCGTGCCGTGTGTGCGCGCGCGCGCGCCTGCCGTGTGTGTGTGTGTGTGTGTGTGCGCACGCGCCTGCAAGTATATGTATATAGATGTGTTGCATATTGTCATAATAGAGGTGTCAACTCATTTCTGTCAAATTGAGTGGATTTTTTGTTGTTGGCAGATCTCATCCGAGCAGCTGGCCATTGTGTATTGATCAGTTAGGGCACGATCGAGGGTAAAAGCTCTACTTTGACAACTGAAAAAGGGGTAGGGAGTGACTGATTAGAAAATAATCTTTACCCTTTACATTTTCCGCAAAATACGTCCGGGGAAGAAGGTTAAGGTTATTATTATTATCATATTATTAAGATTAAGGTTAGTTTCATTTAGAATATACATGAAATCCATGCCTATAATTTAAGCTTCATCTACTTGAGTGCTGGTCGGTTAGGTGCCAGATCAAAAACTACATTGACAATTCTGAACTTTGGTGGACAGTGTCAACTGTGGAATGCATCATACATTTTCTGCTCACCGTCATGCTTTCCTCCCCCAAAATATTAAGCACCAAGGATTAAGGTTAGTTTCATATTGATCAATCAAGAGAATAGAAAAATTTAATAATTGTTTTCTGCCTCATCTTCTGTGACATCCCTGTCCTGCTGTTCCCACGGTGCTCATTCCAATCTCTCCGTCCAAGCAATACCCAGATTCGTTATATCGCATTCTCAGGGTCGAAGTCCACAGGGAGCCCATTAACGTCAGGCCGCCATAGGGCCACCAGCCAGAAAGGTCCCACACTGCTACTGGGTCACTTAGATGTTGCTTAGTGGTGCCTGTTCTGAGCTTAGCGACGATTGCACGTCGCTTCACTTTAATTCTTTCCAAGCCTTTAACTCCACATTGATACTAAGCTGCCTCTTTGCTGGAAGCTTAATTTCTTGAATTCGAGTTCTCTTGTCACAAGTTTTTGATAGAAACATGTCTGACAATGATACATGTATTTGCGCCACAGTCGTTTCTTCCCCAACAGTTGCCTAAGTGAACCTTTGTCTTTGGGACATGTTCACGTCGTAATCACCTTTTACCTCTGAGTGAAGGGATTTCTGACTGATTATATGTGGTAATATGGCGACCAGTTTCTCAATCTTATTTGCATTCAGTAAATGTCCGTTCTGAAAGTGATGTAAGAAAATAGGCCAACAGTACAGATGGTGCACTTTCTGATCGTTTTGAATGTTTGCATGAATTTTCGCTCTGACGGCAGAACAGCAAACAATTTTAAAATGGCAGAACAGTGGACAAAATTGAAAACGGTGAATATCTAAGATCTTGTGCACATACTCTACACTTGTAAACACACAGTCAGGCATAATTGAAACTCTGAACAAAGACCTTGGTCAAGTTTTTGTTTTATTCAGTCTTATATTTGCACTTGTTTGCATTTCTTTTTATGGAATAATTGACAATGTTAAGTCATTCTGGTTCCCTCCAAAAAGTCATTCTGGTTTTCCTTCATTGTTGTATTTCAGCTGCGAGCCGGCTACCCAACCCTACTCCAGCTGCCTGAAGGGGGAGGTAGGCTTTTCCCAATGCTCTGACCAGCAGTGACACCATGACTGACCAACTGACGTGTTCCCTTTAGAATTTTCACACATTTGAAATCTCAGACCACAATGGCATGTTCATTCAATATTCTTTTAAAACACAGATGTGACGAGAAAGCTCAATTCCAGCCATGTTATCTTCACAGCCGGCCGTAAAGCACAACCCCCTGAACAAATAAGTGCAAAACATCAGCTTGTAAGTTTTAAAGCAGCAGTAGTTCCAAGCTTGTATTTTTCTCAGGGAAGAAAGTCAGTTGGGTAGTGCCAGTGGTGTGTGCTCACCACATACAGGAAAAATGGAAGGGATACTATCTATCTATCTATCTATCTATCTATCTGTCCCGTAGTCTGACGACCGTGGGGGCACCCTCAAAGACTCAGCAACCAGTTCCCTCCATTCTTCTCTCTGTTCTGCCTTTCTTAGGGTTTTGTTGAGTTCTAGGCCTGTCCATTCCATGATTTTTCCGCTCTGCGTTGGTTGGCTTTCTCAGTGTGTGCTTGACAGTGCCTGCAAAAACTGGCTTGGTAATTCCTTGGAACTTTGTGACAAGCACATTACCCAAGTTGTATCATTTTCATCTAGAAGGTTCTTCATAGGCAAGGTAATTTGTTAAAGTATTCACCTTTTGCTTTTATGTTGGGTTAGAACAAGTTTCTTCAGAAAGATCTCAATCCAACATTCATGACTTTCTACAAATCCAAGCAGGTCCAAATGAAAGGCAACAGGGATTGCAATTACTGCATGGGGATTAAGTCTGACTTTGAAAAGTTAAATGGATCTGGTATCTAGTCGGAAACATCTGCTTTGACCTTCAAGTAAGCACACCCAAGCTGGTTTTACATTTTCTCGAGCTGGGTGAGTTTTGAGCTGCCGGCTAGTTAAGTATCCCCTTTGGCATTTTCCATGGTAAAGGACCATGTCTTTTTAGTAGGGAAGATTACCACAGAAACAAATAATGGCTTTGGCCATACAAGCAAAAGCTGAGAAATAAAGGCTTGGGGCTTCAACTTCACCCTATCTGGAATATGAACCTTCGACCTTTTTTACCTTAAAATGTAATATATTTTAATATAATGCAAACAAAACTGATTTTGACCCTGGAATAGGAAATGGGGAAAGGGCAGCAAGAAAAACCTGGGGACATTTACATGCATAATTTAAACCAGTTTACCAGATACCCCAAAACCACTGTCTACGAATTTCACAAAAAGCACAAGCACATGATTTAAGCTGCGTCATTCAGGTCTTTATGATCAAGAATTGATACAAGCAACAAATTATACACATATACTACCTTTCACATGAAAGTGAAAACATTTATGTGTGCATAGTTTGGAATGGTTACATGCAACTAAAACAAATGGCCAGATAAAACCAAGAAATTTCAAGCCTCTAAAATTTTGAAGCATTAAATACAAAAGAAACCATTACTGAACATGTAAATTTAAAAGCATTGTGTAATTCATTCAACAAAGAGCAATGCGTTTAGAAGAAATATATAAAGTTTTGCTGGGTCGCAGAAGAATAAAAATAAAACAAACCAGCCAAAGCTAAAGTCAAGCAACCCAATGGCAGAAAAGAAGGCGCACAACACACACATGCCCCTTACAAGTGGGGAATAAATTGCCCTAGACAGGCAAATGCTGCATGAGCAAAACCATGAAGTCACTAGTAACTTTTATCCCCAAGTTGGAATGTGGCTAAAGGGGGTAGAGGGGGAATGAATTGGTTGCATATGCATAAATTCCATCATCGGTGAACCTTGGAGCTCTCACGAGGAACAAACAAAACCACTTTAATAATGTCAGGCTATATTGGAGTAATGGTCTAAAAGGTATAGCGAGTAATACAGCAGTCAACTATACCCACATTTTACAATGGACAGAAAAAGGGCATCACTTTGCGCTCAAATTGTGCACATAAAGCAAAAGTAAAAGGAACAGGTTTTGGTAATCAAGTTTAGGAAAACTAAATGTCAAACATGTGATCAACAAGGAGAAAAGTGAAGAAGACAACTTTAAAAAAGACAAGCCGTCTATCAGCATTTCATGCTGAAATGCACATTTTTCTTCTATTTGGACAAAGTGATTGAAAGCAAAAATGCACTTACACTTACACAGCCAAGTGTTTCATACAACTACTTGTAAAATTATTTACGACCAACCACTAAAAACACGCATGCTAAACCATTTTCTAGTTTTCACAACCCAAGTTTTACAAGAGCACAAAAGTCCTAAGAAAGGCTGAAAAAAACCCACAATGCAACACACTGAATTATCAGTGTTCTAAAACATGTCAATATTTGCCACAACAATTTCACAACAATTGCCAGAATGGAATTTTAGAATACATACATTGAAAATGAAGCTGCAGAAAATCAGCTCAAATGGACGTAACAGATACAGTACAAAGGTTGGACAACTACAAGAAAGCAAAGAGGAAATCGTGCAGCGATGAGCACTGCTTGGTGTCAATTCTTTCACTTTCGTTTTGCCAATACAACTATATTTTTTGTGTGGGGCCTCCCAACATTTTCCACTTCTTTCATTCTCTTTGTAAAAAAATTACATTGTGGGGCCTCCACCTCACCACACACACAAACACTCCCTATTAACCTGAACATATTTTCTACCCCTCCTTTGATAACCCCCCTTTCCTGCAATGCATCCTCACTATCTCCCAGTACCCTCCCCTGATAAGTTCAATAATGCATTCGAAAACTAGTATCCTCTAGTTTTGAAATCAATTTTCTAAAATGCATCTGCCCTTTTGAATGAATATCCAATTATGCCTTCTATAACACCCTCTACCTTTGTTTTTTTTAAAAAATAAACTAAATGCTCCCCACCCTCCCCTAAAGCTAATCAGAAAGTGACTGCCTGCCCCCTATCCCCATCCTCAGTCATCACACATTTCCCCATCCCTATAAACCATAACATTCTAACATCCACCCCCCACACACACTTCCTAGCATCCTTTCCCCTAAAATTCTAGCACCTGCCCTACCAGTAGAATCTGATATCTTCAAACAACAGTAGTAGTATTTCATTATAATCATTTTAAAATTTTATTTTACTGTTCTCATTTTTCTCTCTCCTTTTTTTAGCATGATCTTAAGAAGCTCTGTGCTCATCAATTTACTCTCCAAAAACTTATTTCAAACCCCAAAGAAAATCTTTTAGCCATTATGTCAGCATAATTTATACCTGTTGTCTACCTGCTTTTTGTGTTCACATGTAGGGCCAGGGTTAGGGTTGAGGTTAGTGTTAAGGTTAGCGTTAACAGTTAGTAGCGGAAATGGTTGTCTGTCAGCTGGTCGGTCTGAATGTCAGAATGCATGTGGACACAATAGCACACAGACAAATGGTATGTAGCTATAGACAATGGCACGTAGCTCACAATAGCATAGTTATGAATCAATGTTTGGTCCTATCAACAGCTACAGCGGTGCAATGGACTTCAGTGTCCACACACATTTCCAGTTTGAATATCAAAGCAATTTCAGGTTTAAAACATTTTTGAACATGTTAACATCTTATCTCATTAAGATGTGGGTTGTTTCTTTTACTAGTTGCATCCATTTTTTTTAAAAAAGAGCGTAAAATGAATGTAAGAAAAAATCTATCAGCCAGCCATCTTTTTCTGCTCTAAATGTTCATATCCTTCCTAAATGCTTTCCCTTCCTTGCCTCCCCTTCCAACCTGATGTCTCCTCCCAGTAACCATCCCCCTTAAACACAGACACACACACACACTCTCTCAGAAAAAATTAAACACTTTTTTTTTTTTTTTTAGCAAATGTGTCTACTTCAGCCGAAATGAAAGGATGTTTGATTTCCTATTTTCCAATTTTGTATTTCTGAGGTTTCTGACACTTCGCTCCTCATTAGCTGCACAGGTAATGGAACAGATTTACCTACTTTCCATAAGTGACCATTTGTTTTTCTTATCCAATAAAAATTACAAAGCACTGCCAGGTATTTTAAGTATGATGGGATAAATCATCACAAAAGTATTTTATTAATCATTTTATCCGATTCTATGGGTGGGGAATATTTTTTTTTTTTTACAAAAGTCATTGCTAATTCCACAAGGCATATTAGGAGAGAACTTGTAACCAACCATTAAATCATTTCTTGTTAATTATAAAGAATCTTTTGGGGGAAAAACAAACAAAAAAGCATCACAAACAGCCACAGAGTCCGAAAAACAATGAAACATGTAAGGACAACAGTATTTTGTCAAACATTTCCTCACAAAAAACAAACATTCATGATACAAACTTCAATTCTTAATTCAATGCAAGTTATGTTAACACCAAAATACTTTCTCAAGCAACTATCGAATCCTAAAAAAATAAAAGACATCTTCAAAAGAAAAAAATCTACAATTTGTCAGATACCTCAATAGAAGTTACGTCAGGAACCAAATAGTTTCTCAAGTAATTGATCAGATTCATTCTTTAAATAAAAATGTAGGTCCCATGAACACCAAAGGATATATACAGATTTTAATTTTTTTTTTAATGTTGCCACCCTTTTCCAGTGGTACTTTACAGATGTTCTCTCCAAAAAATCATTTTCAAATAACATTTCCAGTCAGGTATTCATCTGCTTCTCTCTCTCTCTCTCTGTCTCTCTCTCTCTCTCTCTCTGTCTCTCTCTCTCTCTCTGTCTCTCTCTCTCTGTCTTTCTCTCTGTCTCTCTCTGTGTCCTCTCTCTCTCTGTCCTCTCTCTCTCTGTCCTCTCTCTCTCTCTGTCTCTGTCTCTCTCTCTCTCTGTCCTCCCACAAATAGTTCAAGTCTTTAGTCTTGAAACAAAACAAATTGCTCTTATCTAAGTTACTTTAAAACATTGCATACATTTTTGTTCTTCAAGTTCAGTTTCACCAAACCATGACATACAAAACTTTTCAACACACCAAGGAAAAAAAACATTCACTTTAAATTCAAAATGAATAGCAGGTAGTAATGAGAGAGCTAGCTATTCTGCTTACGTCATAAAAAGTTGAAAATACACAATTATGCAAAAAAAACAAAAACGAAACTTCTCAATCTGTCAGCTTTTCCCTCACTTCTTATCTGAATAAGCATTCTGCCCATCATTTATTACAATTGTTTTAATACTTTGCCTCATTTACACACCGATTGCAAATTTTTTTTTTTCTTGGGGGGGGGGGGGGGGGGGGGGGGGTGAAGGGGTGCAGGGGCAACTTTTCTCATTATTTCTGTTCTTTTTTTTTATAGACTTTTTCCTTTTTTTTTGGTGGTGGTGGGAGGGGTAACCCTACTCTTTCCTGTTTGGGCCGGACTTCTAGAGCAATAACTGCCCTAGCACGAGGTGCACGCTGTGTAACGATGATAACCGATTCCATTTATCTGAAATACTGGCTGCTCTAGTGTGTATTTATACATGTAGTCGAAAGTGTGATTTGTCTGGGTTTATTATTGCACGAGTGTCACATGCCATTCCATTATAATGCATTCCATCATATATAACTGATGGCATCCCCCCTCTCTCTCCCTCTCTCCCCAGGATGGAGGCTTGATGCTAGTGTTCCACAGTGGATGTCATCTTGATGTGCGAGCGTTCCACAGTAGATGTCTTGATGCGCGAGCGTTCCAAAGTGGATGTCTTGATGCGCGAGCGTTCCACAGTGGATGTCTTGATGTGCAAGCATTCCACAGTGGATGTCATCTTGATGGGCTAGTCATTCCGCAGTGATGAGATCTGAAAATTCAAAATCAACATTTTAGGGCATTGATATGTATTCTACATTGATTAATTATTTTAACTGTCACCCACTCGTCCTAGTATTTTATGACAATAGCAGTGAAAATCATAATGCCAGTTAGGCCAATCAATCGCAATGAGCTCAGATAAGCATCTATGTGCTTCATTCTCTATCTGCTAAACTCTCCTCTTCAAACCATCATATTTTTAAGTGCTGGTTTTCCTTTTTGTAGAGGATATAATAAAACTCCATCTTAACAGATATTCTAATTTCTCCAACTGGAGAGTGACTGGAAAGTTAAGTCAATTTCCTGACTTTTCCACTTTTCCCTGATATGGCCGAGCCCTGCAGTATACAATATTCACTCAACTTTAAAACTCTTGCTTCTAAATAGACGAGCATCCACGACTGAAAAAAGTTGAAGTAAGGAAAAACTATCACTGCTAAAGGCGAGTTTGATCTGATCTGACTGCTTCAACTCGTTGCTAAAGGCTGGGATACTGCATTTTATTTTTCAGGCAGTTCTTGGGCATGTTAAACCCAGTGGAGCCAATGGGACTCCCTATCCAGAGAGTAGGCTGCATGCCAGGTCTGTATGCGTCATCCATGCCATCGGCCATAACTGCCCTAGCCCTCTCTGAATGGAGGGGGTTTGATGTGTGGACAAGTATGGTGTTCACACATGCCACCCAGCTGTGTAGTCTCATCCAAAGGATTTTCAGTGAAATAGAGTCAGCACTAATGTTTAATTCATGGGAAAACCTCAAAGCTTTGAATGAATCCTGTAATTTACTTACAGCTGGCAAAGTAAACCCTCCCTCTCTTCCCCCAATTCTTTTTTAGAACTGAATTAACTGCCAATATAGAGAGGAAGACTATTACTAGGCATCCCTCACAATAAAGAGCATGTTTAAAACATGACTATGGTGAAATTGGGGAGATATTTCATTGTCTCTATACATCCTTTCTTCATGGAATGTCGCAGAAAATATCTAACCACATGTTTCAACACACGCCCAATTATTTTGAAGATCCACACATGTTTTATAGTTAAAACAAACAAAACCTCCCCAAACTGAGATCCTTTCTGAAAGTAATAATCAGTACAGTTTAAGTCAAAGTGTAAAAAATAGTTTCGCTGTTGTAGTGTTTTATGTTAGAGTATGACAAAAGTTAAATGTTGTACCACTTTGTGTTGACTGCTTAGTTTTCCTATCAGTGATTTTGATCAGTCATTTTAATTTCATGGTAACTGAACACATGTTCTGCTCACTGCCATCAAGATGAATGCATTTGAACTGGACATTTTCAAGTACCTCCTGTGGGACTTTTTGAAAGTTTAGTGTGAATATCATAAAACAAAAAAACAGATTCTGCAAGACCTACGCAGATAATTTATCCATTCAAAATGTATCATACTTTATCTTCTTTGATGATATATTTCATGATATATTTCTAATGACTCTGTGGAATCATAGTATGAAATACTTTTTTGCCATATTTTATTTTTCAAATCTATCGATCACATTTGAAAAAATGTCTAAATAGTAATGTAGTAAAAATGATTAACAGTTTTTAAAATGTCTGCACAGCTCAATGAAAATGCTGGGGTAAAAAACGGTTGCATACATAATAATCTCAGAATCGAACCTCAGAGCTCAAACCGAGGTACAAAACCAGCACTACCCACCCCCCCCCCAAAAAAAATAAAAACCAAAACACTCCCCCCCCCCCCCCCCCCAACACAATCCAGGTTCTAAAAAAAAGTCAGAAAGACAGACATATACACAAGTACAAACAAATAAAGCAAGCACAGTCATGCACACAAGGACAGACAGAAAATAAGACATATACACATGGACAAAGGCAGAAAAATGGCAAAGGACAAGGACGTACAAACACACACAAAAAGCATACACTGATAGTCATATAGATGATACACACACAGACAGAAAAAAAGAGAAAAAGCAAACACAAACACACACAAGGACCAAACAAGAAAAAAGCAAACACACACACAAAGACAAACAAAAAAGACAAAGGCTATGTAATTATAGACATATACACAAGTACAGATAAAAACCCTCCCAAACAAGACAAAGTAAAAGACGAAAACCAAACACAGACATCACACAAGTACAGAGGGAAAAAACCACACACACAAACATGGGCAGATAAAAACAAAACAAAAAACCCAAGCACACACACACAGATATAAACAGAAAAATGCAAACACACACAAAAGACAAGGACAGGCAAAAAAACAGAAAAAGCAATCGCAGACATACACAAGTACAGAAAATTACAGATAAAAAAAACAAGTACAGACCAAAAAAAACTGGAGAAAAAACATACACAATGACAGAAAAAAGCAAACATATACACAAGGAAAAACAAACCTAAACAAAAATGCAAATGAATAAACACACTCGGACAGACAAACCAGTCAAGCAATCTCATGGAAACAAATACAGTGGACCTCTGATATAAGAACACCGCAGGGGCAAGCATTCTGGTGTCCTTATAAGCGAGGGTCCTTAGAAGCATAACCTCGGTGGTCAGTTGTGGAAGTGTGTGTTCTTATAACCGAAGAAAGAAGAAAATAGTGTGGACAAGCTAAAAAGAGTTGTATATCGGCCTCTAATGGTCTGTGTGTGTTGTGTGTGTGTGTGTGTGTGTGTGTGTGTGTGTGTGTAGGTGTGTGTGAGGTGTGTGTGTGTGTGTGTGTGCGTGCATACGTGTGTGTGTGTGTGTGTTGTGTGTGTGTCCACGGCAACTTCTTGCTTGTTTATGCATCAATGCAATGGAACTTGCTGGTTGGGTTGAAAAGTTGAATATCTCGATGCAATCTCGTTTACGTATTTGGTGTATTGCAAACAAAAACATGAATTCAATTCAAATAACACTAGAAGTAACAGTAGCTGTCTGAATGAATTAGAGAGAGAGAGAGAGAGAGAGAGAGAGAGCTAGCTCACCTTTTCACAGAAAACCACTCCAACAAAGCAGTGTCAACAGTGCCATGCCCGGAGCCTCTTGCGCGCTTTCTGGAAATATCATTCCTGCCGCTTTCAAACTGCCCAATGTGTTTGGCTTTTTCTCTTACAATATTGAGCAAAGTCGTCCTGGGAACTTTCATTTCATAATAATAATGTATGGAATTTATATAGTGCTGAATCTTGTAAAGCAACAAATCAAAGCGCTCAGATTTTATTTCATACCACTTTAAGTCACGCCGGATTTCTCTCCGTGAAATTCGGGCTGCTCTCCCCGGGGAGAGCGGGAGAACGCGTCGCCACTTTAGCGCTGCGCCACCCTTTCACCCTTTTTTTTTTTTTCTGCAGCTGTATTTTTTTCCCTATCAGAGTGGCTTTTTTCTAAGAATTTTGCCAGGGACAACTCTCTTGCTGCCGTGGTTTTTTTTACGTGCGCTAAATAATTACGTGTAACACACGGGACCTCGGTTTACCGTCTCATCCGAAAGACTAGCGCCCAGACCACCACTCGTGGTCTAATGGATGGGGGAAAAATTTCCGGTCCAAACGGGGTACGAACCGCCGCACACTTCAGACCCGGACTTTTCACTTTCTAGACAGGCGCGTTACCTCTAGACCACCAATCCACCTATTTCATCAGCGATGAGACTTTTGCTTTTGTGAGGGTTCCGCTCGACCTCCCTGATAATTTCTACTTTTTGTTTGAGAGACAATGCTTTTCTCTTACGCTCTGCCATCATGCCTTTCTGGAAGAAAATTTCTTGGAAGTGACTCATACCGGTAACAAAACGAGCATAACTTCTACTTTCGGTTCTTATATCCGAGGGGAGGTCGTGTCGGGAACAAGCAAATGGTGTTCTTAACAAGCGAGGGTTCTTTTAACGGAATAATCTGACTTCCTGGAAATGATAATTCCTACTTTCGGTTCTTATATCCGAGGGAAGTTCGTGTGGGGACCTTGCAAGTGCTGTCCATATAGGTGATGGTTCCTATATCAGAGGGTTCTTTTATGCGAGTTTTAATAAGTGATCACAAAGAAGAACTTTGGCAGGGACATGCTTTTGGGTGTTCCTATAAGCGATGGTTCTTATATCGGAGGTCCTTATAAGTGGGGTCCACTATACATATCAAAACACACTAACATACACAGAGAGACTGATCACATATGGCTCTCACCTGTTCTGTGACATGTAGCCGGCCCAACAAAGACATTGCTGTTCCTGTCTAGGTTCGTGTGGCAGCAGTCCACAGATGTAACTGGTTGTTGAAGATGCCTGGGATGCTTTGGTCAGGTTTTCTCCAGGCTGGTCTGTCTTCAGTGTTTCAGAGTAGCACTGCCACACAAAAAAATCTAAGCAAAATTGCTTCATAAAGTACAACTATTACAAATATCAAAATAAAACATTAAAAGATGAAAACAAGAATAGTATGAGTTACCTTGTGAGACCAGACAAAATGAATAACTTACCTGGGCATAAGGAAAACCCAGAACAAAGTAAAAAAAAAAGAATGGACAGACTATACATGGCACACACAAATACATGCATATTCATCAGATAGACATGAATTATGGGTAACAGGGTGACAAAAAATATTTTGGAACATGATACAACAGCTGATAAATCATTAAATGTTTAATTCTAGAAAAATTAAAAATAGTTACTTGTTCCACTGTGTGTATGTGCGTGTGCATGCGTGCATTTGTGTGTGTGTGTGGGTGTATCGGTGTATTTGTGCCTGCGTTTCAGATCATTTGTTCACTGTGCGTGCGTGCGTGTGTGTGTGTATGTGTGGTGGACAAGTGTGTGCACATGAGCTGGAGTTTTATACACATGTAAGTTAGTGTTGTACAAAGCTGTGGCTAAAGAAAGTAAGTATTATGTGTTTCAGGGTCTAAAATTGGCTAAGGAAAGAGAACAGTGTTTTGTACATGTTCATATGTTAAAACTTTGGAATAATTTTCAATGTCTACCACATTGCCTCATTTGCTGTGCAAATTCTATACTAAGTATTGCCATGAAACCTTGCATGTAGATGCAAAAGTGGCTTCTAAGAGCAATGCAATCATTTAAAAATGCCTGGTCTATGGAAGTTTTAATTTTAAGCATGGTTAAATTTGGTAATGTAAATGTTTATTTTAAGAAAATCCATATTGGTGTTTACACTTATGTGAATTCACACATTCAAATCCTAATATTTGGAGCGAACAGACAAATTGAAGACAACACATTCAAATATGTGTCCATGGCACTTTCTATTCATGCCCTTTACCTTTGTAATAATTTTAGCTTCAACACTCCATACATTAGCTAATTGTAGAGGAGACGTCTGTTTTTTCACTTTTTTTAAAAAATCACTGAAATGTCTTCATGATAGTTACTATTGAAAAGTTAGTATTCTAGCTTTAAATGTGTTCTTTCTGTGTGAAATTTCATTACACAATCTTTTGTAGAATCCGAGATACAATAATCAGCCAAAATGCATATCGTGGCCCAGGGGTAGTCCCCCATTAAAATAGGTCTTGTATTTGTGATAATTCACAGAGGACCACAGGAATTTATAAGTATGTATTCCTTTATACATGTACTCAACCAGCATGTAAATTTCATGACGACTGAACCTTGGTTGCTAGGGAAAATTTAACATTGAAATTGTGAGTAAGATCAAAAAGACCAAATCTACGCTACAATACCAGGTGGTTTTTGAACAAGCACAGCTGAGAAAATTACTGTCAACTTAATTGTCCATAACTATATAAAAATATGTCAACAGAGTAAAATCTAGTAAAAATTTAACATTTTTTTCCAGATATGTATATACATTATTTAATCGTTCAAAAGAAAGAGTAGTGACAAAAATGAATGTATCATGAATATAAGAAAGCTGCTATGTGAAAAAAAAAAATGAAAAAAAAAAAGAAATTGTGATTCAGTTTTCCTTCCATTTTTTCAAATTGGCTGCTTATTTATTTATTTATTCTTTTATATCAAGGATAATGGAATAAGCACTTTGCTTTTTTACATCCAGTCCCCGTGTGTATGCGGTTTTGTAAATTCTGTCATCTGCTCCCATCGGCACACAATGGCCTACTCTTACGAAAAGCGGAACAGGATTTAACGTGTGCGCAAGATGTTCTGCGTGCGTTCGCACACGGGACCTCGGTTTATAGTCTCATCCGAAGGACTTTTGGGGAGAGTGGAAGTCTGCACCGATGTTAACTCCTGGGAAAATATTCCCCTTGAACGGGAATTGAACCCGGGTCGTCAGATTGCGAGTGCAATGTTCTGACCACTAGGCTATCCCGTCCCCCTTAGACTGAGTTAAAAGGATACTGCTTTCTACACTCCATATCTCAAACTAAACATTCGATTTGAATGGGGTTTTCACCAGTAGAAAGAGTACATTTTGAATCACATAAAACATGAAAAAAGCCGGATGGTAAGAAGCAACTCATGTGCTGGAAGGTCGTATGACTCACCTGCTCTGTGACATGTAGCCGGCCCAACGAAGCCTTCACTGTTGCTGTCTGGGTTTGTGTCAGCAGTCCACTGATGTAACTGGTCGTTGAAGATGCCTGGGATGCTTTGGTCAGGTTTTCTCCAGGCTGGTCTATCTTCAGTGTTTTGGAGTAGCACTACCATGAATAGGTTGGTGCATTCTTTGATGTCCGTTCAATTCTTCTGTCTGCCAGTGTCTTCCTCCCTCCTGTGTCCCCTGAAGGATAGTCTTGGCAAGGCAGTTGTCATGTCATGTGAAACTAGGCCTCTTTACAGCAGGCAGGTGGGGTTCCTGTCATGCAGCTTTCATGATGATTCTCCAGGATCTGATGGCACCTGGTAACCAGAAAGAAGTTGCTAGACACAAGGCAGGTCTGGGTGTGAAAGCAAGGTTCTTGGCACTTGATTCAAAGCATATAAACAGTAAACATAACTGCTAACTCAAGTCAGGAAACTGTCATGACTTAACTGTTATCTCACTCTGCACTGGTTTAACTTTACATACCTTTGTTCAAGGCAAAGCTGCTGCAAATTAATATGCTCTTCATAGGAAACTTTGAAAACAGGTCTGGACCATTAACCTATTCTGATTTTTTTAAAAATTGCAATCAAAATAGAATTTTAACATAGTATTAATACTCCTACATCAAAATTCAAGTCCTATTAACATTTGAATGTCGAGTTTTCATTGCCTTAGGCCTAGATCAATTGAACAAGGTCCATAGCACCTCCTCACAAGGAGCTCACTGAGCTTTGCAGTTTACAGTCTTTGAATTTAGATATCTAGCATACCCTATGACAAGAATCCAAACATGCGCACGCATGCAAATCCCAAATTAGTAATCACATTTTTAAGTCAGCTGAAATATAGTGGTAAATATCTCTAATCATGTACTTACTAGTTAGGTCTTGGTGAGTTCTTGGAAGTGACGTCTTGATGGAAAGTTCTCGGAGGTAGGTGATCTCTTGATGTAAAGTTCTCAGAAGTGACGTCTCGATGGAAAGTTCTCAGAGGTGACGTCTTGATGGAAAGTTCCCAGAGGTGACGTCTTGAAAGTTCTCGGAGGTGACGTCTTGATGGTAAGTTCATGGAAGTGATGTCTTGATGGCAAGTTCATGGAAGTGATGTCTTGATGGAAAGTTCATGGAAGTGATGTCTTGATGGAAAGTTCATGGAAGTGATGTCTTGATGGAAAGTTCTCAGAGGTGATGTCTTGATGGAAAGTTCATGGAAGTGATGTCTTGATGGAAAGTTCATGGAAGTGATGTCTTGATGGAAAGTTCATGGAAGTGATGTCTTGATGGAAAGTTCATGGAAGTGATGTCTTGATGGAAAGTTCTCAGAGGTGATGTCTTGATGGAAAGTTCTCAGAGGTGATGTCGATGGAAAGTTCTCAGAGGTGATGTCTTGATGGAAAGTTCTCGGAGGCAATGTCTTGATGGAAAGTTCTCGGAGGTGATGTCTTGATGGAAAGTTCTTGGAGGTGATGTCTTGTGTGATGTCTTGATGCAAAGTTCTCGGAGGCGATGTCTTGATGCAAAGTTCTCGGAGGTGATATCTGGAAAGTTCTCGGAGGTGATGTCTTGATGGAAAGTTCATGGAAGTGACGTCTTGAAAGTTCTTGGGAAGTGACGTCTTGATGGAAAGTTCTCGGATGTGATGTATTGATGGAAAGTTCACGGAAGTGACGTCTTGAAAGTTCTTGGGAAGTGACGTCTTGATGGAAAGTTCTCGGAGGTGATGTACTGATGCAAAGTTCTCAGAAGTGACATCTTGGAAAGTTCTTGGAAGTGACATCTTGATGGAAAGTTCTTGGAGGCGACGTCTTGATGGAAAGTTCTTGGAAGGGACGTCTGGATGGCACCAGTACAGGAGGAACAGCTCCCACAGAACTATGTGATCAGCATAACTACTCTACCCTTATGTTAGGACTGCTGCAGCCTAAGGGATTAAAAAGAACCAAGACGGTTTGTTAAACGCCTAAAGAAGTGTGAGGCAGTGACAGAGTCACTGGTCCTCCTCTAAGGAGAAGTGAGCTACACACAAGGCCTGAGCTACCTTCACTCCCACAGCAGGGCCTGGATCATTGACAAGGCACCTCCAAACCCTCCAACCAAATTTGAAGCCCAATCTTGTTTATCGACCCACCAACCCAAAGGCATATCAGGGATGAAACCTTGTAATTGTTCTAAGACATTAAAACTGTGCCACTATGTATAGACTAAGGCAGGGTTTAAAATGAACACAACTCATTCCTTGTCTCAATGCCCAGGGTCAACCCAGGACAGTCACCACGTTGTGGGAGAACCACATAAATGACAAACCGGTAAAACCTAAGCCAGATTTCTCAAAAGCAACTTTGAACTGACCAACTACAGCTTTACTCTCAATTAAAAAACGCCTGTGTACAATATCCTGGAATTCCCCCTTTTCTACCCCTGTGTCTGCCTTGTTCCTTTTCTTCCTGTTGCCTCCTTGACTATTTTCTACCTTCTTGGTCCATTCTGACTTTTTTTCCAGAAAGACAAAATATAAAATTCTCACCCATGGATAGGCTGGGCCTGACTTGTCAGGCGTTTAATGGCAGCATGATGCAGCCTTTTCACTCTTATGACAAACAGTAGTTGCTGTCTGAGCCTTCAACAATGAAGTCGCCTCAATGTCCTGGCCAGGGTCAACCCAGGACAGTCACCATGTTGTGGGAGAACCACAAATGACAGGATTTCTTAAAACCAACTTTGAACCGACAAAGTATGGCATCTTTTTTCCTATCTACTGGAAACTGCCTGCAGTAAAATGCCTGTGCCTAATATCCTCAACATCTTGACAATCCAGAGGCAGATGCTTGGTGGTCATTTGCACATAACTCACACACCAAGAGGCTTCCTCACCCTGGAGCAAATAAACGTGCAATGAATGAGCCAAAAGTCAGTATAAATTTCACTATGGAACGAACTTGTTCTACCCAGCATTGTCAGTGCCTTCAAAGATGATGTCTTTCCAGAACACCAGGATCACTGTCACCAAGATTGCTTTTTCATTCCTTCCTACAAAGTTTATATTCTCATTTGTTTAGGGGTCTTGTTTGTATCTAAGGGGGAAGCTTTAGGCTAGGGTCACTTTTTTGTTTTGGGGTCGTTGGGTTGGGTTTTTTTTTGTTTTTTTTTCTTGGGGGGGGGGGGGGGGGGGGGGGGTGCTGTTTAGTTTATTCCTTTTTTATTTTAGTTTTGGGGGATTTTTTTCCCTATTTAGTTTATTTTGCTTTTAATCGGTTTATTGATTTTATTTTAAATCCCATTTTTTTTAAATTCTGAAGACCCCTTTAACTTTTCTAACTTTACATGCTTTAAATCTCATTTTATTTATTTCAGTTTAGAATGTTGTCCATTTAGTTTAGTTTCTTCAGCTTCTTTTAGCTACTTTTTGTGTTTAGTTTTTCTAACAAGGGATGTCAATGCAGTCAGGAATTTGGTGTCCAGTGATCTACAGGCAACTGACAGGTCCTACCGCCATGAAGCATTCCCCAAAAAGAAAATTTGACCAGAACAGCATAAAATCGAGAGTGACATTACTTCCTTCTACAAGTACAATACTCATGTGTTCTCAGCTACTTTCTGAAGACATCACTGAGGCAATGGCTGGTCTGCAGGATTGCATCTCTACTTCATGTAGTCAAATTCACATTCAGCTGTAAATTACTTTCCACAATCAACTGATGCTTTCAGCTTCATTCCTCTAACATATTTCAGTTGTGGCAAATCATGTCATGAACTTCTCGCCGTCTTTGCGATAATGAAACAAACATTTTCAAAATTCCAACTCTGCTCACTAACCAAACTTCTCAAACACCATCAGCTCTTTTGCTCAACCCTGAAGCTTCTGGAAACCAACTTGAAAACCAAGCACTGGGACAGCAGGATATCCTTACCCCAAAGACAAATGAACATGTCTACATTTATATATCAAAACTATCAGTAAGAGGCCACCCAAAGGCCTGGCTTGATACAAAGCTTGAACCCCATTTCATAAGGAAGCCTACTAACTGGAAACAGTCATATTGTAAACCGCAATGGGACTAAAATATCCTTACCCTAAAGACGAGTGAACATACATCTCAGAGCTATTAGAGGCCACCCAAAGGACTGCCTTGACACAGAACTCTAACCCTATTCAATAGGGACGCCTACTAACTGGAAAACTGAGCACTTGGGACTGTAGAATATCCTCACCCCAAAGACAAATGAACATAATTATGTTTACATCCCAGAGCTAACAGTAAGAGACCACCCGAAGGACCGCCTTGACAAAGAGCTCAAACCCTATTCAATACGGAAACCTACTAACTGGAAAAATTAGCACTGGGACCGTAGAATATCCCCACGCTAAAGACGAATGAGCATATGTTTATATGTCAGAATTATTATTAAGACTAGGAGGCTACCAAAAGGACCGACTTGACAAAAGCTTGAACCCTATTCAATACAGAAGTCTGCTAACTGGAAACAGTCTTGAAAACTGAGCACTGTGACTGTAGAATATCCTCACCCCGATGAATGAACATAAGTTTAAATATCTCATATATATTAGTAGTAAGAGGCTATCAAAGTACTGGTTTGACACAGACCTCAAACCCTATTCAAAACAGAAACCTACTAAATGATAGTTTATCATTGTATGCCATCACATGATATAGCAGTCTAGTGGCACTGTACCCCTGTACTGATGCACCACCTTGCATTCTCCCATCAGTAGGTTCACAGCTGCTGGCCAGAATCTGATAAGCACATACAAAGAACTATTATTAACAGTAACACTTTAAAAAAACCCACAATTATTATAGGATTGGACCCCACAAATTCTATTCCTTAGCTATGCACAAAAAGAAAAGTTTCCATCAACTGGGCAAAAATTTTTTTAATGGACTGCATTTCTCTTTGATACAGACTAATTTTTCAAGTCCTCCAGAAATTCTCTGGGCACTGCACTAATCAGGCAGCGTGCTTTGGGCATGTTGAACCTCGTGAAACCACCACCAGTGTGCATGTATTTTATTATCCACTCCTTTCACCATGCAATGGTCTATTCTTCAAGGCAGAACAGGTTTTCATGTGTGTTTGACATGTGTTGCGTGCGTTCGTACAAGTGACCTCAGTTTACAGTCTCATTCAGATGGAACAAAAAAGTCAGTACTGATATCAACTCTAGGGAAAATCTCCCCTCCAGGGTTCATGCAGACCTGATGGGGGAAAATAGAGCCTTTAAATCTGAATTTAGGACTAACTGCAAGGGTATCAAAAGTATCTATCTAGCTGCATACGCCTCTACTTTGACAAACTAATCTCTATCTCATTCTTCTGGTCTAAAAATGCAAAATGGATATATTGACACCAGTTCAAGTTATTCTAGAATAGAGTGTCAATCATAGATACAATGATTCAAAGTCATACAGAAAAACTTCCAAGTCATGGTGTGATTAAAGTCTTCATGTCTTAATTTATACCAATTAAAGTGAAAATGAACAAGTGTCTGATTTTAACATTTTCTACAGGCAACTAAAAAAGTGAACTTTGACACAATACCTCAAACACTGCATTTACTAGACATTCACATGCATGTACTTAAAATTTTTACATGCACACACACATTCCCACACACAAGAGAGAGACTGGGGGGGGGGGGGGGGGGGGGGGGGGGGGGAGAGACTGGTAGAGAGAGAGAGAAAGAGAAAGAGAGAGAGAGAGAGAGAGAGAGAGAGAGAGAGAGAGAGACAATGACAATAAATTCTTTTATTTCGAGGATAATGAATAAGCACACATGTGCTTTTTTACATACAGTCCCCGCCCGTTAGGGATACATCTTAATAATAATAACTCAAAGAGAGAGAGAGAGCCATTCCTGGACTCAAGTTCTCTTCACTATAAGTGTATTGTCAATGCAGAATGAGTGGTAGGCCTAACACAAACTTGAAAAGTACGTCCATCCCCTCTCTGCCTTGTATTAAAAATGAAACAATCTTTGGCTCGAGACTACGGAAAGCTGTGAACTTGAAAGTGAAAGTTAGCTGAACCCACATCAAGCTGTGCAAAATATGCAAAGTGTATTTGCAAATATGCATTTCTGACTTGCCTTAAATACTGGGTACGTTTCTGTATGCGTTCTGTGGGAAATCTGTGCGGTATTTTCCTTAAATAAAGGACAGATTTGGTTACAGGCCTCAATGTTTTCCGATTCTCAAGAGCAAGTGTTTCACAGACTGCCATTTTGCAAACTGTGCGCATGCGCATACAAGACACTAGAAGGGTTTGGCCATTCACAGCGCAGCTGTACTAAATTTTAAAAAGCTCGTAGGGCTAGAAAAGGACTGCAGCGCAAGCCCTAAACAGAAAAATCGGCTTTTTTATGTCGCAAAAATCGTACTTTTCGACTCGTGATAATTCCGTAGTTAAACCTTATTTCCCGTACAAACTATGGACAAAATGTGGGGGCAGGTAGTCAAGCGCGTCTATATACATGGCAAAAACAAAAGATCATGCCTTCCAATGGAAGCAAATCCCTCCCCCCCCCTCCACTTTTGCGAAACGGGCGTTTTCACTTGCAACACTTCTAGGCACAACATGTAGGTTGCCAATATGCTGCATGGTATAATTGTAATGTAATCAGTTTGCATGTTTCAAGTAAACAAAAACAGAAACTAGTTTGTTAAAAAAAAATCTTAAGTTCACTTCCATGAATAAAGCTGCATCCAATTTAGGGGGAGTAGTGTGCCGCACTTTGAAAGGGAAACGAGTAAATAACTGAAGACAAACCAATGACACTTTAAAAAAAAAAAAAAGAAGTTTGCAACCATCTCTTAATAATAAAAGTTGTGCATGTCAAAAGAGCCATGGCCACTTGAAATTCAAAAAGAGCAGGCACATCCGATTGTCCTGCCTAAATTGGTTAGGTTCGACTCCCAACTGTGTCCCTGAAGTCAGAATAGGGCTTTCTTCATGGTTGGGGAAAAACGGTCTCATACACAAAAATCTCACCATTAGTGAACCTGAGAACTATAGTACAGGAACGATTTTTTATGGGTTTTTTTTTGTTTTTTGCCAATCTATATGCTGGGAAGGTACAAACTGGGAAGGAGGGGGGAGATGACAATATCTCATACTTGGTCATTGAGCAGAAGAAAAAAATGGAACAGTAAACTAAACAGGAAAATAGCCAGAACTTTGCACCTGCTGAAATCTATGAAAAATGACAGGCTTCTGTTTCCATGCAAGTTTCTGTATGGCAAAAACGTGAAGGGGGGGGGGGGGGGGGGGGGGGGGGGTGGACTTAGTAAACTTTGTGTATAAATGTCACAATAATTCCTAAAGGGGCTAAAGTAGAAATCTAGTTACAGGATTGGGGGAGCACACCAAAATGTTGCCGGCTACAACTATCTGCACAGCTTCGTTTTGGAACGGGTACTGAGAAGGGGGGAAAATCTTCCCACAGTCCTCTTGCTTTTCCATAAGTTTCAATTTCGAAAATGTAGAAATGATTGATGAAAAATAAAATTAATATTTAAAAAACCCATAAAGCTTACCTCATCTTTAAAAGCGCAGGGAGCGGCGACAATCAATGCGTCTTGTCCAGTTGTTGCAAGGACTTTGAATCAAGTCACCCTTTGGCCTAACGGAACAGTGAATACACAGGCCAGATGGCTACTTAAGCGCCCTCTAGGCGAATGGGTGAACAGAAGTCATGACCCACGTGCACCACGTATCATCACCTCTGACAACAGAAGATCTCTCTCTCTCTCTCTCTCTCTCTCAGGCATGAGGTTTGGTCACCAAGAAAGAAAAAAAAAAGAGGAAATGTTTACCTCAGCTGAAAAAATATGATAATTTTGACTAAAACGGGAAAATGGTGGGAAAAGATGAAAACCTAACTGACCCTTGCAGCAGTCACTAAAGTGCTAGTCATTTTTGCTCAAAAGAGGTATCATTCGAAAAGCATTACATCATTTATTTATGGAAAATATCAGGAACAATATGACATTGATGACACAGTTTTTCTGTCCATTTAGATCTATCATGTTTGTTTTATTTTAAACACAATATTGAATTAAAATATCTCTCTCTCTCTCTCTCTCTCTCTCTCTCTCTCTCAGGAGACGGGATAGCCTGGTGGTTAAAGTGATGTATTCGTGATCTGCTGACCCAAGTTCGAATCTCGTTCAAGAGGATTTTTTCTCTGAGTCAACATCAGTGCCGACTCCACTCTCCCCTAAAGTCCTTCGGATTAGACTATAAACCGAGGTCCCGTGTGCGAATGCACGCAGAAAATCTTGCGCACATGTTAAAACCCGTTCCGCTTTTCGGAAGAGTAGGGCATTGTGTGCCGGTGGGAACGGATGACAAAATTTACAAAACTGCATACACACGGGGACTAGATGAAAAAAGCACACGTGTGCTTATTCCATTATCCTCGAAATGAAAGAATAAATAAATAATCTCCTGTTTATTTTTCCTTTTGATCACTTGTTACACCAAATAGTTACATGCAACCTCCTTTTCTCTCTTTTTAGAAATAGGATTTTTTTTTAAAATGTAGTAGACAAGCTGATTAATTAGGCCCTATATGTGGGTAAACATCCAGTTAGGAGAAGCAGTAACATAAGACACAAAACTCCCCCCAAAATAGAACCTGAAATCCCCGTGGCAATGCGGGGACCTGTCAGTATAAATAACATCCCCACATTCTGCACATGTATATTATGTGTGTTCAACTTTTATGGAAATTCTGTGCTAGAAATTTTGTCTTTTCTATCACTCTCTTTGTTTCTGCCTTGTTCCTTTTCTTCCTGTCACCCCCTTCTTGTCTATTTTCTGCCTTTTCCGTCCATTCTCCTCCAGAAAGACTTAAAAGATAATCATTCTCTCTTATGCCGGATATACTGGATCTGAGTTGTGTCTATGAATTGCTTTTTTAAAGGTGTACGTTGCTTTGTTTCACTAAAATTATGTTCTTGTATTTGAAACTTACCATTCTGACGAAATAACACCAAGACATTTATGTTTTTACTGTTTCAATTACAAGTCGTGCTATCCTCATTCAAAATAAATAGGAATCTAAGGAGGTGATTGGGTCAAGACTATTACCTTTGTTTTTGCTTTACCAATTCCAACAGTATTCTTGCAGTTTGTTCAGTTTAGTTTGAGGGCCTATTTTGGTTGTTGTTAGTAATGCTAGGTCATCAGTATAGAGTAAATAAGGAATTCTATATCATACAGTTATATATGGCTAATCTTTCTGGACAATATCATGGATATACACATTAAATAAAGTAAGGCTTAATGTATTTCCCGGATGTGGGCCTACCCCTCTTTACACCTGATTTCATCTGTGTGTTTGCCTTGTACTTTTTGTAAATACTGTTGCACATCACATTGGAATACAAGTTTTTAATGACATTGAAAGTGTTGCCTGTTACTCCTATTTCATTTAACAATCCCCTCATCCCGATTATGGCTGAAGGGGACCTCGGGAGTCTTCAGAAAGCTATCGACTTTGACCTCCAAATGAAGTGACTTCTATTTGGTTTAAAGTTTCTTTATCTCATCTGCATTTGGAAAATGTCTGTGTTCCTAAAGTGACACCAGCATATAGGTCAAAGTTCTCAACTTTCAAAGCTGATGTGCTTATTCTTATCATTTTGAAGGCTGTTTGAATTTATTCTTTTGTTCTGGAAAAAATAAAAATTGGCAGATATTAAAGTAATGACGGTAAAATTGCTCTCAAAAGCGGAGAAATCCCATGCCTGCTTAATGGTAAACAAAAATGATTGCATGCACAAAATCTCACAATTGGTGAACCTCAGAGCTCTAACTGAAGAACAGGGAGGGGGAGGTATCATTTCTGCCATAGGTTGTCTTACAAGGAGAACTATTTTATTTTCCTTACCTACATCAATTATTGGATGTTTTTTCACCGTACAATTCAATGTAAGACATGAATACGGGGATACAGTTGCTTAACCCTCAACAGTTTTTGAGTTTGTCATACTTTTTACACAGTAACCATGCATGTAGTTAATAAATACTAATCAACTATAATCCTGGACCTAAGTTCATGAGTAATACTAATAGTTATGCAATCAGAAATTTTGTTTTCAAAACACAGTACCTTATGAAATACTTGAACACATTTCCAAAGTGTTTTAATTAAAAATAATAATACATGGAATGTATAGTGTTGTGAGAACAAATCAAAGTGCTTACATTCTACATTCAGCCAGTCACAAATAGATGTAACATCCAAACATGTTGCGTCTCTTATTCTCTCACGTCTGGACTATTGCAATTCTCTTTTAGCTGGTCTGCCAGCAACATCTATCCACTCCCTTCAACATATACAAAACTCTGCAGCTCGCCTAGTCCTCAGAAAGAAAAAATCTGAACACATTACTCCTCTCTTGCGATCTCTCCACTGGTTGCCTGTGCCACAGAGTAAACTATAAGATCAGTACCCTCTGTTACAAATGTCTCCACCAAACAGCACCCTCCTACCTCTGTGAATGTCTTCACCTGTACACTCCTTCTCGTTCCCTCCGCTCTGCTGCAGATACCTTGTGCTTACGAATACCTAGATTCAACCAGTCCACCGTTGGTCGTCGCTTTCTCTATTTCTGGTCCATCCATCTTGAACAACCTTCCTCTCTCTCTTCGACAGAGGCCTACATATGACATATAAATCCAGCCTCAAGACATATTTGTTTGAAACCTAACTTTTCCCCTCTTTCATCTCAAAACTGCCCCTGCCTTCAACAGCCCAAATCCCATTACCCTGCCAAAGCCTACAACCTGTGTGTGTGTGTGTTCATTTGAATTTTGTTTAAGCTTTTGATAGTTATTGGCTGCATGACTGTAAGAATATGTTAAATGCAAGCGTTCTGATTTGTCTTTGCAAGATATAGCGCTATACAAATTTCATTTATTATTATTATTATATAACAGATTTACACACCAAAGCAATACATTCTGGTGGGATGATGGAGACTGGCTGTTGAAAGGTAGTGGACAGATATGAGACCAAACAGTAGGGTAAAATCTTGGAGATCCTAGGATTGAAATAAGTATGTCTTGAGGCTGGATTTGAAAGCGTCATATGTAGGCTTCTGATGTAGGGAGAGAGTGAGATTGTTCCAGACTGATGTTTTCATTTCAAGATCATGGGCATTAGAAAATCAAGGGAGAGAATTGACAAGAGTTAAATATAGAGTTGACACTGTTCAAAGTTGTGGACATAGTCTTGTCTTAATTCATACTTACATGCATGGGCATGATTAACACTGCAGCATGTTAAATATCCTGTATCCATGGATGTTCTGACAATTACATGAGAATATCTGTGGATGTTTTAATCTCAACAAGATCCATCAGCAAGTTTATGTCAGTCATGCAAAAGTATTGATGGCAGTCCATGTGTATAATTTGACAGCATGCGTTCATGACAGGCAGTTCAGTGAATCTATGCTGTGTGTGTGTGTCACTGGGTGTGTGGTAATAGGAGAGAGAGAGAGAGAGAGAGAGAGGAGAGAGAGAGAGAGAGAGAGAGAGAATAATCTTCTGTAACCTATTAATCACTTGACTGAGGCATACACCCTTATTAATCTGACATTCGCAGGATACAAGACTTCACTTGCCCCTTTGTCTTCAGCAATTAGCAACTCCATCACATTTGCAAGAAACCAATCAATGATCTGACAATGGGCAGACAAATTATCCCCACTCTGATCTTAGAGGAGGTTATGAAGAAAGTGCAAAACTTAAAGTCACATAATTTACAGTCTTAGAAGAATGAGAATATTTTAATTAATCATATAGTTTACAGTCTTAGAGGAATGAGATAATAAAGTCACATAATTTACAGTCTTCGAAGAATGAAAGTATTCTAATTAATCATATAGTTTACAGTCTTAGAGGAATGAGATTTTTTTTTTCTGACACTGCACATTTACCTTAAAGATTCTTATCTGCAAAATAATAGTTCACTCTCACCAATAACCTGTTGTTTCACTCCCACCAATAACATGTCCATAGCATCTAACTTGTGAATTTTTACTGTGCAATTGACTTGACCATCCAACAGACTTTATCTGCGAACAAAATTAAATGCATTCTCGATAACTCAGGAGTTGAGGGTTTCTGTTCATTTCATTACACAGTTGGCTGTTCCAGTATTTGGCTACTCCATTTCTTTTCTTCTTTCTATTTGTAGGTGGGAGTTTTCATAGTTACAATTTCTCAAATGGTCAACACTGCTTTTCTGCCAAACAAAGTTTCATGAAATATGTTCTATCACTTAATGTGACAAGATGAAATTTACAAAGATAATTATTCTCTGTTGGATAAAGTCTGATTTGATACTTCCCAACAGGTAAGTATTTTCAAAAAAGTTCCTTTACTTGAATATGTTATGAGTATATTTTTTTAGGTGAAAAATTCTATTATCTGTCAAAACTTGCCTGCTGCATTTTCTTCTTATCTCCCTTACTTTTTTTTCACAACCCTGTTAACAGTTGCTGTTTTTGTTTTGTTTTTTCTTTGAGAAAATCCAATATTCTTCCAATTCAAAAGCACCAGGCATTGACAAACTGAACATGCCAAAATTTGGTTATAACAAACAAGGAAAACACATGCATGCACACACTCACACACAGGCAGGCAGACACTGAGATAGACAGGCAGTCAGACAGATAAGCAAACAGACAGACAGACAGACATGTCTGGCTGAAGGATGGAGCTATGACAACAAGAGTCCTCGCACAGAAACAAAAACGACTTTCTTTTTCTTCACTCATTCAGACATTTATTTAAAACATTTTTCTGTCTGCTGCTCTGTAATCCTGGACTTCAGAAGTTCCTGCAACAGAAAAAAATAAACATATTTTTAGAATCATCAAAGTAATTTTTCTGTACAAAGGAATTTTGGCTTATAGTTCATTTAAATAAAGTTAAGACAAAATACAGGAAAAGAATGAAAAATATATTCTCTAGCCTTACATTCATGAACATACTATCTCCAAAACTAAACTAGCCAATTGAACATTTTGTTTGCATCTACAGTGCACTTATCACTACTGAACTGTGAAAACAAAGCTGAAACTTGAAACTGCAGGCCACAACAAAAAGTGAAGTGAGTTTTCGCACCAATTCTACAATATCCTGAATGACACCATTATGTCTTGTACTTCATACACATGCACTGTCTCTAAGCAGACTTGCAAGACCTCGTCCAACTATTTACCTTTTGTTCAAGGGTGACATGTGAACAATCTATGTAATATGCTTCTAATTTTGATTATCCTGAATTCACAGGTTACGAGTTTGAATCTTGCAGATGTCTTGGATTACAGGCGAGGATTTTTACACTCCCCCAAGTCCACATATATACAGATGTGCTGGTGCTTTTTCATGTGTATGCCCATGCAAAAGATTACATATGCACACTAAACATTCTAATTTGTGTCAGCATTTGAGAAGAAGCAGAAACACAAACACATCCAGCAGGCACCCAGGACTTCACTAGAACTGATTTACATAACTGCAAGCCTTTGTGAGCACTGAAGCCTTTACCGAGAGGATTTCTTGGAAGATGTGGTGTACATGTCATACCAACATGTTGTGCAAGCTAAAACACTTCTGTAGGAAAACTGATATACCGTGTATAAAACTTACACTGTTCTTTATCCCTAACTGACAGGCTTATGATCAGGCACTTCATTTTCCACAAAAGACACTATTTCTACAATGAATAGTCAAATAATGGTTCATCTAATCTCTGCAGTCTTCATAACTTTGAACTGCACAATACACTGATCAGATTGCTACAGCATACATCTATCTTAAAGATCCATGAAGCAGATGCTTTAAATGCTTGACCCAGAGCATGATTGAAGTTTTGAGGATATATATATATATGCTGATTTATATATATTTTAAACAAATTATTTATTTTATATATATTTTAAACAAATTATTTATTTTAATGGTTTATCATTTAAAACTGATATACCTCTGATAGTTGAAACTCCCTCTCCCATACTCTCCATGCCTCCCCCCCCCCCCCCTCTCCCCACAAAAAATACCCCAAACACATGCTAGTTACATGTGATCACTTACTTGGCAATGATGCCATCTTTCTTTGCTAGACGCAGCAGAGAATCATCAGATTCACCCTGTAAAAAACAACATGTCAAGCTTTAAAATAAACAAACATCAATGGAAAAAACAAACCCATCTCTATATCAATAGCATTACGTATTATGTATTATCACTGAACACAAATTTCAAATAGAAAAGGACCAAAACAAAACCAAGGCACAATTAACTGGCATGAATAAGTAGGGCTGCCTCTGGCAGACCTAGAAAACCAAAGAGATGAGGGTCAAGGGGCTATCACTCAACCTCCGGAATACATGTCGCAGAGATCAAACACTATTTGGGGACTCCTCTAGGAAAAAATGGACAGCACAGGTAAGGCAGTTCAATTCTAGGCTGGCATGCTATTAGTAAGAACATCTTGCAATCACATTAAAAAACAAAACTTGAGAAAATTTTTTTCAAAGAGTGAAATTTCAGACATGAGATCTTTTAACACCCTCCCCCTCAACACAAAAAAATGCTCCCCTAAACCAAAATATAACCAACAGCTTTCCCCTCCTTGAAAAAACAACAAAAACCAGCACCCCCCAAACAAAAACACACAACACCCTGTAGCAAACAATGTATGGTAACAGCAATAAAATGTAAGCACTTCTTTAGCACCTGGAAGCAAACGTCTGATTTTTTAAGAACATTCAAAGGCCTTGAAATGGGGACCCCCAACACTAAAAACTTTTACAAGCCTAAAAAGACCACACAAAACCAACTTCTTAAATGAGCGGTTGCTTTCAGAGTAAAACTGAACTCTGCAGGATGGGAAAGAGTGCAGATAGATTGAAGTGGCTGAGTAATTTCTGCAGAAAGCCTTAAAGCGTCTATCTGCTTTAGGTATAGCTCTTACCATTCTTCGGATGGCTCCACAGATGGCGTAGATTTTGTTGGAGCCAGTCATACGCCCTGTGGTCTCATCCACCTGGACACACAGACACAAGTCATCACTGGTGATGAAAATACTGACAGTTTTGTGTTTACTTTTCCCCCCCCAAAACATTAAATAAGGGTTTCAAAGTAAAGCAAGAGTTCTATGACTTCATGAACAAACACAGGTGATAGTAATGCAATGTGCTTAAAAAAATAAAAATGTCCATGCATACTGTTAAGTATTATGGCAAATCTTATCAGCTGTCAACACCGACAGGGAAACTTTCAATTAAGTGACAACTTGGACTGCCCAAAAAATATCAAGATAATTTGAATAAAAAGGGACTGTAAGCAAGACATGAAATAGGTAGTGGCAGCCACCATTTAAATTTTTGTTTTTATATTGCAACTGAATGCATGAAATTGAAAATAATGTTTTTTTAAAAAAAAAGTACTTTTTGAAACAAATACAATACAGAAAGAATTATGTAACTAGATTTAGTCCTTCAGAAATTATCCTGGACATCTGAAGATGACTGCATTTTTCGCCTCTTTTATTGTTTTAGCCAAGTTACAAAAGCCACATTTTGAAAAGATCTTTCACTCAAAGTAATGAAACTAGTCACATGCAAAATAGCAGATTAATTGTATATATTATACTGATAACCCACAGAGAAAACCCAGGTCTATATCTTGATAGGAAAAAAGATGTGCCCTGTTCACCTGACCAAATCATGTGACTGGCAGTTGGCTCAAACTGCAAAATAAGCCATAATTCATGTCTAATAAAATGAACTACAAATGATGAAAAGAATATTTTCCGTACACTTTTCAAAAGACTTATTTTTATAGATGGTTCCCTTTTTTTTTTTTTTTTTTTGGTGTGTGTGTGTGGGGGGGAGGGTTGTTTTTTTTGTTTTTTGGTCCCCAACAGTGCAAATTTGCAAAAAAGCTCAAAATGTCCAGTGACAGACCAAAATCAAGTAAGGTAAAGGCAAAGGGTGTCCCATAACCTATAAGGTCATAGTCAAAGGGAGCGAGGCGTCAGAGACCTCACTTCTCCAGGGCCAGCATATTGAGTGCGGCGCCCATCTCCTCTCCCTTGCTGCTTTACCTTCCCTGACACTAAAGAGGCAAGTACCCATTTACTGAAGCCAAGGCACGCAAACGGTTACCTATCCAACTGGTAACCACACCTGATGCTGCTTAACCTTGGCTAGGGGAAAGCGAGTGCTCTGACCACTGAGCTATCCTGTCCCCAAATCAAGTACACACTATAATTTGCTTTATTTACTTTTGAACCTGAAAACATTTTATTCAAAATTTGGTGATCTAATACATGACTGCATGTGCTGTGAGATCATGCATTTTCTGATTTTAAAAAGTTACATAATGTGTTTTAGGATCCAAAATGGCCACGAACTGCCCTCAAAGGTAGTGTCCATCAATAGGAGTACATAAAACATCTGTTTTCATCAAAATGCTTAAATAGCTTAAAAAATGCACTCCATGGAAAACGGAAACACTGCACTTAGTTTTGATATGTAGTGAGTATCAATCAGTGCAACAGAAGCAAGCTTCGAAAGAAGTGAAACAATAGGAAATAAGCCATTTTTTTCCACCAATGATTTCACTTTTTTCTTCGGGTTGCTACTACCCACTTAAAATCTAAACACAAAACAAACAAACAAATAGCCACTACATGGAAACTTCTCCATTCACCAAACATCAAGGCCAATACAATAGCTGTATTTTACATGCTGACATCTTACACTTGTATATATTTCCAGTATCTCTGCTATTTCATGTTGCATAGCAACTTTCTGAACAATCCATATGAGCATTAAAACAAACAAAAACCCAGCCCTCACCTCAGCGATGTTGATCTGGATGGAGGCATAGTCTTTGGCAGCAATGATGTTATTGCTGGCCGAGCTGAAACATAAATCCACGATCAAATCCTTACTTTAAAATAAGAAAACAAAAAAACTTCTTCAATAATCCACACCGCAATCAACATGCTCCCTACTTCACAGCAATAAATATAGCCATCTTCCTCTTTTTTATTTGTCCCCCCCCCCCCCCCCCCCCCCCCCTCCCAAAAAAAACCCCAACAACAACAACCCAACAACAACCCACAAACACCATGAAAAAACAATAACTAAAACACACACATAACTGACATGACAATCAGAATTTTTTCACACAGGTACAAGGATTCAACCCAGTGCTTCATACCAACTTTCTAATTTTTTCCCCCATTTTCATCCTGATGCTGTAAATTTTGTTTTTGATATGCACTAAAATCACAAGTGCTAAATGAGTAAATCAGACAACATTCTGTTCATCTTGTCTACCATATTTATACATCGTTCCTGACAATCTCTGGCCAAAATGTAATGCTTTTGATGATTTTCATTTTCTAAACTAATCGATAGATACTTCATAAGAAACTATTGTTTATAATAGATCAAAATATCCTTAAAAAAAAAAAGAAGTCAAAGTTCAAGTGGTGTGTGTGGCGCGCATTTGTATGTGTGTGAGCATGCAGTGCACATGTCAACAACTTGAGAACAAGCATGCCTTTAAGCAAGTGTGTGGTGTGTTTGTCACTCATGTGTGTGTGCGCGCGTAAAAAAGGAGGAGGTAAAGGAGTCCCATAACCTATAAGGTCGTAGGGGAGCGAGGCATCAGAGACCTCACTTCTCTAGGGCCAGCATATTGAGGGCGGCGCCCATCTCCTCTCCCTCGCTGCTTTACCTTCCCTGACCCTAAAGAGGGCAGGTACCCATTTACAGCTGGGTGAACTGGGGGAATGTACTGAAGCCAAGGCGCGCAAACGGTCACCCATCCAACTGGTAACCACGCTCGACGCTGCTTAACTTGGCTGGGGGGAAGCGAGTGCTCCGACCACTGAGCTATCCCGTCCCGTGCGCGCGTGCATACATATAATTATGTATGTGTGCATTACACTGTGTGCTTTCTGTACACTTTCTAAAGACTATGGAGTAACCTCCTAAATATCTGGGTAACCCTCTGGAAAACTGAAAGTGAATTTTGTGCGTTGGGTTTGAACCCCCGATTTCCAGAAAATAATCGATGCTTGAAGGGTCTGACCCTCGGTTAGAACACACAGTGTAATTGGGGTGAGGGCGGGGGATTAAGAACCTCAACATAAGCAGCCATACTTGACTTCAGAGACATTTTTTGTTTAATTTTTTTTCTCAATTCTTGGTTTTGCTTTTTGTTTTGCTGGGTTTTCCCTTATGGTATAAAGCAAGCACACACACACACACATGCACGCACACACATGCACCTACGATATACAGACAAAATAATGCCAAAAACAGTGTCATTTTGCAGGGAAATGAATTCAAAGTTTTTTTATCTAAAAGCAACTTTGATTCCATGGAGACCAGAATTGTTGTAGGTTCCTGTCGGGTCACATCATTTTCATCATAAATTATGGTTACATACCACATGTAAACCAATTTTTTATCTTCCCCTTTAGAATATTTTAAATCAAGTAATGTCAACCTATAGAATATACAATACAAATAATATTATCTCCAAATTTGAAGTAAATTGGTTCATTCATTCAAAAGTTATGACTATTTTTGTAATTTTCCTAAAATGAGCCTTCCACACTGGTCATTTTGGCCTTTTCTCCAACTTTGAGGCAAAATAGCTTCTAAAGGGATGACCCTACCATTCCAAAACAAAGCAGCTATAATCTGTATATATACAGGAATACATACAAACAATTTCAAGAGAAATAATAGAAAAATCTTGAAAATGATGGGTCCCAAACATGGTACGTTGTGAAATTTAAAAAATGTTGAAAATGTTTATTTCCATATTTGGTGTTCCATAATTTTTTTTTTTTACCCAACAGATTCTTTTCATTTTTTGTTTTCTTATTCTCTGTGGTAAATAAAAGAGATACTTCGATGTTTTGAGTGTGTGCCTTTTTATTTGCAAGAAATATGATCAGTCAAAATTGGCCAATTATACATTTTTTGTGCACTTCACAGTAGGGTCAAAATTCAAAAGGTCGTCTCGAAAACTATTTAAGATATCAGCTTAATTTTTTGTGTGGTTATGTTTCTTTTGATAAGATCTTTACTTCTAAAGCAAAAATATAAGCCATAACTGAATAACAAATTTAATATATCTACCTGAAGGGATAGTGAGAAGAGGGCTTATTCAGATGATTATATTCTACATGACAGTTGATAGACAATACATACTTGATGGCTATGGGCTACAGGCTAGGTGATGCATCAATTGGGCAAAGATTGTGTTGCCACCTTCAACCTCTGTGGATTTTACTATTTTTAGAGTGCTGATCAATATTTTCTGCTTGAAATCTCAACATCAAGTAAATTATATTTTGTAGCTGACCATCAGTTCGTGGGAGAGTTCAAGTACTTTTGATTTAACCCATGGCCCAAACATCTGGTATTGCATTAGTGATTTAATCATAGGCTACTTCCACTGCATTCATTCTTTGCTTTCAAGTCATTTGGGGTGATAATGTGTAGTGTTTATTCACACAACCAACATTCTTCTCCCATGAACAGCAGCAATGCCTACCTCTGAATAAATAATGAAAAACAGAAAATAGCAATCGAAATTCAGATAGGTCAAAAGTGAACGACACGATCTTTGCCCAAATGACGAATCCCGGGCCCTAGGCTAGTGGCTTTATAACTGTAACGAAAGACTACTCGAGACTTGTCAGTAGTGTACGTATGGTCAGAGGGCTTTTTTCACCTTTTTCTTATGCTCGTTCTCTTATCAAATGCGTAAAACACCTCAAAATAATGCCAAGATCATCAATCCACAACTGGCAACTCTGTAAGAAAAAGGGAAAAAAGCTCGGATTAACTTTAGACCACACTATTCCTAGTGTCAAGATTACCGGTGGTACCCACCATTTCCTCGGGATGTACATGTCGACAAATTCACCAGCTTCGTTCTGCATGATGATGATCAGGTAGTTGCTGCAGACAGATCGTAAAATATCTATTACCTCACAGTTAACAATACAAGTGGACAACAAAGTAAGAGTAATCAAAATAAACGTCAATTTTACTATTTTTTTCGTCTTCGAGAGCAAACCACGTTACCTTCTTGGCACGCCAAATTCAGAGAGGAAGAAAGAGTACACGCATGCGTGTTTGATACTTCCTGTAAACGAGCATAGCAAGGGAAACCACTCTAAATAAATGTTTTATAAAGACACTCTTTGGTTATTGTTTTGTTCGTTCGTTTTTAGTAGTCTCAGGTTTTTATTATGTTCCTTTCAAAAGAAAAAAAAGGGGGTGGGGTGCGGTGTGTGTGTGTGTGTGTGTGGTGTCTATTAGAAGTCTGCATGCAAAGCTCGTTGGCATAGTTTCACTACACCCTGCTGAGTAATCTTGCTTAAAATATACAATATGCTTCACCAACTGCATTGATAAGAGTGAATCTATGAACTGATTTCGGTGTTTTACGATCCTCTCAGTTGAATAATGACACGAATTAAGGGGTCTTGCCAATGTTAAGCAGCGTCGAGCGTGCTTACGACTTGGATGGGTGACCGTGTGCGTGCCTTGGCTTCAGTAGCGTTGCTCCACTTCACCCAGCTGTAAATGGGTACCTGCCTCTTTAGGGTCAGGGAAAGTAAAGCAGCGAGGGAGAGGGGATGGACGCTGCCTCAATATGTCCTTCTCACCATCGTTAAGAAGAAAAAGCTTACATGGTTCGGCTACGTCACCCGCCACAACACTCTGCCAAAAACAGTACTGCAGGGTACACTCGAAGGTGGCAGAAAGAGGGGAAGACAGAACAAGTCATGGATGGACAACATCAGAGAATGGACCAGGATGAATGACTCGGCACTACTGCGCAGAGCCGAGGACCGAGATGGATGGAGGAGGCTTACCACGGCATCGTGTCTCCTCCACGACCGCCAAGGTCAAGGGACTGATGATGATGATGATGAGAGAAGTGAGGTCTGTGACGCGTCGCTCCCCTACGACCTTTTAGGTTATGGGAATATATATATATATATATATATCCGTTCCCACCAGCATGTGATATATATATATTTCTCTGTGTGATATATATATATCACACAGAGAAAGAAGAACACACACACACACCATATATATATATATATATATATATATATATATATATATATATATATATATATATATATATATATATTATCAACGAGTTTAACCAACCACTGCGTGTAATGATGAAGGAACAAATTTTCATGTACACGACTGACAGAGTTTACCAGTCAGTCACTTCACAAAATATAAAGAAATTTCAGATCAGGTATCAAATTGAAGCTGACTCCAACACGCAGAAATGACAGTGGTTTGTTTTTGTTTTGTTTTGTTTAACGATAACGTATCCAAATTTTTAATTTGGCTATTACTTGGTGCGGGCTGTTCTCTACTGTTAATCGTGCCACAAATGATGCTGTTGCATGCAGGGTATACTTGCCAAAGAGACACTGACTAAAAACAATTAAGGCACCAACGACTCCTCAAACAGTGAAAAGGTGGAAAAGAGAAAAAAAATTTTTAAAGATAAAACAAGAACACGAATAAAAAGAAAGAAAGAAAGAAAAGAAAACACAAATAAAGAAGGAAGGAAAGAAAACAAAGCACAATGAAAGAAAGAAAGAAAGAAAATAAAAGATAATGGAAAAAAAGAAAGAAAAAGCTAGAAAAGAAAGAAAGAAAAGACAAGAAAATAAATAAACGGACAAAAAAGAACCCCCGCGTCTGCACACGGCTGTAGGCGCGAACAGCACTGTTTGTCAAAGGGTAAAGACCTTGCCGAGCATTTAGCACTGAGCCATTAAAGAAACAACTGTTAGGCCTGTAATGACATAGGATGTCTTTGAGCAAGGCAGGCAATACTTGATCTGGCATGTGGTGATGGTTTGTTCACGGTATAGTCCCTAAATGGGAAAACTCCGCTGGGATTCTTAATAAATCAAACCAAATGAAAACCAAACCAAACACAACAGGTTGAGGTTGATGTCGATTTTAGTCTGCAGGGAATTTGAGAAACGAGGGAAAGGCTGTGCATGTCCATTCTTTCGACTGCCACACTAGAGAATGTCACAACATTTTTAATGTGTGCGTGTGGTGTGTGTGTGTGTGTGTGTTGTGTGTGTGGTTTCTTGCATTATCAGAAGTGTGTATGTGTGTTTTATTGATTAAATCGGCCAGGCGATGTAAGAATATTGTTTTTAGCTACGAAACTACTTTTTTATATTCATGTAAGCAGCGCACAAACATCCCCTCCTCAATACCCATAATTGTGTGTGTGTGTGTGTGTGTGTGTGTGTGTGTGTGTGAGAGAGAGAGAGAGAGAGAGAGAGAGAGAGAGAGAGAGAGAGAGAGAGAGAGGAGAGAGAGAGAGAGAGAGAGAGAGTTTCACAGACACACACACACGCGCGCGCCACATATACACACACACACACGCGCGCGCGCGCACACAAACAAGGCAGTTAAAAAAACCCCAATCAAACGAATCTCTGGTTTCCCCTTTTTGCAAACATTTAATTGTAAAACAGGTGGTACAACCAGCGAAAACATAGATGCCCTTTATATGGAACGATACAAACATCGATGATACGTTTATACATAAACATACAAGACACAATAGCAATGAAATAAAACTCAATATACGACCACTTTTCACCAATCAGTATTACATCTATTTCCGCTGCTTGAAATGAAACCACAACAGTTATTCAGTTTTCATGCGCGCGCTCATGCACACACACACACACACACACACACACACACACACACAAACACACCACTAAGTATGTGCTGCGAGTGCGCTCTCTCTCTCTCTCTCTCTCTCTCTCTCTCTCTCTCTCTCTCTCTCTCTCTCTCTCTCTCTCTCTTCATTACGGTTAATGCTGCCGTCCATCTGGTCAAAAAAGTTGAACATCGAAGAAAAATAAAAACCTTCAATGACATCATACATCATAAACCAACACCGAAACGCAGGATAATTATGTTGTCTACAGTTTCGGAGCTACCATTTTCAGGCAAGAAGGAAGCCTACTTGAGGTAAAACAAATAAACAAAAAACACTCACAAAGACGCACAATCTCACCTCCCCCCTCCCCCCTAACTGACATGATTAAATTAACTATTGACAGTGTTTGTGATTGGGGGTAGGGGGGAGACTAAAGCGTTGAACTCGCGATCTGATGGCCCTGGAGTAAACATGAATACCGACTCCACTCCCCTGAAAGTCCTTTGGATGTAAGCTATAAACCGAGGTCCCGTGTATGAACGCACACAGAACCTTTGCACACACGCTAATTAAAATGTGTGTGTGTGTGTGTGTGTGTGTGTGTGTGTTGTGTGTGTGTGTGTGTGTGTGTGTGTGTGGTGGTGTGTTTGTGTGCGTGTGTTTGTGTGCGTGTAAGCTACTGCATGCTGGTAGAACAGATGAGTTTTAAAACGTATCCACACTGGCTGGTGTCGTGTTTAGACATCCTCCCCGAAGTCGTATTGCGGCTACATTAATGATGTACAAACGGTGACATACGCAAAATCTTACCATTGGTGAACCTGGGAGCTCTAGCCATGGAAAGAAAACAATAAAAAAAAACCAACAACAACAGCAAAACAAAACACCATCGCTGCCCGCCCCCTTTCAACTATGTCAAACCACTCTTCTTTCAAATGTCAACAGTAAAGACTCAGACAAACAAGGAGTGAGAAGACAGAAAGTACACAGTAATGAACAAAGTAACGAGTATTTAAAAAAACACAAAAACTACAACCAACAACCCACCCACCCCAAAAAACTAACCCCCCACCCCACCCCCCCAAAAAAGATTCCGCCAGAAAAGGAAAACTTCTAGCATATAATCTTTAGATGGGTTAAACATAATTGAAGCAGACAACAGACTTACCTTTTGTGAAATAAATACTGGCTGAGCTGTTAATTCAGTATTGACCAGATGAGTGGCTTTTAGTGAAGAATAAGGAGAGCAACGCCTATAATAACATAACAGAAAGACCACTGAAGAAGTGTTCAAAATATCGTTTTAAGAAAAACTTTTCAGTGTTTTTTTAAAGATTGAAAACAGAATACAGTTGTTTTGTTTTTACAATGGACTAAACACACACTGGTTTTTCTTGAACAACCCGTCATTGATAAATTGACTATATAAAGTATAATTTCAAAATTCACAATATTATGCCGATTGTGTACATTTGATGAACGAGAATATGGAGAACAAAAATTGATAAAACAAAGCGAACACGGTGTGTGTGTGTGTGTTTTTTTTTTTTATTCTTTTATATAGAGGATAATGTGTGTGCGCGCGCGCGCGCGCGCGTGTGTGCGTGTGTGTGTGTGTGTGCGTGCGTGTGTGTGCGCGCGCGTTCCTGCACACAGTACTATATTGTGTTTAACTATCGCACATAGTTCTCCACCGAATTTATTTTTCATTATCCTTTCGATCTGCTTTTGTTTCCACAAATAAAAGAATGAAATTATGAATACATTCATTCCGCATACCTATAAAGCGGCCAATTATCCAGCCATTCACCCATTGGCTCACATGTTACAGGCAACACTCAAAAACAAAGAGTAGGTTTACAACATGAAGAACACTTTGTTCAGGAAGATCTAAATGATGTCCACATCAAATGGTTTTATAACGTGGTGTGATTGTGCAAGTGTAATATCAAGGCATTTAGGCCAACATGAGAGCCACACAGGCATAAAGGCAAGTTCCTACCCACATTCTCTCTCTCTCTCTCTCTCTCTCTCTCTCTCTCTCTCCCCTCTCTCTCTCTCTGTGTCTGTCTCTCGATCCTAAAGAATCGATCGCTAGGGTAATACATAGGTGTGGTTATTTGTTGTAGTAGTCTTTGTACTGCCGTAAATGTGTAACCCTCATTGTCAAAAGGCTGTTCCAAGCAAAGCCAGTTAACAGTTTCACTGCTCTCTCTCTCTCTCTCTCTCACACACACACACACACACACACACACACACACACACACACACACACACACACACACACACACACTCGAGCCATATGTAAAGCTTTCTTTAGAAGTGGAAGGACCCTACAGGGACTGAAAGACCCACTGTGAAAATACACATCTAGTTCAAGACCAGGGAAGGAAAACCACGAAAATCAATGGAAATTAACATCTATCACGCATGAAGAGGAAATGAATGGATTAACTGTGGTTGAGATTCTAGGGTGGATATTCTAAATAACATTCCAACATACGCATTTGTGCACATACACAACATTCCAACATACGCATTTGTGCACATACACAACACGACACTCTGGGACACATAAACGTATGCGTGCCACACACACACACACACACACCACACACACACACACACACACACACACACACGCGCGCGCGCGCGCGCGCGCGCGCGTCTAATATCACTTAATGTGAATAGACGTTAAATTGAAGAACAAGAAGTACAACAACACGTATGCGTGCATACATACTCATTATCTCCTCCTCATCCCCTACTTCTCTCTCTCCTTCTCTTCACACACTCCTCTCCCCAAAATTGCACCCTATACATCTTTTAAACCTGTGCACAAATGATTTGAAAATGATCAACATAGTCACTGCTAACACCACTGTTCTAAATCAGTTTTGGTTTGTAGTCCTACCTACCGTCAGTGACAGCCATAATTATCAGAACAAAATCTGAACTCCCCAACCCCCCTCAACCACCACCAACAAAACCAAAAAAACACAAAAAGCAATAAAGAAATCTTTCATGATGCCCCCATACTACTCCCACTCACCCCAAATAAACACATGCATCCCCCCCCCGACCCACCCCCACCCCAACACCCCATCACATTTCCATTTGGTCAAGTTAAAACAATCTTTTCCGGTCTTTAAAAGCAATCGAAAAAGGATATCATGAAAAGTGCAATGATTTCTTAAATACATACACTCAGAAAATGTAACACCTACAAGCCCACTACTCAACAACACCTGTAAACTTACCACAGTAGAGGGCAATGCTAAATCTTGGCACTAGATACACCCACAGACCCACCTTAGGACAGCACATGTAAACCTGTTGCAAAGCCGGACAATTTGGAACAAAGCAACGTTCATAGACTACACAAGGCAATGCCTGTTAATCTAAGGCAAGTTAGACTTGAAAACGCATCACAGAGCAAAAACCTATCACCTTTGGCAAAGCAAAACCCATAAAACGTATTGTAAGGAGAAAAAAGCCTCCAAAAGCCAATAGAAAGGCAAAATAGTTAAACCTATCACAGAACATCACAAATAAACCTACTATATCCCAATATCTTGAAACGTAACTTGAGCTAAAACTTATAAACCTAACACAATCTATAAAAACATAATTGCAAACAATGGTAAAAAATAGCATAACAGAACAAACAAAAAACCCCTATAAACCTAAGACAACAATGCTGGACCATCTGAAAAATATGACAAGAACAACACCAGTATAGCTATTACTGGAAATTAGCTTAGTCTTGCAAGTGGGCCCAAAACTTTATCACAAGCAACACCAATAACCTGATATTATATACACTTACTTGGTTATAAGGCATGAAACACGACTGTGCAGCAATGGGACCTGAATACATTCTGAGTGCTCCGCCTACTAATCAAATACAACCTTCCCAACTTCCATGCACGAATACATTGCAAGTACATATGAACTAAGACCACGTGAGATAGAAATGTGTCAAATACTGATCATTAGAAGTCACTGAAACTTGTAAGTTCAAATGTAGAACACCTGTAAAGACAATGCAATCAATGTTTTCAAAGGCTGGTTTAAAAAGCGGAAACATGTAACTCCTCTAAAGGCATTGTAATCAATGTGCTCCAAAGTTGGTAAAAAAAAAAAAGCAGAAACATGTCACTCTTGCAAAAACAATGTAATCATGTTTTCAAAAGCTGGTTACAAAAACGAAAAAACACATAGCACGTGTAGTCATTGGTGCTTAGTGTACTCCAAAGCTGGTTTTAAAAAAAGCTGAAATACATAACACCTGTAAAGTCATTGGTGCTCATTGTTATTCAGAGCTGGTTAAAAAAGCTGAAACATACAATAGATGAAAACCGTCTGTGTCTAGTGTACGTCAAGCTGATATTTAAAAAGCTGATAAATATATGGTTAGAACACATTTCAACAAGAAAATCACACATCAGCATTGTACTGCATTTTACGAGCTTCATTGCTGCAGACCAATAAGTTAATGGTACCTCCTGGTTTAAGGTCCTCAGAAGCTATCGAGCTTGCTTCTGGATTTAAAAGTTCTATTTGTCTACTGCGCATAGCTTTTTTCTCTCTCTCAAGCGTCCTGTTCTAATTTCTTCTTACAATATCTACTAGTTTACATTTTTCATGAAACCTGAATTTTCTTTAATAACAGAATGGTTATGTAAAAGTTTTTCTCTAAAGCCTTTTAAACTTTTTTCTACTGACATCATTTATTCCTTTGTAGTTTTTGTCAAACCATAATTTTCTTTTGTAACAGAATATTTATGCCCTAAGTTTTCTCTTTTTCAAAATTAAATTTCTCCCTTTTACTTTTCATTCCTTTGTATTTTTGTCAAGTTTGAATTTTCTTCGATAACCGAATACTCAAATAATGTCTGGTTGTCTTAAAGGCAGGATTAGGTAAAGTAGTTAGGTTAATTTGTTGTGAATTTACTGCATGTTTAAATGGGTGGGGGTGTCGTGTTTGCAGAAATAAAAGCAAAGAACAGAAAGGTGGAGGAGGAGGAGAAGAAAAAGAAAATCTTGCAAATGTGTTTCTCTCCTTTTCCTTCTCCTCCTCATTCTTTTTCTTTTTGTCAGGACTATCACCTTGTTGAGATTTAACGTTCAGATTAAAAGAACGGATCCATTCACGATTCAACAACATAATTATTACATACAATCACTCATTCATTCTGTGCCTCAGCGCACTAGCCAATCATTACCACATCAAGGTAGTCACCATATAGTGGAAGAAGGAAACATGATTCATGGAAAACAAGCAACAGTTTTGATTGTTTCTCAAAGGATTCTAAAATCTTGCTCATGAACTGACAGCACATTAAAAGAATAGCTTCACACACACACACACACACACACACACACACACACACACACACACACACACACACACACACACACACACACATCAGTATCAATTCAACATCCCACATATAAGTGGAGTAGCCAGCATTAACGGTTAATGTTCAGCTGTTGTTTGTTGTTGTTGGTTTGTGTTAAACATGGTCTCAGCATATAACTAACATCGTCACACAAAGTACACAACAATCTCATTCTGTAAGTATTCACTTCTCTTCTTCTTTCCAAAATTAAGAAGAAAAACCATCTATTTGTTATTTCACTTAGGAGTCGTGGTATCTTTTCATGCACCAATAAGTTTCTTAGTCGCTTTAAGTGTGAAAAGCTAATACCCTCTCCTCTAAAAAAACCCACACCAACTTGTATTTGTTTTCCACCACTACTATTTCCTCATTTAAAAAAAATACAAAGAAAACGAAAGCAAAACACTTGCCTAAAAAAAGAACACAAAATAAAATTGAAAACACACCCAACCCAAAAACTTCAAGGAAGGGGATGTGAGAGAACTATAATGCATACGCGTTTTATGATCTTAAATCTTTTTACAGTACGTTATTGAGACTTTAAATACACATGACCCGAGAGAATCTATCTGGTCATTGTATTATTTCAACAGCTACCAACCACCACCGCTACCAAAACAACAAACGCAATAATGGAAAATGAAAACAACAACAACAACAAACAAAAACAAAAAATCCCACCAAAAAACCGAGTGTAAACAACTAACTCACAACAAGAAACTACTCGACAGTTTTGCTATTTTAGTATCAAATGGAACACAAAACCTTTCGATTTTTGGAATTTAGTCAAATATGATGGTTTTGTTCTGTTTTTTTTCTCTGGAGTACACAATTACATCTGCTCCTTTGCACATTCACCAGTGCATGAAACAAATGTCTGATATGTGCGCTCTCTTCTCTCTCTCTCTCTCCCTGTGCGCGCACATGTGCTTGCATCCATCACTCATCGTTGTTTCCCCTCTCTTTCTCTCTTGTTTCTGTCAATCTCTGTATCTCTCAGTTTCTTTTCAAATCCAACACCTATTATACTGTCAGAAATGACAAGCACAGTTTATCTCGATCTTGTACAACCACAGCACAAAAACACAGATAATCGATTCTTCTTTTCCTTCTTGATTTTGGGTTTTTTCTTCTTGGTCTTCTGTTTTCCTTTGTTGTCTTTCTGTTGGTCCGGATCTTTATCATACTCCTTGATCATGAACCGGTGATAGGACTTCATCTGCAGCAGGAAAACAGGACGTCGTGTTCACAAACAAGCGAAATGGAGGGGAAAAAAACCCACGAAGGTAACATGGCAAACGCTTGGCTGTACTTCGAAACATAGTTCAAGCTTGTAGCTTGTTGGTGCTGTGCAACTTATGTACTGTTAGCACTGCATTTTT
>CM054140.1:25023134-25028134 GCA_028751875.1 Rapana venosa
GCACAGTTCTCCTTGCTCAGGGGCATCCTGATCAAGTAACTGGTCTGCTCTGGATCTTCTTCGCCTTTACTGCCTCAACAGTGGCAAGTTCGGGATGCCTTGATTCGCCTGGAACAGTAGAGGGGACTGATTAATAATTAAAAAAAAAGAAAATGATAGAGGTTGACCATAGTACTGGTGGTGACATGTCAGTTTTTAAAATGTTAGTGATACTCCGTCAAAGAAAGTGTATTACTAGTGACTGCAGTCAATTGTCATACACTTTCTTTGACCACAGCCATCCAAAAATAAAAGTATTTCAGAACTTCTTACAATATTCATGTTTCCTGAATATAGATCTATTTAAACCAATCTTAACGTAGTCATCATCATCAGTCCCGTGACCTTGGCGGTCGTGGAGGAGACTCGAAAGACGATGCCGTGGTAAGCCTCCTCCATCCATCTCGGTCCTCGGCTCTGCGCAGTAGTGCCGAGACATTCATCCTGGTCCATTCTCTGATGTTGTCCATCCCTGACTTGTTCTGTCTTCCCCTCTTTCTGCCACCTTCGAGTGTTCCCTGCAGTACTGTTTTGGCAGAGTGTTGTGGCGGTGACGTGGCGAAAACCCTGTCAGCTTTTTCTTCTTGACGATGGTGAGAAGGGTTCCTGTGGACCTGCAGCGTGTTATTTGACTCTTGACAAATTCATTGGTCTTTCGTTCTCTCCAGGATATGCCCAGGAGTTTTCTATGGCATTTTGTTTCAAATGCTGGATTCGCTTTGCTGTTTCAGCAGTCAATGTCCAGGTTTCACTTCCGTACAGCAGGATAGTCTGAATTAGGGCTTTGTAGAGCTTTAGTTTGATTGGGAAACTGATCTCTTTTACTTTTCCATATGGTGGTGAGTTTTGTCATGGAAGATGTTGCCATGGCTAGTCTGACTTTGATTTCTGTCGTCGATCGCCCGTCCTTTGTGAGTGTAGCGCCAAGGTATTTAAAAGTCTTCCTCCTCCCGTTTTGGCCGTTCATGTAAATTTTAGCAGTGGCGTTGCTCGTGCTGTCACAAGTACTTTACTTTTTCCGAGCTCACCTCCATCCCATTTGCTCCAGCTTGTTCTCAAGTCTGGTCGTAAGATCTTGCAGCTCTGTGTTACTTCCGCCCATGAGGTCAATGTCATCGCAAACCGCAAGTTGTTGAGGGGTCTGCCGCCAATGGAGATGGTAGAGTGGAAGTCATGGAGGGTCTCTCTCATAATGTTTTTCCCGAACAGATTAACAGGACTGGAGATAACAGCATCCTTGTCGGACCCAACTGTGGTTTTGAAGTAGTCTCCGACCTGATTGTTCAGAAGGACTGCACTGCTTGCAGTGTTGTATAGTGCTTGGATGGTTGCACTAGTCCTTCTTCAATGCCAAACATTCTGAGGACCTGCCACAGGCCTTCGTGCCATACTCTGTCGAAGCCTCTTGAAGTCGATGAAGTTGTGGAACAGGTCTCTCTGATGTTGAAGATGTTTTTCCATCAGGATGTGGCAGTTAAAAATCTGTTCGAAATGTGCTCCCGCCTACCTGAACCCAGCTTGTTCCTCTGCAAGGTGTTCTTCTGCCTCCTTCTTGAGTCATTCAAAAATAACTTTGAGCAGATCTTGCTGGCGTGCTGATGAGGCTGATTGTTCTATAGTTTTGGGATTGGCGTAAATTCCCCTTCTTGGGCAGGGGTATGATGAGTGATTGTGTCCATTCTGTTAGCCCCTGTTTTGTCTCCCAAATCTTCTGGCAGATAGCTGTAACATGTGTGATGACTGTTTCGCCACCATGCTTGAGCAGCTCTGCTGGTATGTTGTCTGCTCCTGGGGACTTTCCTACTGGTAAACTGCGGATGACTTCTTCCCTCAGTATAGGTAATGGCGAGGGTACCCTTGATGTTGCTGCTTCCTCTTCTATTATGCTCTTGTCAGGTTGGATTGGGTAGTTGTATAGTTCTTGACAATACTCAGACCACCTGTTCAATGCAGCTGAGCTTTCTGTGAGGAGGTTTCCGGAGCTGTCTTCAATGACTGATGATTTGGTTTGAAGTGGTTTTGGTTTTGTGAGTTTCTTCAAGAGGTCGTATGCCTTTTTACTGTTGCCCACTTTCATGCTTTTTTCGATCTCATCACATTGATCACTGATCCACTTCTCTCTGGCCTTTAACATTGACTTCTTCACAAGATTTTTTGGCCTCCCGGTATTCTTTAGGGTTGGAAGACCTGGTTGGTTTCAGTGCTCTTCTTGTATCGCAGAGGTCCAAGATGTCATTGGTAGTCCATGGCTGGTGTTTATTCCTCTGACGACCGAGTACCTCCTCTGCTGTTTCTCGGACTGCCTCATTAAAGTTGTTCGGGAGGTCATTGATGTCATTGTCCAGGAGGGTTAATGCCGCAAAACGTCCGCCAAGCTTAGCTTGGAAGATCTCCTCGACATCTGGGATCTTTCAGTTTGTCACGTCAAATTTGATACGTGGTTTGCAGGCTGTTTGTTTTTCTTCAGTTTCATTTTTAATACCAGCAGCACAAGGTCGTGGTCGCTGCCTATGTCAGCTCCAGGGTAGGTTCTTGTTCTAGCTCTGTTGATGCTGGATTTGAAGCGCCGTGGTGTTAAGATAAAATCTATTTGGTTATGGATCTTGCCGTTTGGCGCATGCCAGGCTCCTCCTTGACTGCTTGTGGGGATAGAGGGTATTGGCAATGGTAAGTCTGTGGGTGCAGGCAAACTCCAGCAGACGTAGTCCCCTGTCGTTGGTCTCTCCAGTTCCAAATTGACCAACTGTTCTGGCCCATTGGTTATAAGAGTCAGGACCTACTTTGGCGTTAAAATCCCCTTAACGTAGTACAAGCAGTCAAAATGCAGGAATCTTCACGAACATTTTGTAGAATCATGGCGGCCAGCACACAGCCGGTATCCCCCCAAAAAATCAACAACAAAAAACAAACAAACAAACCCAAACAACAACAACAAAGTTACTGGATCATAACACAATGCCGACAATCAGCGGAACTATTGGAGTATACCTACTCTGAACATAGAGCTACACATGATTTTTAAAAAAATCCACACACACACCTCAATTTTCTGACGATCGTATGCGATTCCAGAGCAACTACACAGCGTGATCACGATCAGAAATGTCACATAAAACAAGCAAACAACTAGAAAATAAACGACCAACAACAAACAAAGCAATGAATCACACCTCACCTGAGTTGATTAAACTAAAGCTGTGTTTATATCTGGAAATGTGCATATTATATCTGTCACACTAACCATTCCCATGTTAAGTAAGATAACAACCATTGCATTTGTAAAGTATTATTCTGCTCCTATTTTGTCAGATAAACATCACCATTTGTCAGAAAGCTATTTCACTGGTGGGTTACCGTATCCCTTCTAGATTACAGTTGTCGTTGTGGTTGTTGTTGTTGTAGAGGTTGTTTGGTAACATGCCTGGGCTCTCCTAGGGCATCAAGTTTCAAACAAGCGTTTCACTTTTATTCAAACACTACCCCAATGAGGATGGACTGATCCGGTGCAAATCATTAAAACAGAGGCATGCATGCATCGATTTTGCAGAAGGTGGTTGATTAACTGAACAGAACGCAGTGGTCTACATGCACATCTTGTTAAGCATAGGATAGGCAAGTGTTCGTGAAACAAGATCAAGGCTCAAACCTGAAGCAAAAAATAACAACTACAACCGTTTTTGCTTCTACTACTGTCTAGATCTCTCGTTACGACCTTAGATAACTATTTCTGTCTAAACAGCTTGTGTGTGTTTGTTGTTGTTTCTTTGGAGAGGGGGATGTTGTTGGGTTTGTTTGGGGGGTGGTGGTGGGGTTGGTTTTTTTTAGTTTCTAATTTGGTAAGTGCTATAATCATTCTATGTCATTGTAGTTGAATATCCTCGTGTCGTTATCGTCAGGGTCTTTGTTATGGTCATTAGGATGACGATCATTACTGTCGTAATAATGACATTGATGATAACACCGACGATGACAAGAAGAAACAACATTGTTTCTTTACCACTATAAAATGACGTGATGATTATGATAACAATGGTGATGGTGATAACGGTTGGTGGTAGTTGTGACAAGAATGATAACAACAGCGATGAAAATAAAATACTAATTTATCCTCGTTTCTGGTTTTTAAAAAAAGATACACAAAAACGTAAACTGATTTAGTTTGAGTACCTTCACTGGCTGAGTCAAACAACCCTCCATCTGAATGTGCTAGTGACAGACAGTACCGCCAAATTATTTTAATTAGGAAGCAATATTTTCTCTATCCCTCTCTGCAGCCTTATTCTACACGGCTGTTACCAAGGTGAGCATAGCCACAAGACTCCACTGAAATGCGTATGTCTCCCCAGAAACGCGTAAATATCTGAACTTCAACTTCCAGGGTCCTCTGTTCTTTGCATCTTGTTCTATTCACATCTTTCAAACAGAACAGACTACACTGTAAGCCACAATCATCCACAAAGAAATGGCCACTCTGTCACACAGCTTGGACAAGAATAGTCCACTGGATCACTTTTCATAAGGAGAATACGACCCCACACATACTTTCCGGAGACGCTGACACTAACGATACCCAGCTGGGCACTGGCCTGTCAACCACACACCACAACACACACACACACACACACACACAAAAGAGAGAAAGAGAGAAGAGGAGAGAAGAGAGAGAGAGAGAGAGAGAGAGAGAGGGAGAAGACACACACAACAACTAGAGAGAAAGAGAGAGAGAGGGACACCACTGATCAAAAAGAGAGAATAGAAGCCAGAAAAGACAGAGGAATAGACGAAGAGAGAGAGAGAGAGAGAGAGGAGAGAGGAGGAGAACCGAGAGAGAGAGAGAGAGAGGGAAGACAAGAGAGAGAGAGAGAGAGAGAGAGGAGAGAGCAACACAAAGAGAGAAAGAGAGAGAGAGAGAGAGAGAGGGACACACACACAAAGAAGAAAAAGAGAGAGAGAGAGGGGGA
>CM054140.1:25033134-25035634 GCA_028751875.1 Rapana venosa
ATTAGGACTTTTAACTTTAACATTATCTCTATCTTCCGTGTGGCTGGCCATGTAATCAACTTGACCCTGCTCCACCAAGGGATTGATATGATGAGCTTTCATTTGATCGCTGATCGTTTCATGGGCATTAATTTACCTTCAAACAACACTGACCACCCTCTGTAGAATAACCAGAACAAAGTGGAGAAGACATGTTCAACAGTCATCACAACTGTTGATTTTTTAAAAATTATATACTCACACAGAGAAGTACAATATACATTAAATGCGCGCGCGCGCACACACACACACACAGGGGACGTAATAACTCAGCGGTCAGAACACTCGCTTTCCCCCAGACAAGGTTAAGCAGCATCGAGCGTGGTTACCAGTTGGATGGGTGACCGTTTGCGCGCTTTGGCTTCAGTACAGTTCCCTGGTTCACCCAGCTGGATATGGGTACCTGCCTCTTTAGGGTCTGGGAAGGTAAAGCAGCGAGGGAGAGGATATGGCCGCCGCCCTCAATATGCTGGCCTCTAGAGAAGCTGAGATTTCTGATGCCTTGCTCCCATACGACCACTTAGGTTATGGGACACCTTTACCTTTATGTATATATGTACGAAAGGAATAATAATACAAAGGCACTGATATGCACTAAAAGCCTATACAAAATGGAACACATCAAACATATACTTTGTTTAGGAAGAGTGATATCAACAGAACATTCGTACAGAAGATTTCAGTATTACCCAACAAAATTGTAAATATTATAAAAAAAATTAAACGTACATATTCACAGCTAAATAAAACACGAACACACTCTATTTAACCCATATCAAAACAGAATGCTATTTTCACCTCATTCAATAAGCGAAGAATTAACTTTGCAGCTGAAAGAGAATATACACAGAGCAGATAAGCAAAAAAAAATCCAGCCTACTCATACACGTATGTACCTCAACTGGTTAAACAAATACCCGGAAGAAACTCGAGTTGCACACGTTAAGTTGGCACAGTCTGTCTACTTTGGGTTTCAGTACAAGGTACAGTTGATCTTTTTGCGAGAGTACAGTTTCTTCAAGTATGCACAGCTGTCCTTGTCAGACCGAACAGACAGAAGTATGGAAGACAGCCCCAGCCACTTGGGACGAGGGGGGAGGGAGAGAAAACATAATAATCACGGAAGATCATACAAAAGAGTGCCTGAGTCATCCCACCTTGACCCGACTCTGCTGTTCAGTGAGAAGATCATAGCCTACTTCTTGAAGTTGTTTTCCAAGATACCTCTCTTCCGCCGCTCTAGGTTTCTTCACCCTCCCCGAGAGCGAGAGCGAGAGAGAGAGAGTAGAGAGAGAGAGAGAGAGAGAAGAGAGAGAGAGAGGAGAGAGAGAGAGAGAGAGAGAGAGAGAGAAGAGAGAGTGAGAGAGAGAGAGAGACAGACAGAGAGAGAGAGAGAGACAGAGAGAGAGAGAGAGAGGTGTGTGTGTGTGTGTGTGTGTGTGTACGCGCGCGTATGTGTGTTGTGTGTGCGCGCGCGTGTGTGCGCGTGTTTGCTTGCTTACTTGCCAGTGTGCTCTCACATACACACTGATGTACCATACATGTCATTCAGGTACTATTTACACACACATGAGTGCGCGCGTGCGCAAACACACACACACACACACACACACACACACACACACACACACACACACACACACACACGTATAGAAATGAATATTTCTGAGGGTGTCAGATTGCTGAGTTAGGTCACATACTGCGTTTCACATACAGCCCCTGAAAGTCAAAGGAGAGGGGAAGGTGGGGGGAGTGGGGGGGTATGGGAAGGTATGGGAAGCCAGTTTACAGTGAAGAGGACAGTGTTGATAATCAAAGGAACCTCCAGCAAGAAACAATAATTATACACAAAGCTGACCTACAACACCAGCGCTCTGCCGCAAGGAAGGAGGAGAGGAGAGGAAGAGGAGGATGAGAAGGAGGAGGACGGGGAGGAGGAGCAGCAGCAGCAGAAGAAGAAGAGGACGAGGAGGAGGAGGAAGAAGAGGAGGAGGATGAGGAAGAAGAAGAGGAGGAGGATGAGGAGAGGGAGGGGGAGGAGGAGGAGGAGGATGAGGAGGGGGAGGAGGAGGAGGAGGAAGAAGAGGAGGAGGAGGAGGAAGAAACATATAACTGGCAGCTTCAAGAGCCAAAGGAACTGGCACCTGGCTAACTACTGAAGATAATGAAGTCGCATTGTTTATTGCTTCTTTTAGAACATGTAAGTCTGAACAAATACCGACATCCCAATTTCAGAAGGGTACTATTCCACGAGAGTTTTACTCGACCACAGTGAGACTAGACTGAAATCAAAGTCGTCTATCCGTGACTGTGTTATCGCGCTTTTGTTGTATATCTGACAATCTTCATCTTCATCTTTAAGCAAAGATGTTCAGTAATCATTCCTGATGGCTATGTACCAATATAAGTGACGCTTTGAGTTCAAGCAAGAGGTGTTTAGGAATCATTTCTGACAGTTACG
>CM054140.1:25040634-25050634 GCA_028751875.1 Rapana venosa
TGGAAAGAGTCATACACGCAAAACTTCTCATCCGGTGTACTTCCTATCTCACAGAGATTCCCAGGTGGGATGAGTGAGTCAGAGTGCATGTTCTGGGTGACCCCCAGGTGTAAAGCTGGGAACGCACAACAACAACAACTTAGACATTAATGACAAAGGAAGAGATAGTGGCTGCCATCAAGACCCTCAAGAACGGCAAGTCACCAGGCCAGAACAACCTTGGTGCCGAACTGTTCAAGGCAGATTCTGAACTAGCAGCTGACATACTGCAACCACTGTTCACGGCTGCATGGAAGAACGAGAAAGTACCTGACGATTGGACCAAGGGAGTGATAGTCAAAATCCCAAGAAAGGAACCCTGAGCGACTGCAAACAACTGGAGGGAATCACTCTTTTGTCTGTGCCGAGCAAGATACTGGCCAAGATCATCATCAGAAGAATATCAGACGCTGTGGACGATGCACTGAGGAAGGAACAAGCAGGGTTCAGGAAGCAACGAGGATGTATAGACCAGATATTCACGCTCAGAAACATCATCGAACAGTGCACAGAGTGGCAAAGACAAATGTATGTGAAAATTTTTTGGACTTCGAAAAGGCATTTGACAGCATACACAGAGACAGCCTTTGGAGTATCCTTCGACACTATGGCATCCCATCGAAACTGGTAACACCTTATCAAGAACTTCTACGACAAACTTCAGATGCTCTGTGGGCCATAGCAACACTGTCTTCGAAGTCAAGACTGGAGTAAGACAAGGATGTGCAGTTCTCTTCAATCTGGCCATTGATTGGGTGATGAGGAAGACGACAGAAGACACCCCAAGAGGGATTCGCTGGAGCCTGTTCTCAACACTAGACGACCTTGACTTTGCGGATGACCTGGCGCTGCTGTGACACACACACACCAACATATCCAGGAGAAGACCAGCAGACTCCAAACATTCGGACAGCAAGTGGGGCTTCGTATTAGCACCAAGAAAACAGAGACAATGTCGCTCAATGTGAACACACCAGCCCCTGTGAAAGTGAATGGAACTGACCTGCGCCAGACAGACAAGTCACATACCTTGGCAGCATCATCAAACCAGGGGCGGCACAAAGAAGACATCTTCAACAGACTGAGCAAGACAGGAGTGTGTTTAGGGAGATGAACAATATCCGGAGATCAACTCAGTACAGCACCAACATCAAGATGAAGCTATACCAGAGCTGTGTTGTATCTGCGCTCCGTACGGTTCTGAGTGCTGAAGGATGACGGAAGCGGATCTTAACAAAACTTCGATCCTTTCACAACCATATGCCTCCGAAGAATTCTCCGGACCTTTTGGCCAGAGAAGATCTCCAATGAAGACCTACTACGAAATGCAGGCAGGAAGACATGGGAACCATCATCACCGGACGACGGTGGAAGTGGATTGGGCACATCCTCCGAAATTAAAAATGGTTTTTAAAAAAAGTATATAATAGGAAAACCTCTCCTTGTGCGGCCACTGCTAAGAAAGCCACAAGCAAACATAGGCCTATAATTATTCCACATGAGAGTGTTGCTCCTGCTGGAGGTGGTTCACACGCGGCAGTAGTTGCACACATGAAACAAACTGGACCAGCAGGCGAGAGATTAGAAGTTGGAGCTGTGCAACTGCCTGGTGACTAGTAGCGATAGACTATACCATCGGCAGCAGTTGGCCTATCGTATTGTATTGCATTGCATTGTATTGTATTGTATCGCATCGTATTGTGATGGACTGTATTGCACTGCATTTTACTGTATTGTTTTACATTTTACTGCATTGCATTGCATTCCGTTGTACTTATTGTATTTCATTGGGATGTACATCACTTTCCATCACAGCAGATTTCTCTGAGTGAAATTCGAGCTGCTCTTCCCGGAAATAGTGACTAAGAATAACGAAAAGTTGATCTGAGAGTGTTACTTCGACCCCAGGTTTGGGAGGAAAACAAATAAACCAAGGTTGCAGACGGACAGAAAAGAAGAGAGGAGATAAAGGAACACCTCAAGATAAATCAAGTGAATCATTTTTACATGACGGGAAAAGAAAAGAATCAAAGTAATAATATATCTTTAAAAAATGGTGGATCGGTGGTCTAGAGATAACGCGCCTGTCTAGAAAGCGAAAAGTCCGGGTTCGTATCCCGTCTGGGCCCGAAACTTTTCCCCCATCCATTAGACCATGAGTGGTGGTCTGGGCGCTAGTCTTTCGGATGAGACGATAAACCGAGGTCCCGTGTGTTACAGAAAATTATGCAGCGCACGAAAAAGAACCCACAGCAACAAGAGAGTTGTCCCTGGCAAAATTCTTAGAAAAAAGCCACTCTGATAGGGAAAGAAATACAGTTGCAGACCAAAAAAAAAAAAAAAAAAAAAAAGGGGTGGCGCTGCTCTTGTGGCGACGTGCTCTCCCCGGGGAGAGCAGCCCGAATTTCACGCAGAGAAATCTCGTGACTTAAAGTGGTATAAATAAATAAATAAATAAATGAACTGATGAAAGACTAAAAAGAATGAAGAAAACAAAAACAAGACTGAAAACCAAACCAAACAAAAGCAAAACAGAATAAAACAAACCAAAGGAAAAACACACACACACAAAATGAAAAAAGAAGGGAAAAAAGGAACAATGGCAAAAACAGAAAAAAGAAGGAATGAAAGAAGAAAAAAACCATTTTAATAAAGAATACGGGGTAACCGGTGATCTGCATACAGTTTTCCTTCACTGCCATGAAAGCTGGCAGCTGAGGCAGAAGAAGCGGCGGCCCAAGGAGAGCAAGGGAGAGTCTACAAGATCACCAAGAAAGTATGCAACAAATTTAAGAGGAGCGCTGGGGGACCAATCAGGATCAGACAAGGAAAACTGTTGACAACAGAGAAAGAGCAAGATGAAAGATGGGCTGAACACTTCCAGGAAGTTCTCAACCGACCACCACCTGACGAGACAGCCGACATCCCAGAAGATACAAAAGACTTAGACATTAATTGGCCCAGGCCAAAAGCTGTGTCAGTTATTGATGTCAGCTAATTGCCAAGGCCTACATTAAAATGTTGTTATGTTTAAAATGTTGTGTTGAGATTGCCTTCAGCCATGACAAGCTCTTAACATAACAACCTGCACTCTCCTTTATAGGAGAAAAAATCCTCTGAAGTCGGAGTATGGCTGCCTATGTGGCGAGGTACTTGGAAAGAGTCATACACGCAAACTTCTCATCCGGTGTACTTCCTATCTCACAGAGATTCCCAGGTGGGATGAGTGAGTCAGAGTGCATGTTCTGGGTGACCCCCAGGGTGTAAAGCTGGGGAACGCACAACAACAACAACTTAGACATTAATGACAAAGGAAGAGATAGTGGCTGCCATCAAGACCCTCAAGAACGGCAAGTCACCAGGCCAGAACAACCTTGGTGCCGAACTGTTCAAGGCAGATTCTGAACTAGCAGCTGACATACTGCAACCACTGTTCACGGCTGCATGGAAGAACGAGAAAGTACCTGACGATTGGACCAAGGGAGTGATAGTCAAAATCCCCAAGAAAGGAACCCTGAGCGACTGCAACAACTGGAGGGGAATCACTCTTTTGTCTGTGCCGAGCAAGATACTGGCCAAGATCATCATCAGAAGAATATCAGACGCTGTGGACGATGCACTGAGGAAGGAACAAGCAGGGTTCAGGAAGCAACGAGGATGTATAGACCAGATATTCACGCTCAGAAACATCATCGAACAGTGCACAGAGTGGCAAAGACAAATGTATGTGAATTTTGTGGACTTCGAAAAGGCATTTGACAGCATACACAGAGACAGCCTTTGGAGTATCCTTCGACACTATGGCATCCCATCGAAACTGGTACACCTTATCAAGAACTTCTACGACAACTTCAGATGCTCTGTGGGCCATAGCAACACTGTCTTCGAAGTCAAGACTGGAGTAAGACAAGGATGTGCAGTTCTCTTCAATCTGGCCATTGATTGGGTGATGAGGAAGACGACAGAAGACACCCCAAGAGGGATTCGCTGGAGCCTGTTCTCAACACTAGACGACCTCGACTTTGCGGATGACCTGGCGCTGCTGTCACACACACACACCAACATATTCAGGAGAAGACCAGCAGACTCCAAACATTCGGACAGCAAGTGGGGCTTCGTATTAGCACCAAGAAAACAGAGACAATGTCGCTCAATGTGAACACACCAGCCCCTGTGAAAGTGAATGGAACTGACCTGCGCCAGACAGACAAGTTCACATACCTTGGCAGCATCATCAAACCAGGGGGCGGCACAAAGAAGACATCTTCAACAGACTGAGCAAGGACAGGAGTGTGTTTAGGGAGATGAACAATATCCGGAGATCAACTCAGTACAGCACCAACATCAAGATGAAGCTATACCAGAGCTGTGTTGTATCTGCGCTCCTGTACGGTTCTGAGTGCTGAAGGATGACGGAAGCGGATCTTAACAAACTTCGATCCTTTCACACCATATGCCTCCGAAGAATTCTCCGGACCTTTTGGCCAGAGAAGATCTCCAATGAAGACCTACTACGAAATGCAGGCAGGAAGACATGGGAACCATCATCACCGGACGACGGTGGAAGTGGATTGGGCACATCCTCCGAAATTAAAAATGGTTTTTAAAAAAAGTATATAATAGGAAAACCTCTCCTTGTGCGGCCACTGCTAAGAAAGCCACCAAGCAAACATAGGCCTATAATTATTCCACATGAGAGTGTTGCTCCTGCTGGAGGTGGTTCACACGCGGCAGTAGTTGCACACATGAAACAAACTGGACCAGCAGGCGAGAGATTAGAAGTTGGAGCTGTGCAACTGCCTGGTGACTAGTAGCGATAGACTATACCATCGGCAGCAGTTGGCCTATCGTATTGTATTGCATTGCATTGTATTGTATTGTATCGCATCGTATTGTGATGGACTGTATTGCACTGCATTTTACTGTATTGTTTTACATTTTACTGCATTGCATTGCATTCCGTTGTACTTATTGTATTTCATTGTGATGTACATCACTTTCCATCACAGCAGATTTCTCTGAGTGAAATTCGAGCTGCTCTTCCCGGAAATAGTGACTAAGAATAACGAAAAGTTGATCTGAGAGTGTTACTTCGACCCCAGGTTTGGGAGGAAAACAAATAAACCAAGGTTGCAGACGGACAGAAAAGAAGAGAGGAGATAAAGGAACACCTCAAGATAAATCAAGTGAATCATTTTTACATGACGGGAAAAGAAAAGAATCAAAGTAATAAATATATTTTAAAAAAATGAACTGATGAAAGACTAAAAAGAATGAAGAAAACAAAAACAAAACTGAAAACCAAACCAAAACAAAAGCAAAACAGAATAAAACAAAACCAAAGGAAAAAAACACACACAAAAAACGAAAAAAGAAGAAAAAAAAAAGGAACAATGCCAAAAACAGAAAAAAGAAGGAATGAAAGAAGAAAAAAACATTTTAATAAAGAATACGGGGTAACCGATGATCTGCATAGTTTTCCTTCACTGCTATGAAAGCTGGCAGCTGAGGCAGAAGAGGCGGCGGCCCAAGGAGAGCAAGGGAGAGTCTACAAGATCACCAAGAAAGTATGCAACAAATTTAAGAGGAGCGCTGGGGGACCAATCAGGGTCAGACAAGGAAAACTGTTGACAACAGAGAAAGAGCAAAATGAAAGATGGGCTGAACACTTCCAGGAAGTTCTCAACCGACCACCACCTGACGAGACAGCCGACATCCCAGAAGCTACAAAAGACTTAGACATTAATGACAAAGGAAGAGATAGTGGCTGCCATCAAGACCCTCAAGAACGGCAAGTCACCAGGCCAGAACAACCTTGGTGCCGAACTGTTCAAGGCAGATTCTGAACTAGCAGCTGACATACTGCAACCACTGTTCACAGCTGCATGGAAGAACGAGAAAGTACCTGACGATTGGACCAAGGGAGTGATAGTCAAAATCCCCAAGAAAGGAACCCTGAGCGACTGCAACAACTGGAGGGGAATCACTCTTTTGTCTGTGCCGAGCAAGATACTGGCCAAGGTCATCATCAGAATAATATCAGACGCTGTGGACGATGCTTTGAGGAAGGAACAAGCAGGGTTCAGGAAGCAACGAGGATGTATAGACCAGATATTCACGCTCAGAAACATCATCGAACAGTGCACAGAGTGGCAAAGACAAATGTATGTGAATTTTGTGGACTTCGAAAAGGCATTTGACAGCATACACAGAGACAGCCTTTGGAGTATCCTTCGACACTATGGCATCCCATCGAAACTGGTACACCTTATCAAGAACTTCTACGACAACTTCAGATGCTCTGTGGGCCATAGCAACACTGTCTTCGAAGTCAAGACTGGAGTAAGACAAGGATGTGCAGTTCTCTTCAATCTGGCCATTGATTGGGTGATGAGGAAGACGACAGAAGACACCCCAAGAGGGATTCGCTGGAGCATGTTCTCAACACTAGACGACCTTGACTTTGCGGATGACCTGGCGCTGCTGTCACACACACACCAACATATCCAGGAGAAGACCAGCAGACTCCAAACATTCGGACAGCAAGTGGGGCTTCGTATTAGCACCAAGAAAACAGAGACAATGTCGCTCAATGTGAACACACCAGCCCCTGTGAAAGTGAATGGAACTGACCTGCGCCAGACAGACAAGTTCACATACCTTGGCAGCATCATCGAACCAGAGGGCGGCACAAAAGAAGACATCCACAACAGACTGGCAAGGACAGGAGTGTGTTTAGGGAGATGAACAATATCTGGAGATCAACTCAGTACAGCACCAACACCAAGATGAAGATATACCAGAGCTGTGTTGTATCTGCGCTCCTGTACGGTTCTGAGTGCTGAAGGATGACGGAAGCGGATCTTAACAAACTTCGATCCTTTCACACCATATGCCTCCGAAGAATTCTCCGGACCTTTTGGCCAGAGAAGATCTCTAATGAAGACCTACTACGGAGATGCAGGCAGGAAGACATGGGAACCATCATCACCGGACGACGGTGGAAGTGGATTGGGCACATCATCCGAAGAGACCCACAGTCAATCACAAGAACACCATTGCACTGGACCCCAGAAGGAAGGAGAAAGAAAGGAAGACCAAAATCAAGGTGGAGGAGGACTGTAGAAATTGAGACGAAGGCCATGCAGCACTCTTGGGGATCAGTGACTAGGTTGGCCCAGGATAGGCAGGAGTGGAAGCGCTTTGTTGCTGCCCTACACACCACTGGGTGTAATGGTTAATGATGATGATGACTATGAATTCAATTAAAACTTTTTGAAGACCTATCTGGCCAAGCACTAAAATCAGTCATACCTGCAAACTTCTCATCCAGTGTGGTGTATCTATGGCCTCAAAGCGATTGTCAGGTGGGACAAGTGAGACAGAGTGCATAATTATTACTCTGGGGATGGATGACTTCCAGGCTGTAAAGCTGCAGGAACACTCAACAACAACGTGCTTACACACATCCGGATTCAAACAATGCATCGTTGGTGGTGCCTCTTTTTCTACCGCTGGTCCGTTGATAGAGAATGACCTCCCACTCTCGCTTCGCCAAAAACCTTCTTGTGACACTTTTAATTCCAGCTTCAAGACATACTTATTTAAAACCTAAGAGTTTTATCTCATATCTGCCCCTGCCTTCAACAGTCTGCCAGTGTTTCACCTGTGTGTGTGTGTGTGTGTGTGTGTGTGTGTGTGTGTGTGTGTGTGTGTGTGTGCGTGTGCGCGCGCGTGCGTGTAAAACTGAGTTTTAAATCCCCCCCAACTATTTGTGATAGGTTGCATGTGTAAGAGTAGGCTGAATGCAACCGCTTTGATTTGTTTTTACCAGATATAGAGCTATATAAATTCCATGTTAATAATAATAATAATAATAATAATGATCATGATAATAATGTTATGATTATCATTATTATTACTTAAAAAAAACAAACCATGTCAGTATTTCAAAGAGAGGCACTGACTTCAAGGCTTCAACAATTTTAACAAAAACCCCACGTCTTTCGACTGATCATCGAACAGTCAGTCACCCGGCAGCATCACAGGTTTGGCAAGCTCAACAATTCTGCCGGGAGAACTTTTGTGGCTGGAGAGGTGCTTCAGCCATAGACCCTCCAAGGACACTGGTGCCAGAACTGGAATAATGCCAGGCTCGGATGCATACTGGCAGTTAATGAATGAGTCCGAGCAATGCGACTATCAGTTTGTTTGTTTTGTGTGTGTGTTTGTGTGTGTGTGTGTGTGTGTGTGTGTGTGTGTGTGTGTGTGTGTGTGTGTGTGTGTGTGTGTGTGTGTGTGTGTGTGTGTGTGAGAGAGAGAGAGAGAGAGAGAGAGAGAGAGAGAGAGAGAGAGAGAGAGAGAGAGAGAGAGAGAGAGAGAGGCGGAGATGGAGAGATAGAGACAGACAAAGGGTGTTGGATTTCCTAAGTCAGGGGCACAAATCCGGCTCTGACAGAATCATACGTTTGAGCGTCATACTTATTTAACAATACCGGGAATTTCCTTTCGTCTCTATTTTAAGGGACATGGTAATTTCTGCAAACGATATCCTAGACGATTGCACAAGCATTTATGAAACATAGGCATATGGCAGTTTTCCGAATAATGATTAACGATATTATTGTTGGGCGTTTGCCAGGTTAACAGCCTAGGATTACCCAAAATTTGTGTTCTGTCTCACTCATCACACCTGGGAATAATAATAATAATATAATATGGATTTTATATAGCGCTGAATCTTGTAAAAACAAACAAATCGAAGCGCTTGCACTCAAATCATTTACACGCATGCAACTCTCCTTAAACATAATGAACAACATGTTTCTAATCCATGCGCGCGCACGCACGCACGTATACACGTGCGCGCACACACACGCACACTCGCGAACACACTTAGGAGGTGAAGGATGCTGTTGAAAAGTAGGGACAGATATGAGGGGAAAGTCTCAGGTAGAAAATAAGTGTGTTTTGAGGTATCAAATGAAGGCTTTTGGCGATGTGAAAGAGGGAAGTCATTCCAGGTGGATGGACCAGAAATAGAGAAAGAGCGACAGTGGTTTGTTTGAATCTGGGTGTTCGAAAGCACATAGTATCTGCGGCTGAACGAAGGGAACGGGATGGAGTATACAGGTGAAGACAGTTACAGAGATAAGAGGGTGCAGATTTGTGGAGACATTTGAAACAGAGGGTATTGATCTTCTACTTCAGTCTTTGTGAGACAGGCAGCCAGTGAAGAGGTCCCAGAAGAGAAGTGATGTGTTCACCACTATCATACGATGTGAAGTTTGCCTGTATGACTCTTTCAAGTACCGCTACGTAAATGCAGCCATATTCCGACTTCAGAGGATCGTTTTTTTCTCCTGTAAAGGAGAGTGCAGGTTTTTATGCTCCAAGCTTTTTCATGGCTGAAGACTATTTCATCATAAAGTTTAAAGTGCAATAACTGACAAAGCTTTTGGCCTGAGCCATATGCTGACAATAAAAAAAATCCACATCTAATTCACACACACACACACACACACACACACACACACACACACACACACACACACACACACACACACACACACACACACACGCATTCATTCATTCATCCAGTACCCACACGGGGACTCGCATTGTGCTTATTCCATTATCCTCGAAACATAATAATAATAATATTAAAAACTCTCTCTCACGTCATACCCTTGTACGCGCACCACACGCACGCACGCACACACATACACACACACACGCACACACACACACTGGCTTCAAGAAAGCACGAGCGTGTGCCCACGTGCGCGCGCGCGCGCGAGATCAATACACACTCCAACAGATCTATACAGTCCAGGGCCGCAGACTCTGCCACAGCAAATGATCATAGTACAATAAAAGCTAGACAGACGATGAGGCAGATGCACACAATCTTACCTTATGATTATTACTTTGTGATCACAGAAGAAATGAAGAAAGCCCA
>CM054140.1:25053134-25060634 GCA_028751875.1 Rapana venosa
GATACCGGCAAAACTGTGGAGTCATAATTCTAAGACTCCGCACTGGGCACAACAGGCTAAATCACCACATGTCCACAAAGCTGAAACTCGTTCCTTCTCCCTTATGTGCCTGTAGTAAAGAAAACCAGACTGGCGAACACATCTTTCCCAGGCGCGCGCTATTCAGTGACCTGAGGAGGAAGACTGTGTGTCCTATGGAGATAATAACCCTGCAAACCAAGCTGTACGGCCCACGAGAGGAGCTGGAAAGGACTTGCCATGAGTTTTCCCCAAACACACCTGACCGTGTAAAAAGCGAAGGAGAGAAGAAGAAAAAGACGGGCGAAACTCTATAGGAAAGGGCCACTGCTATAGAAAATGAAATACAAAGGCAGACAGGCATAAAAAATATAAAAGAGTGGCGCTGTTTTTGTATCCACTTGTTCTTCTTGAGGAGAGCTCATTTTTCATATGGGAAATCGCGCTGACTGAAAGAGATATATAATACAACACAGTACAATACCATTGTACACACACACATACACACACTCCTGTCTAATATAATTTTCTAGGGATAGACTTAAACACACAACACACACATCGCGCGCGCAGACCCCCCCCCCCCACCAAACATGTACACACACACATGTAGCCCCCCCCCCCCCACCCCCCACACACACACACAATGTACACACACATGTACACACACACACATCTGTCTAAATCATTTCTATTGATAGACCTCCTCTCTCCACGCACACACACACACACACAGCGCGCGCACACACACACGCATGCATGCACATGAGGCCACACACACATGTACACCCACACACACAACACACACATGTACACCACACACACACACCGCCGGCTCTCTCATAACGACAGAACAACCAGGATCCAGTTCACTGCGCACGTGGAGATATTTCTGAAAAAGACTTTCATACGCCGTGTCACCCTGTCCATACCTCGCCTATCCTCTGACTACGTGGCTCTATCGACCTCCCCGTCCGTTTCTCAAACACGTACTATGCACGCGCGCGCTCGCACGCACGCACGCACACACAACGCTCACTCACCACACACACACACACACGCTCTCTCTCTCTCTCTTCGACACACACACACACACACCACATATATATATATATATAATATATATTATATATAATATATATATATATATAATATATATATATAATAATATATATATATATATATATATATAAATAAAATGTATGTATATATATTCTACACACACAATGTGCGCGGGCGGACGCAGGCACGCACGTGCGCGCGCAATTGTATTATGCATGTAAGTGTGACCATCCACTTAATTTGTTTTCGAAGAATTGGCTGATAAAAAATATGAAACAGTTAACTATCTCACAATATAATTATTTTACAACCATAGACTCGACAATTCTGGTGAGGGTTTTTTTTGTTTTTATTTGTTGGGTTTTTTTTGGGGTGGGGGGTGGGGTGGGTATGGGGGGTTGCTAAGAGAATGCAACCAAGAAAATTTGAGCCTAACTGTCATGATTAAGTGCAATACTGGGTTGTTTTTTTCTTGTGGAAACAGATAAATAAATCAAATATCTGCCTGGGGATCAATGGGTTGGGCCTTGTGCGATGGAAAAACCTCGAGTTTCTGTGTTATGTGCTTAAGCATTTTTACATAACCATACACACCTTTCATCCCCCCCCTCGAAACACACACATACCCCCCCCCCCCCCCCTCCACACACACACACTACATTGTCTCTGCTTAACCTGCTAGTAGATTTTGACCCATGTTTTTAGTTGCTTTCTTTATCTTCTTCTTTTGCTTGGTTTTCTGTTGGGTTTTTTTTTTTGCCTCAGCAGACAGACTAAACGTAGCAAATGCTCAACTGGGATGTTACGCACAAAGTGAAATTGCGTTGACTTTTCGAAACTGACACTTGCCGGATGTGTTTCTTCATAATATATCGTAAAATGACCTGTCGGCTTCATGAGTCGACACAAGTGATAAAATCTGTAGTTTTGCCTTTTCCCCCACCTTCTGTGGTTTTCCCCAGTACGATATGAGAGCAACTGTGCCAGTCATAACTGACTTGGTTTCGAGGCTTTTTTCACGCAAACTTTAGTAAGACAGTAGCCCGGTTTCTATTTAAAAACTTACAGGATAGATAGTGCAGGTCTATGTAACAAAACTGGGACTTGTCGATAACACACACACACACACACACACACACACACACACACACACACATACACACACACAGTCACACACACACACACACACACACACACACTCACACACACACACACACACACACACACACACACACACACACACACACACACACACACACACACACACACTTGTTATATTCATACATACCTTGCCTTGTATGAGATCGAGCGATTGACAGATAGATGAAAATCAATGTTGACTATCTATTCTACAAACTGTACATAATCAAAGATAAAGCTTAAGGTCAAACTGAAATACAAATTAGGTCCACAACCGTAACTTATTTAGTGACATTAATCACCAAAATCACCCACTTCCTAAACTTGGAAGTACACGTGCATGCGTATGTGTTTATGCACGCGCCTGCGTGTGCGTTTTGTGTGTGCGCATGCGTACGTGCACATACGTGTGTGTGTGTGTGTGTGTGAATCAAAGACAGGACCTGTAGGACAGAGGTGTGTGTTTGTGTGTATGTGAGAGATGGAGAGAGAGGGGGAGGGGGGGGGGGGGGGGGGGGGGGGGGGGGGGGGGGGGGGGGGGGGGGGGGGGGGGGGGGGGGGGGGGGGGGGGGGGGGGGGGGGGGGGGGGGGGGGGGGGGGGGGGGGGGGGGGGGGGGGGGGGGAGGGGGAGAGGAATTGAAGAATTTCGGAACTTTCACCACACACACACACACACACACACACACACACACACACACACACACACACACACACACACACACACACACGACGACGACGACAGGAATGAACACAGGTCTATCTACACTAGTATAGGATGGAAGCGACAACAAAATTCTGTTTCAGACAGTCTGGGGAGGATGAGATGGAGGTGGTGGGGGTCGGGGGGTGGGGGGACGATAACTCTGACACCAACAGAAACCTGCATCACGGATCCTGAACACCTGCTTCATTTTTGGAACTCTCTCTCTCTCTCTCTCTCTCTCTCTCTCTCTCTTGTCCAGCATGTGGAGAAGAAGAAGAAGACGAATTTCATTTTTTGTTTGCTTGTAGAACTTATCATGACATTCGCCAAAAAATTGCTTTTTTGACAAACCCAACCAACAGGTCCACCAATCTTGTACAAAAGGTGTTATCTTCAAATAATATGTCCGAGCTTAAATCTTTAGCAATATATATAACGCAGGCTCTAGATAAACGTAAGCACACTATGAATGAAACGGATCCTATACGTAATAACTGAAAATATTGGTTGGCATTTATCTGGACTTTGGATTATTACGCATGTCCTTTTCATATTCATTCCTATGTTAATATGTTACTTACAATTACCCCCTTTGACTGATGGGCTTGTAGCTTTTGTCAAATAAAATTCGTTCATTCGTTCATTCATTCATTCTCTCTCTCTCTGAGGAATTGCAATCAAGCCTATTTCTCACAAGAGCACACCAAAGCCAGTAATTCTTACGTCAGATCAGCCACGTGTGTGTGTGTGTGTGTGTGTGTGTGTGTGTGTACGCGCGCGCGAGCGAGCGAGAGGGCGTACATGTGTGTGTGTGTGTGTATGTGTGTGTGTGTTGTGTTCGTGCGATGTGTGTGTGTGTGTGTGTTTTGCGTGCGAGCGCGCGCGAGTGTGTGTGTGTGTGTGTGTGTCTGCGCTCGCGCGCCCACCCACATATATTTCTCTCTCTCTCCCTCCCTCCCTCTCCCCCCCCCCCCCCCCCCTCTCTCTCTCCTCTCTCTCTCTCTCTCCCAAGTTAAATAAAATAAAATGAGCGCCTGTGCAGAGAAAATAGAACAGACGTAATTGTTCGTGCCTATGAATGGCCAAAGGCTTCCAAGATAACAGTAGTGTAGACTTCTCATATGTGCCAGCCAACCCTCCTCCTACTATACCCCCACACCACCCTTCCTTGCTCCCCCATATCCCGCTGATCCTTTCCCAGCTAGACACGAGAAAAGGCGAAGACAATTGTTGTTACTGTAGCAAAGGGCACCTTCCACTTTCTCAAGAAGAAATTACCGAGAAAATCAACCCGAGTAGGCCTACCTAATTTTAGCTCAGACTCATGAGAACGGTGGAAAAGAAGAAAAAAACAAACAAACCCCACCCTGGGATTTATATTATCATTTAAAAAAAATTCTTTTAGTTTGAGGATAATGGAACAAGCACGCATGTGCTTTCCTCCCCCCCCCCCCCCCCCCCCCCTTCCAGTCCTCGTGTGTATGCAGTTTTGTACATTTTTCGGTCGTTCCCATCGGCACGCAATGGCCTACTCTTCCGAAAAGCGGAACGGGTTTTAACGTGTGCGCAAGATGTTCTGTTTGGGTTTAAAGTGTGTGTGTGTAGTGTGTGTGTGTGTGTGTGTGTGTGTGTGTGTGTGTGTGGTGTGTGTGTGTGTGGTGGGCGAGAGAGAGAGAGAGAGAGAGAGAGAGAGAGAGAGAGAGAGAGAGAGAGAGAGAGAGAGAGAGAGAGACAGACAGACAGAGAAGAGACAGAGAGTAAGAACTTTCCATCCTTATTTGCTTTATTGAAGAAGCAAAACATATAAGGACATAATAAACAAACCTACGGGATGATATATTTTTTTTACATCATTGTAAATTTTCATACATTGACAATAAAAGGAAAAAAAATGTAAGTATAAAAAGCTTGAGAATTGATCGTAACGTTCTGTTTTCATAGCGTATGCACTGAGGACGAAAAACAACCCTTTCTGGTTGTTTCAGTCATACAAAACTATTATCGCAACAACAAATCCATATCTTTGTTGTTTGCTTTAACATATGGTTTTATATCACTTACTTGAATTTTAGCACATATCATAAGCTGTTATTATTGCTGTTATTATTACACAGTATCAACAGCTTGTTTGCTTTAACATGTGAATTTATATCAGTTACTTGAATTTTAGCACATATCATAAGGTGTTATTATTGCTGTTATTATTACACAGCATCAACACCACGACGACAACAACGATGATGATGATGATGATGATAAAAGAAATAACAAATATTTTGATGGTGGTGATGATGATGATGATGATGACGATGATGATGATGATGAGGAGGAGGAGGAGGAGGAGGAGGAGAAGAAGAAGAAGAAGAAGAAGAAGAACGGCGATGGTGACGATGACGACGACGGTGATGATGTTACCAACACAATCATCCTCGTAAGAAGGAGCATGTCATATTACACAATGAATCAATACAGCCAAGAAGAATCATCTTATAAGTCAGAATGAATCAGACAAAGAACAAGCAAAAGTCAGGAAGCAAAGAGAAGGAGAACAACAGGAGGAGAGTGGGTAGAAAGAGGAGGATGAGAAAAGAGAGGGAGAGGAAGCAGAGGAAAAGGATGGGGGGGGGGGGGGGGGGGGGGGGGGGGGGGGGGGGGGGGGGGGGGGGGGGGGGGGGGGGGAAGGAACAAACGAAGCCTTCATTCCTGCCTTACGCAAAGAGAGAGAGAGAGGGAGAGAGGAGAGAGAGAGAGAGAGAGAGAGAGAGAGAGAGAGAGAGAGAGAGAGAGAGAGAGAGAGGGGGGGGGGGGGGGGGTTCTGGTAAAGCGGACAGAAAGTCAAACAAATGATTCTTTCAAGAAATTGCCCTGATATATTGCGATATGTCTGACGCCGTCTCCCACTCGCTGGTGTAGTTCTGAAGACCATCATGATTATTATTTGAAAGGCAGCAACACACAGGAGCACACATTGCTCGTCCGCGCTAGCACACCAGCGTGCACGTACCAGGCGAGTGCGCGCGCGCGCGCGCACACACACACAGGTATATTCATTCTTTCTCTCTCTCTCTCTCTCTCCTCTCTCTCTCTCCTCTCTCTCTCTCTCTCTCTCTCTCTCTCTCTCTCTCTCTCTCTCTCTCTCTTCTCCACACACACACACACACACACACACACACACACACACACACACACTGTAGGCAGGCACTGACACTTATAATCACTAGGAGAGAAGAGCAAAAGTATGTTACTGGCAGCCAAAAATATGGGGGCTCTGCGTGAATGGAAAACTAACAAGAGAAAATAAAAGAAACAAAGAAAGAACTAAAGGGGGGAGGGGGGGGGGGGGGTGAAAGCACAGAAAAACGAGGTATAGGAGGGGGAAGAGGAGGAGCAGGAAGAGACACAGCAGCAGAGGAAGAAGAAAATTTCATTTCATTTCACGTTGTGTTTTTTAAAGCCCCACCGACTGCGAAGACCACATCAGCACTGTCACCTTTACATCAATTTCAGCAACCCCAGTAGCATTTACCTCATGTTCAAAACCAACATCATCGAAGAAGAAGAAGAAGAAGAAGAAGAAGAAGGAGGAGGAGGAGGAGGAGGAGGAGGAGGAGGAGGAGGAGGAGAAGAAGAAGGAGCAAAAGGGAAGAAGAAGAAGAAGAAGAAGAAGAAGAAAAGAAGAAGGTGATAATGTCGAGGAAGACGAAGAGGAACAGATAATTATGGCAAACCAACTAATCGCTTGTCTTGTTAATAAATTCATGCAAAATTGAGCTTTAAAAAACAGCCCAAACCCAGTGACAATATTGTGCTGTATTGTATTGTACTGTATTGTATTGTACTGTATTGTATTGTACTGTATTGTATTGTACTGTATTGTATTGTACTGTATTGTACTGTATTGTATTGTACTGTATTGTACTGTTTTGTACTGTATTGTATTGTACTGTATTGTATTGTACTGTATTGTACTGTATTGTATTGTATTATATGTCACTCTCAGTCACGGGAGATTTCTTTGCTGAAACTCGGGCAGCTCTCTCCGGGGAGAATGCGTCGCCACAAAAGCAGAGCCACCCATTATTATTTTTGTTGTTCTGTCTTTGTATATATTTCCCCACGAGAGTACCTTTTTTCTTAAAAAATTTCCCCCCTGAGCAACTCTCTTGTTGCCACGGATTCTTTTACTTGCGTTAAACGTGTGTTGCACTTGTGACCTCGATTCACCGTCTCATCCGAAAGACTAGTAATCAGACCACTACTGAAGATCTAGTGGACGGAGAGAAAAAATTGTGACAGACCTGATATGGCCTCTGTGGTTGGCGGGGCTGTAAACAACAGGATTGGATTAGATTGAGCAACAAAAAAAATTCAATTTCAAACGGGGATCGAACCCCAGAATAGACAGGAACGTTACCTCTTGACTACCCAGCCACCGATAATGTACAGCTACACAGGCATCCACCAACTCCTGCCTTTAACTGGGTAGTGGTCAGTCAGCCTGACAACAACTGCCTTATCAATCAACTAGCCAGAAAACCACGTTAGCCAACTGACCAACAAACCATTCAATCAATAGC
>CM054140.1:25070634-25073134 GCA_028751875.1 Rapana venosa
GAGAGAGAGAGAGAGAGAGAGAGAGAGAGAGAGAGAGAGAGAGAGGCAGGCAGACAGACAAACAGACAGACACTCAGAAGGATGAAGGGGATGCATCGCATCAGTGACGCAGCAGTCACTTTACCAAAATGTCAACAAAGCTGAAATTTTTCCCCCTGCAGTAACAACTCGCAGAATAAGCTCAGGGAATTATCCATTAAAGCCAACGCTACCTCAAAGGAAGAGGCAGGGAAGTCATCAGAGAATGCTTTATTCACTTCGCGTCTCTTACCCCATTACACTAATAGTTTACTTCTTGTTTGGCAAAAGTTACTGTTCACATTTTTATGTTGACAAAACTCCCCCCCCCCCCCTTCCTCAAGGCTAATTAAAACAAAACCGGGACAGACATTGGTGTGTTTTGTTATAGCCGGTGTAGCACTTTTGAGAGAGAGAGAGAGAAGGAGAGAGAGAGAGAGAGAGAGAGAGAGAGAGAGAGAGAAGAGAGAGAGAGAGAGAGAAGAGAGAGAAAAGAGAGAAACAAAAAAGCGTGTTATGTAGTTACATGGACACGTGTTTATGAGTTGCTAATTAATGGTTTGGTTTGATGTTGTCTGCAGTTTCCCAAGGCACCTGGTTACATTGCTGATCAGCCTTCACACAGACCGGCAGACCACGACAAAAAGGAACAGACAACATTGCAGGTTCTTCACAATCCACAAGGGCGTCAGACAAGGAAGCGCTCTCTCGCCTCAGCTGTTCAGCTTGTACACGGTTCAGGTAACGAGAGAGGAACAGATGGAAGAACTCGGCGTTTAGACTGGCGGGGAAGAAATCACAAACATGGGGTCCGCGGATGACACTTCTCTCGTCTCAGTCTGCTAAGACAATGTGCGAACAATCCTAGACAAAGTACATGGAGCAGGCGGAACTGCAGACCTGAACCTCAATGCCAAGAAGATTGGGGTTGTGCGGACTGGTGTATCCGTGCATGGAAAACACACAAGTTGATGGAGAACTACTAAAATTGTTGAGCATTTCAAACACCCTGTGTGATGCAAATCAGCCGATGTCTCAGGCACCAAAGACATTAAAGCCAGATTTGCCCAAACTATATATAAAAAAAAGTATGGTCCATCCCACCAACGCTTAGAAACACGGTTATCTAGGAGTAACGCTAAAACTTAAAATTCTGTGAAATCTAATTTGGCCCGTTGTCTCATATGGAAGTGAAGGATGGACTTTCTTAACGCTGCAGGTAAAAACAGAATCAAAAGTGCAGAGCTGTGGTTCTACTGGAGATTCCTAAGAATAAGCTAGATCAAAAGATGAGCAGACCAAACCAGTTTGGAAGAACTGAACACAAATCTGGAACTTTAACGTGTAGTTAGGAAAAGGCAAATCAAATATTTTGGTCATGCCATGAGAGATCAGAGCTGCCATGCAATGAAGGCTGCGGCCCAGGGCAAGAGTAAGGGCAAGAGAAAACCGGGAAGACCACATGGTCAAGTTGACGAGCTGCCGAAAGATGAAATCTAAGGGTCTGAAGACAGAAGGGGATGAAAACAAATGATGTGCACGAATCAGCGGCTACTGTGAAAGAGATTATGCTGACAACAAGGGATAGGTCATGCTGTAAGCCATTTATTTGTTGTTACTGTTAACATTTATTCGTAAAAGAATTAGAAAGAAACAAAAAACAAACAAAAACACAAAAAAGAAAAGACTAATAGCATACAAATGGTCATTCATGAAGAATGCATATTATTTCTTCTGGAACAGATATCTATTTAAGACCCAACTTTTCTTGCAGCTAGTTAACTTCGGGAAAGGCTATGAATGGTGCCTATATTTCAGTCTTCTGGAGTAGAACTCAAACCTACCTCATCTTCATAGCGCTCCAGTGATTTCCCATATTATCTGTCTGTCAGCAGGTAATAACAAAATCCACCTAGACTGAAGCCCTTCAAGTCATGGTAACCTTTGCTCTGTTGACTAACACGATACTGTCTTTGGACAGATACTTAATTAAACAATCACCTCCCCGGAATGGAATTGTGGCCCTGACATCAAGCTGTGTCAGTTATTGATGCATTAAACTGTTGTTCTGCTTAGGATTGTTGAGATCATCTTCATCCATGACAAACTTCTCCTCCATTCTGAACTTCCGATCTCATGGTGATCACCATGTGTGATGAGTGAGGACTGCATAGTCTGCGGTTATGGCCAGAGTGTTGAGGTGGGAAACGCCCCAAAACAACCACGATGGAAATCACATCCACAGTAAATAAGCGAGACTTTCTGTCGTCAGTACAAAACGTAATGATATAATGTGGGTGTCCTGTATGCATGTTAGACAACAGCAGCATGCAGCGTTGTGAACACCAAGGAAACAATCCTGCAGCAGAGCAAGATCTCCGCTGACCTTGCAGATAACTCTTTTTTCGTTCCTCGGTTAGTCTGTGAGTATGCGACCAATTTCCCCCCACCGTTTAGGTAGCAGTATTCAGTCTTCGGGGAT
>CM054140.1:25075634-25078134 GCA_028751875.1 Rapana venosa
GGAAATTCTGCGTTAGCTTAGACAATTTTCCTTCTCTATCACTTTCTTCCTTTCTGTCTTTTCCTTACATCTCTCTCTCTCTCTCTCTCTCTCTCTCTCTCTCTCTCTCTCTCTCTCTCTCTCTCTCTTTTCTTCCCAGTCCACTCTCCTGCCATTTTTCTCAAACAAGTCTGACAACCTTGTTCCTATGAACATGTTAATTGTGATACATATGACATTACATTTTTGCCTGTATTGCTTTGTTATGGGTGACCAGGAAGTGAAACAAATCGTAAACGCTGGGATGGGCGCAAGATGTTCATTCTGCTGTATCATTATCCCATACAACATTTTCCATAATGTATAATATTTTCGATTACTATGAATCGTAGTTTGTTGCGCTTTTTGTAATCTAAGGGATGATCGATTAAACAGAATGGCTGGTGTCTTGAGCACGGCTTGATTTTATTGGCTCTAAGGAATAACATAGTTCAGCTCCTTTGTTTTTTAAAAACATTTTATGTTCGAAGTTTATGGTGTTGGATATTTCAGGGGATTAGGAGGTGCTGGTTTTGAACATGAGGCGAATGTTACTAAGAGCTACTGAAACTGAAATGAGGTGACAGATCTGACATGGCCTTCGTGGTCGATGGGGCTTGAGTCATGACGTTTAAAAACAACAATAACAACAACAGCAGCAACAACAACAGCAGCAATAAATGGCTAAGTATCCTAGTGCGCGTTTTCAGGAGGGGGAGCTTACATCTAACAGTGCATGTGAGCTACATCTACGTGTACCTGTTGAAGGGAAAAGCGGATCTTTTTACATGTGTGGCCTTAACAAATAGCAATGTTTGGGCAGGTACACTCTGTCCTTGGACATGGGTGCAACTAGGTTGTGTGGTTTTTTTAATCGAATGTGTAAGGAGTGGATGGAGACGTGAAGGGGTGAAGGGAGAGAGAGAGAGATAGATAGATAGAGAGAGAGAGGGAGAGAGAGAGAGAGAGAGAGGGAGAGAGAGAGAGGGAGGGAGAGAGAGAGAGAGAGAGGGAGAGAGAGAGGGAGAGAGTGTGTGTGTATGCGCGCGCACGCGCGCGTGTGTGTGTGTGTGCGTGTGTGTGTGTGTGTGTGTGTGTGTGTGTGTGTGTGTGTGTGTGTGGTGTGTGTGTGTGTGTGTGTGTGTGAAGTAAAACTCTTTTATTTTCGAAGATAATGATTAAGCACTCGTGCGCTTTTCTACAACCAGTCCTTGCCTGTAACAGGGACAACATCAAGATAGAAACCCCCCCCCCAAAAAAAAAACAACTAACTGAAAACAGCAATATCAACAAAAATGACAATAATAAACTAAAAAAAGCAAAACATGAGACAACAACAAATAACAAGCAAAAAACAAGAGACAAGAACAGAGAAACAATAACAAAATAACAGAAAAGCACACACACACAGAAAACTAAAATAACAAATAACAATCAAATGATGATAATGATAAAAGAGGTAAATAATAATGATAATAATAATAATAGTCACTGGAATTTATATAGCGCTATATCTTGCAGAGACAAATCGAAGCGCTTACACTCAACTCATTCTTACAGAGTCATACAACCTGTAACAGTTAATAGTTCCATCAAGTCCAAATGTGCACGTATGCAAGTAAAACATACAAGAAAACACAGCGAGTCGAGCAACTGAAAACATTATCCCACCACCATCTATCAACAAAATAATTCATATAAATCATAATATTTTGGTCAAACTGGAGGAAGAAACTTAGCCAATATCATCATTATGGGGAAGAAGCAGTACTACCAATAGCAAACTGCATAAAACATGTGTCCCAGATTCAAAAGAATGCAAATGCAAATGCGAAAGTTTTATTTGATAAAGGTCATGACCCATCGTGAAGGTGGTGTGTATATAATCAACATTCCAAAACATATTGCACGGGAAACATTTATAACCAGAAGAATGATACCTCAAGTAAAAACTTTATACAAGTAGAATTGCTTGTCGATCATCAATGCTTTCGTTAACAGACGACATTAGAATACAAAGTCTCAACACGGAAGGACAGCTCACATATTTTTGCGGTATCAACTTCTAAGGTCGTTTAACATAAGACAACATAATACAAAAATGAACTTTCATCAACAGACCCCTTACATAATGGACAAGGAAGATTTGTATCACACAGTATTGTCTATAGCGAAGATAGTGCACAAACAATTCAAACACCCCAAATGTAAATTTTGTCATATTATGTTTAAGATGTCTACCCATGGTCATCGACAAATATGCAGGATTTTTACCTAATAAACTAAACTGCCCATATCAACTAAAACGATCACTGTCCTGAATATGACAGGACCACTCCTGCCACCTACAATCTATCAATCTAGTACGAAGTACTCGTACAAACCTATTTATATCCTCTACTCCCTGATCATTGAACCATACATAAGCAAATCCTAACTCGATCCTCATTTTGGGTACCCAATTCATGTTCCCCCTTTCGTC
>CM054140.1:25083134-25100634 GCA_028751875.1 Rapana venosa
CTCTGCATCATGATCATGACGTAATGTTGCTGCTATGGAAGTGCGTGTGCTTACCGGGATGTATCCTCCACTTCCTATCATACTGTATCTCAGCGCCAGCCAAGCCCGAGAGATACAGACACCTGTAGTGTTGGTCAGGTTATTTGAGCAACATTTTCAAAATCGCATCCGTACAGTAGATAAAGCTCGACTGTGGGATCCCAGTCTTCTCAATGAGCCCATAATATTATAGCAAACTCACAATAGGCAGGAGCCGCCTGGAGTCCAAAAAAAATCCCCTTGACTCTTATGGGACTCGAACCCGTGACCTTCCAGCCCGCAACCCAAGGCGCTAACCACTGCGGCAAAGCGGCTGGGTCTTTTGTTTTCTTTCCTCCTCCTCCTCCCCCTCCTCCTCTTCTCCCTCCTTTTTTTTCTTCCTACGCCCTCCCTCCCCCATCCTCCCACCCCACCCCTCCGGCATCCTTTCACCTTTCAACTCCCTTCCCCTTCAACCGCTCAAAGAGATGATGATGATGCTCTCGCAGAGGGCCGAGTGGCAGAATGATTTGCATCCGTCATGGGAGGAATTTGGAGCTGTTTGCCTGACAGTGCGGGGTCGACTGTGGAAGCGGTGTGGTTCCTCTTGTCAAAGACACGCCACTCACCCACCGCTTTTTATGCATGTGTCTGTCGATTGTTCAGACTTGACAGAACTTTTCTTTTTTTTACCCCGCCCCCCTGTTGTTAGTGTTGTAAAGCACTCATGTTTGTAGAATGACGTGTGTGTTTGTGTATAGGTGGAAGGGGGGGAGGGGGGGGGGGGCAGTGGTAACAGAGGGAGGGATGAAGGGGTCTGTGAGGTGTGTGTGTGGTGTGTGTGTGTGTGTGTGTGTGTGTGTGTGTGTGTGTGTGTGTGTGCGTGCGTGTGTGTTTGTGTGTGTGTTTGTATGTGTGTGTGTGTGTGTGTTTGGTGTGTGTGTGTGTGTGTGTGTGTGTGTGTGTGTGTGTGTGTGTGTGTGTGTGTGTGTGTGTGTGTGTGTGTGTGTGTGTGTTGTGTGTGTGTGTTGTGTGTGTTGTGTGTGTGTATGGTGTGTGTTGTTGTTTTTGTTGTTGCTGTTGTTGTTGTTTTGAATGATTCTGTAAAGTGTATAGTTGGGGTGTTTTGTTGGGTTTTTTCTTCTTTGATCGGTTGTCTTTCTTGATCGGTAGCCTATCTGATCTGGCAGCAGCTTATGTTATTTTAGGACGAAGTGTGCATCAGTTTTGGTGTGTGTGTGTGTGTGGTGTGTGTGTTGTGTTTGTGTGTGTGTGTGTGTTGTGTGTGTGTGTGAATTCAAGTTCCTTATTTCTTGTCATTCCTTTAAGGATATGGAGGGTTATACAAAATTTTGAGAGAGGAAAATCATAGCTAAAGAAGTTAAGAAGCTGATATGCACCATTCAATCAGTATTTTCAACGCAATACTGTAGGACAGAAACGGTAAGTCATCTTCTGATGTACAATTCTTTTATCTTAAACAACGCTTTTCCATCAGTAGCTACATTAGAGTGTACATCATATGTGTGTGTTTTGGGAGGAGGGGGAAAGGAGGACAAAGAGTGTGCGCACGCGTGCGCGCTCGTGTATGTGTGTGTGCTTATTTGTGGATGGAGGTGACACACACACTTGCATAGGCGCGTGCGTACTTGCAAGTAAACTCGCCAGTTCATGCATATGCACACGCATACTACGATAAGCAAACCTATGCATAATTCATACTAGCACGCTCGCTCATGAAAAAGACCTACCAGTCCACACACACACACACACACACCACCACCACCACAAAGCATACCACACACACACACAACGCACGCACGCACGCACACACGCGCGCGCGCACACACACCACACACACCACCACCACTACCAAAGCACACCACACACACACACACACACAAGCACAAACCATCACACACACACACACACAAAACACACACACACACAACCATGCACACACAACACACACACACGCACGCACACACACACATACACACACAAGCACAAACGCACGCACGAGCACACACACACACACACACACACACACACGCACAGAGTCCCCGTTTCGCTTCTCTGTACTATGCTGTGGGCAGGCTGCGAGGCGAGGAAGGATATTACTACTACTACCATGCCCCAAAGTCTTAGCGTGGGGGACACTGATAACCCCCATACATTGACAGAGGGTTTTTCCATTTGTGGAAGACACACTGCAGTTTATGCAAAGAGGTTATCATACTTCCAGGTCACAGACTGAACTGATCCACAGCCCATCCCCCACCCTCCACCCCTTTGTGTGTGTTCCTTGTCTATCTAGGCCATGTTTGTATATCAAGTGGTATGAAGGAAGAGAAGAATCCCCTAGTCAATTGTGTATGTACAACTTGAAACGAAAGGGCAGGAGAGTAAGGCCACCCCCAAAAATGTTTTTAATAATTTTTTTGGTTTCGGTTGCATGTATGAGACAGAAATGGAAATGCAATATGAAGAGAATACTTCATGATAAAAGGAAGAAGAAGAATACTGAGTGAGTGGGCGAATGAGTGAATGTGTGTGTGTGTGTACGCGCACGCGCGTGTATGTGTGTGAATTCATGCGCGTGTGCCTGCGCGGCAGATGCGTGCCAACTTAGGTGTTTATGCGTGTGAGTGTGTGTGTGTGTGTGTGTGTTAGACAAAATGAGTGGTCTTTAATACGCAAGAATAAAGATCTTAGGCCAAGCCTCGTCTTACAATGGTTTTGATCTTGTAAACATACTGGAATCAAGACAATCAGTGAAAAAACGGGGAGTGGGAGGAAGAGAGAAAAAAATACCCACAATGCTACTAGATACCAACATTTAAAAATTGAGAGAGAGAGAGAGAGAGAGACAGACAGCAGACAGAAATACAAACAGAGACAGAGCGAAGAGATAGAGACAGACATAAATGCAAAAAGACAGAGACAGAGCGAAGAGATAGAGACAGACAGAAATGCAAACAGACAGAGACAGAGCCGAAGAGATAGAATGACAGAAAAGCAGAAAGACAGAAAAAACAAATAGACCCAGATAGCCACGGACACGGGGTAAAAAACCCAGACTAAAGAAATGGGGACATAATGCAGGCTGAAGCACGTTGTAGTGTGATGGTAAGCCTACTGTATATCGTGTAGATGTAGGTCTATTGTTTGTACAATCAGCTCTGTGTGTGTGTTTGCACGCGCGCGCTTGCGTGTGCGTGCGTGCGTGCATGCGTGTGTGTAATTGTTTGTGTGTGTGTGTGTGTGTGTGTGTGTGTGTATGCGCACGCGTGAGGGTATGTGTATGCTTTTTCTTTGAAATTAACAGTCGATTGCTAGGAGAACTGATATGTGTGGGTATTTGTTTTATTGGCTTTCATATTGCTATATTTTGTCACTCCCTGTCAAAAGGCTCTTTTTATTTTATTTGTTATTTTTCAGTGTTTAGTTCTCTCTCTCTCTCCTCTCTCTCTCTCTCTCTCTCTCTCTCTCTCTCTCTCTCTCTCTCTCTCTCTCTGTGTGTGTGTGTGTGTGTGTGTGTGTGTGTGTGTGTGTGGTGTGTGCGTGCATGCACTCATTCATTCAGAATTCTTGTCCCTGCTGTCACTTATTCATCTAAATGTTATCTCATAAATACTATAGGTGAAAAATATATTTTAAAAATGAGATTCTAATATCAAGTGAATTATTATCGTCATCATCAGCATCACCAGTATGTGGTGTGTGTGTGTGTGTGTGTGTGTGAGCGTGCGCCCTTGCGCTTGCCGCTCTCTGTCTGTCTCTGTCTCTCTGCGTTCGCGAAATGAATCTTTTGAACTTACTATGGCTTCCCTCTGTTCTCTCTCTACTACTCTTTTCAATCTGTTCTCCTTTCCCTCTCTCGGCTTTTGGAATTGATTTACACCCAACAACAAAGTAGTAAGACCCTTCTCAGACTGGATGGAAAACAAGCTAAACAGCTGTCCTTTTTTCTTTCTCCCACAAAATTGCTCTTTTTTTCTCTCTCCTACGACCCCCCCCCCCCCCCCCCACATCCTTTTCTCCCTGCTCCCCCCCCCTCCCCCACACACACTATTCCTTGCCCCCCCCCCCCTCACTATTCCCTTGCCCCCCTCCCCCACTACCATCTCACTCAACTGCAGATCAATGGAGTATTGAAGAGTTTCGGGTGACAGGGGAAACGTGCGTGGATGGATAGAAAATTGGGAGGATGAGAAAACTACACTCTTGGTGGTTTTGGGAGGACTGGTGGGGGGAAGAGGAGAAGGAGAAGGGGGAGGGGGGTGAGATGAAGGGACAGAGGTTTCCACGCTTAGAGGAGGAGGAGGAAGGAGGAGAAAAGGGGGGGAGGGGACTGGAAAAACTTTCCGCCAAAGGGGTAGTCACTCTTCAGTACTGAGAGAGCTGTACAGGAGACAAGACACGCTTCCTGTTTATGTGCACGACGGGAGGGAATCTTTTTTCCCCTTTCTTTTTCTGAAGGGTGTCGAGTGTTACTGGTGGGTGAAGAGAAGTAAAAAGTGTGCTCGTGTACGTACGACGGGCGCCTTTCAAGCCTCGCTCAGCTGCTGTTTTGATAGTCATGTGGTTATATGCTGGTTTTCTGTTCTGTTCTTTTTTTATTATGTTGAGTCTGGATATTCAACTTATGTGTTTTATAATTATGTTCTTGGCAAAAAGCGGGCTACTGGACAATATGAGTGTGTTGTAGGCTGTCACAGTTCTGAGGGAACCCTATTCTTGATTTGGGAATTTACCAAGCCCGGGTATGCAAGAGCATATGTGACTGTGTGTGTTTGTTTTTCCAGCAGGCTATGCAGCTTTACTAAGCAACAGAGTTCTGAGCAGCTGTTGTTCGTTGGCTCGTTTGCTTTTGTTTTTCTTCCTTTGTTTTTGTTCGTTTGTTTTGTGCTTTTAATGGCTGTCCAAACTATGTGGTTTTATACAGTGATAGCTTTGAGTGTGATTGTATTCTTTCTTTTCTTTGGGTTTCATGTTGTTGGGTTGGGTTGGGTATTTTTTCGGTGAGTGTATATTTTTTTTCCAACTCGAGTGGATTAAGTCTGTTACAAAAGCGTTTGGTTTATTATACTGTTTTCTTAAGAAACTAGAATATTCGCTGAGCAAACCCAAGCGGAAGGAGAAGATTTGTATGACTTAAATAGGATTAAGCCAAACTCAGCTAGATGAATAATACCAAAGACAATATGTCAGCTAGTCTTTACATCTACAAAAGAAAACGATAAGTGAACATGCATGGATCAGCTCATGCAGTGCACAAGTGTAAACTTGATTTATACACAATATACTGTGAAATAAAGAAAAACAGTGTTACAGACTTTTTTTTTTAAGGGTGGGGGTTGTGAATTAAGAAAGCGAATAATAATAATAATAATAATAATGTATGGAATTTATATAGCGCTGAATCATGCCATTTCATGTGCAGTTGTCACCTGTCTTAACACTTTTTTCCCTCAGCTGCTCATACTATACACACATGGGCCCTTTTTGCATGTGCGAATCAACGGAACATCGACAGGTATGTAAACGAATATATCAAAGCTAACTACAAAATGTTGCTAGCAACAGCTAGTCTCTGTCAAACCATCATTATATGCAACAGCATCAAATAGCAGACAATATAATTATTCACAACCCGTGGGTCTTGTTTAAGAATTAAAAAAAAAGAAAAAAGGTCAGTTATTATGAAGACATTACAGTTTCACAATCACACTTAACATGTTATTCTAGCCCTTAGCTTTCTCTCCCGAAGCCATACCGTATGTTGCGTGTGTACACGGATTCAAAGAAAGTGCATCCACACACTTAGCAGTTCATCATAGCTTTCTACCAGAAATTATTAGGTGTAGTTACTTGTCCAAATTAAAAAAAAAAATTTTAATTGAACTTTCCAAAATCAAGACAGGGCCGCCACACACTTCCGTTTACAGTCGTGCTACTTCCCACCAGTCTTTGCAGTTAGCTATGCCGGTCTTTTTTCTATGCAAAGAAATAAAGAGAAATTCTCTTTCTTTAGATGTTGCTAGTGCTCAAACACAAGAAGTTTGTTAAATCACTATTATTATTCTTTTCTTTTTTTTACCACTGTAGCTGCTACGTCACTGATGAGCTTTAAGCGACAATGGCACAGATTTATCTGTAGCAATACCGAGGCAGCCATTCACGAACAGACGCATGTACAATTATCTACCCCGTATTGCCAATGGCAGTAATCCCCTGTCTGCTAAAGAACTCTTCTTGCAGATATTTCATTCTGATTCGAGATGATTTATTGACAAAATAAAGTAGAGTCATCAGAAATCAATCATGGATTCATGTGATGAGGCAATTCGGATGATTATGATGAAAACAGGTACATACAGCAAACGATATCCTATGTCAAAATATCCCTTGGGGATTATTCTTGGATGTTGGCTTTTTAAAAGAAAAAAACAATATGTTTACAAAAAGACTTAGAAAGATAATTAGTTTTTGGTTCACATTATTTACAACACTGATGAGACAGACAGACAGACAGACAGAAAGACAGACAGACAGACAGTCAGACAGACAGACAGAGTCTGAGACAGAGAGATTGATTGAATCTTTATTCCCAAGAGTTACAGATAAGTATTGACATACTTTTTTTTCATCCGGCCCTTGCCCTGAGAAGGGACTATCCTTAATAATAAGAGCTAATAGTTTCAAGTTAACGTAAAAAGAAGAAACTAATAACTAAAAAAAATAAAATTTCATCTATATATTTGAGAGATATATTTATCGTATCATCCACAAAAAAGCCTTTCCTATCTATACAAGGCACTAGAAAATCCATGAAAAAAGGTGCAACAAAGTCAATCAGAGAGAGAGAGAGAGAAGAGAGAGAGAGAGAGAGAGAGAGAGAGAGAGAGAGAGAGAGAGACAGACAGACAGACAGACAGACAGACAGACAGAGATTAACTGGTTTAAAGAAGTAAACACGATCTGTTCTGAAAACGGCGGGACTATCAAATGTTATTTAACAAATTGTTTACTTTGCTATCTTTTCCTTAACAAAAGCTTAGTTCTGCCATGGACCTTGTGCATTCTCCCAAAACCCTGCACCCAAACATAGTGCCTACCCGCGTGCGTGCGTGCGTGTGTGTCTATACATGTTTGTGAGTGCGTGTGTTTGAGTGCGTGTGCTCAGCTGGATATTTTTCATTAGCAGGCACATAGCACCGTTTGATATGGGGTTAGTATAAACAAACTCTGTTTAATGTTGCTTAATATTAATTTTGTAGGGGGATAAAAGTTGGTCTTTCATTCAACAAAACTGAATATCCTCAAGAAAAAATGGGACAGCATCTAGATTTGATACGGGCGAAGGTGACGTGTGTGTGTGTGTGTGTGTGTGTGTGTGTGTGTGTGTGTGTGTGTGTGTGTGTGTGTGTGTGTGGTGGTGGAAGGGGGAGGGGGGGGGGGGGGGGGGGGGGGGGGGGGGGGGGGGGGGGGGGGGGGGGGGGGGGGGGGGGGGTGGAGCGCGTGTGTATGTGTGTGTATGTGAGAGAGCGAGCGTGTGTGTGTGTCTGTGTGTGTGTGTGTGTGTGTGTGTGCGCGCGCGCGCGCTCGTGTGTATGAGTGTGTGTGCGGTCGCACGAATATGTGTGCCAGGGCGCACGCAAAAGCACGCACGGCCTCATGCATACGCAGACCGTCGTGTGAGAGTTGGCAGCCGGACGCGCGCCCGCACGCATGTGTGTGTGTGTGTTCTTTCATCATGTGTGTTTGCACAGCTGCTTTAGCGACACGTGTTGAAAAGAGGCGGGACAGACAGACAGACTGAAGAAAGTGGAAAGGGACGGAGGGGGAGGGGGGGGGGGGGGGGTGAAAGTGAGGTACAGACTCGAGGGACAACGAGTTGGAGGGGTGGAGGGGAGATGGAGTGGTGGTGGTTGGTTGGTAAGCGAAAGCTGGCGAAGGGGTATTTTTTTCTTTGAGGGGGGGTGGGGGGGCGGGGAGAGAAATATAAGGTTGTGGATGAATTTGAGTTTGCTAAAAGAAGTGTGTCTAATGCATGTCACCACCACCACCACCACCATCACCATCATCATCATCATCATCATCATCATCATCATCATTCATCATCATCATTATCACCACCAGCACCAGAACCAGATCATTTGTAATGGTACTGATATAGGTGATTCAAACAACAATTACATAAATGTCTATGAGTACAATGGGAAATAGATCTGTGATATAGGCTAAAAACGCAACACACGCACGCACGCACGCGCACACACACATTCTGGTATAGCTATGTAGAATGGCAAAAATTGAAGAGGACTACTACTGCTATTACTACTACTCTGTCTGTCTGTCTCTCTGCTGTTTCAATCCTGCTACAAACATGCACAATGCCAATCCAGCACAGATTACAGCTTTTCCAGGAGCAGGGAGGTATTTTTAAATAACTACCAGTTTTGAAGGCATGCTGCTCCGATAGTTCTACGTCAGAATGGTTGAGGGGATGGAGGATGTCTTCGACATAGCAGGAGATTGATGGCAGTGGAGTTACCTTTGGCCCCATAGGCTTTGAAATCGGTCCTAAGTAGGAACACACAGTATCGCGTCACTGTAAGGTTGTGTTTTTTTCTCTCTTTTAGATGCTAACGCCTTTGAGAAACTAAAAGTGCAACATAATCATAAGCTTCCAGAATTGAGACAGACAGACAGACAGATAAAGAGACCGTCAGAATGGTAGACAGAGAATGAAACAGCGCAATCAGAAGATTGAAAAAAAAGAAAGACGACGATAAAATGGGGGGGGAAAACCCACGTGTTCAACAACCACAGAAAACGGGAACATTTTGAGAACTCTAAGGAAAAGAAAGCAAGAAGGTTGGATGGAGAGGACCAGGGACGGGCAGTGCTGAAACAGGGGAACTAGGCATTAGCAGCAGTGAAAGAAAAGCGGAGACAAAGACACTGCCTGCATGTAGTGCCAAAACAGGGCAAGAAAAAGTAGCTCTCACAGCATCCGCTGCATGTCAATGACGTGGTCTGAGAGCCGTACGTAAGCAACAACAAAAGATGGGGTTGCAACTAATGCAAACAAAGAAAGCCTAACCACGGGTCTTGCAGGAAAAAGAAAAGGTGACAATGAAAAATATTCTAAAAAGCAAAAGGATTGAATGAAAACAGCGCAAGACGAGAAATAAGTAAAGATAGCATTGGTGTCAGTACAAGAAATAAAGAGATAAGATTGAATATTGCGCAAACAGGAAAAAAAAACAAAGTAGAAAGAACAAAAGGGGGATGGGGAATGGGGGTAGAAATATAGGCTGGCCTTGTGAATAATGCCAGAAAGGAGAGACGGCACCAAGAATTATGTCTCACCTTTTACTGTGTATGCCGTTAGTAGCTGTGTCATTTAACAGAAAAGAAGGTTGAAAATGATGCAAGAAATGTTAGAAAATGGTATTAAGAATATTCGAATGAAAAAGAGATGGAATCCCAAATAATGTATGGGGAAAGATGCAACCAAGATGAATAGCCAGATGAAGAACAAAACAGTTGTGCAAGAAAAAATGACATTGAACATGTGCCCCCCCCCCCCCCCCCCCCACCCCCCTACAGAAAAAGGATATTGGATTGAAAAGTTTTCAAGAAAGGAAGAAATAAGACTGAAACTGATGCATGAAAAAATATCTAAGTGAAGGAGTTTTCAAGAAAGGAAGAAATAAGACTGAAACTGATGCATCAAAAAATATCTAAGTGAAGGAAAGATGGCACCGCTTTCAGTACAAGAAAAGAAAAGCTGGTCCTGAGAATAGTGCAACAAAGGAAAAATGGCATCGAGAATGGAACAAAAACTAAAACAATCTGGAAAAGAGCAGACGGTATTCAGGCAGACTGCAAGGAACCGAGAAAAAAGATATGACTGGGTTTAGTGTAAAAAGGAAATAATGACGCCGAGAATGTTAAAACAAAAAAAAAAGTACAGTACGGAGAAAAAGCCAGGACAGATAGGATAGCCTTAAAAATATTAAGAGAAAGAAATCATGTAATATTGACAACATAGGTAGAAAAAAATATATATATTGCTTGCGCAGGAGAATAGTAAGGGGAAAAGTTGACAACAGGAATAGTGGACAAAACAACACGGTGAACTAAAAGAGTGCAAGAAGAGAAAAGATGACACGGACTTTAGAGCACCCTCCCTCCCCCCCCCCCCCCCCCCCCCCACAACACACACACAAAGAAAAAGAAAAGGACAAAAGGAAAAGGACACTGACACTGGTGCAAAGCCAAGAACATGGAATTGAAACAAGTGCTAGAAAATAACAGATCGGACTAAAACAAGGCACAAAATGACTAGATGGCACTGACAGTATTGCAAGAAAACAGAAGAGCAGGTTGAGAACAATGCAAGAAAAGAGAAAACAGGGAATTGGAATATGAAAGAAAAAAAAAGAAAAGACATAACTGGGACGAACGCAAGAAACTACTAGAACAGAGACCAACGGAGAAGATGGAACCGAGTACACCGCACACAAATGAGAAGAAGGGACAGAGACTATCTCAATAGTTTTGAAGAAAAGATTACTCTGAAGAATGACCCAAAATAAAGATGACATCGAGAGTAGTGCCAGAATAGAAAAGATGGGAAAGAGAAGAGTGCAAGAAAAAAAAGTGAAAATAAACAAAGATGGCATAACGGATAATACAGGAAAACGAGATGCGGCAGAGAGAATAACGAAAGATTTTCTAATATACTGGGGGAAAAAAAAAAAAAGGGGGGGGGGGACTTTATATTTTGCAAAGGGGGAAACTGGCGTAAAAAGTAAAACCCCCAAAATGTGATCAATTAAGAAGTGTTCAAGAATAAAACGATGGAATTTGGAACAGTGCAGTAAAACAAAGTGTAGGGTTGAGGACAGGGCATAAAGGCTTAAAAAGACGGTAATGAAAATAGCACGTTGAGAAAATATGGAACAGATCAGAGTGCTAGAAAAGAAAAGATGGGCTGCAGAACAGAAAGAAACTATGGCCCGTAAATAAACCACAAGAAGAAAGTGCAGCATAGAGAGTAATGCACGAAAGACAAAAGGGCGTTTGACATATTGCAAGAAAAGAAAGCCACCATTCAATGTCACTAATAAAGAACGTGTTTTCAACATTTTAAAGGAAAAGAAACATAATTTCGTGTATTAGAAAATGCAGAAAAGAAGGTACATAACATGCTGTAAGAAAAAAGAATTAGTTTAACATACTACACTGAGCAAAGGGAGAACAATTGTATTTTTACACACACACACACACACACACACACACACACACACACACACTACACACACACTACACAAACACGCACGCACGCGCACACACACACACACCACACACACACACACACACACACACACACACACACACACACACACACACACACTTTCTTAACTTTGTGCCAGAAAACGCACAACTAAATTGAGAACAACCACTTATCATTCAATCATTCACTCACTCATTCATTCATTATAAGAAAGGGCAGAGAGTCGTTAAAACGTTGAAAAAAAAAGGATGTCATCAAGAGTATTACAAAAGAGAGAGAGGAGAGAAGAGAGAGAGAGAGAGAGAGAGAGAGAGAGAGAGAGAGAGAGAGAGAGAGAGAGAGAGAGAGAATCCCACTCGGTTATGTTAATTTTAAGCTTGACGTAAATAAAACAAAAAAATGTGGCCATGTTAGTAGAGTTTATAAAATAAAGGACAACAAAATAACTGCCTATAATTATGCATCATGCTATTCAAGCGATCCTCAACGTATTCATGACAGAGGCACTGATCTTTAAGTCAATATCACGCCAGTCGTGTGTTAGGCAAATAAAAAGAAACACATATTCTCTGTGTGTGAGTGTGTGTGTGTGTGTGTGTGTGTGTGTGTGTGTGTGTGTGTGTGTGTTTATTCTTTTATTTCGAGGATAATGGAATAAGCAATCATCTACTTTTATACATCCAGTCTCGTGTGTATGCAGTTTTGTAAATTTTGTCATCCGTTCCCACCGGCACACAATGGCCTACTTTTTTGAGCACGTATGAGCCCTGCGTCGTTCGCACTCGGGACCTCGGTTTAAAGTCTCATCCGAAGGAATTTTTGGGAGAGTGGACTTGGCACTGATGTTAACTCCAGGGAAAAATATCCCCTTGAACGGGATTCGAACCCTGGTCAGCAGATCACGAGGGCAATGCGCAACGCTTTAACCAACCAGGCTATTCCTCCCCCCCCCATCCAACCCCCATGTGTGTGTGTGTGTGTGTGTGGTGTGTGTGTTGTGTGTGTGTGTGTGTGTGTGTGTGTGTGTGTGTGTGTGGTTGATGTGTGTATGTGTGTGTGAGCGCGCGCGCGTATGTGTGTGTGTGTGTATGTGAGAGAGAGAGAAAGCAATGAACAAATTTTATTTATAGAGGGTTATAGAATAAACATAACAATAGCTTGTACTGCCACAATGTAGTTTGATATTACATCACACACACACACACACACACACACACACACACACAGAGAGAGAGAGAGAGAGAGAGAGAGAGAGAGAGAGAGAGAGAGAGAAGAGAGAGAGAGAGAGAGAGAGAGAGAGATGGCCTATTCTCAAAGGATTCATCGCTTTTTCCCCTTTATTTTTCAGGTGTGTTTTGTTTTTTTTTTTTTTTCACGCGTTTGTTGACAGAACGGCTAAGCGCAGCTGTAAACCTCTTTGGCGTCTATACATAGATATTTTAAAGGCCTCTTTCCCGTCACTCTTGTGTAGGCTGTGTCTAAGAAAAGAGTCCAAACATTGCAAAACAACTTCATGGTGCATTTGACTCTGGCATCTCTTGTGGCGGCTGTGCCGTGTCACGGTGAATCGTAAGTATACTTTTGCTTGTGTATATTCATTACAGTGTATAGCTATGTCCTATATATTCGAGCGATTTTCAAACTGCTCACTAGACATTTAACGTGTAGCTGTGAATACCAAGAGTAAGGGGACTTCAAAATAATCAGCCATGGATTCTTTAAAACCGTTTTGTTACAGAGTCTGGTGCCAATGGCTCCTTCCACCCCCTCCTCTTTTATTCTAAGCTGTTTGAAGAATTCAATATATTACTAATATGCCTTTGTTACCATTGTTCTCTCTCTAACAACCCCATTTTAAAAGAATATTCCTAGAGGGAATTAATTCGTGGCCGTTGGTCCTTTGTATGCAAAAGTAAGTAAATAAAACCCCGACTTGCATTTTTCGTCCCTGACCATCCACTTCATATCAAAATGCAAACAAGAGTTTAGGTGTTGAGAAAAATCAACAACAGACAGCAACTGATTAGTTAATGTGAAAGTGGATGTGTGAATGTTCCAGTGATTCTTTAAGGAAAATCAGGAAGAATAACTGCTCGTGTATTATTATTTATTTATTCTTTTATATCGAGGATAATGGAATAAGCACTCATGTGCTGTTTACATCCAGTCCCCGTGTGTATGCGGTTTTGTAAATTTTGTCATCCGTTCCCATCACGAGCCTTGGTTCTTTCTACTTTCTGGACGAGCTATTTATTCGTGACCACCACCCTGTACTGCCACAATGTAGTTTGATATTACATAAAGGACTGGGATCATATGACGTTACATAACAGAATTATTTAATAATAAAAAAAAAGACAAAAGCCTGTCTGAACACTTCATCCTCAAGCAAACCGAAGAACGGAATCAGCTTTAGAGAAAAAGGAGGGAGGAGAAGAGAAACGGGAGTGGGGGTACTCAAGTTTTCACCAACACTTTGTCAAAACCTGTTTGACTAACTTAACCAGCCTTCATCTTTGAACAATAATGTATTCAGCTACAGCTAACTTGTATGGAGTAGGCCTACACCATATCAAAGGGTCACATTGAGGATTGAGAGCGACCTCAGCTCAACAGAAATCCGACTCAGAAGCCGAAAGTCAAACATGTCTCACCTTTGACCTTGCACGTGGAGCCTGCTGATTGGCAGGTGAAGTGAGGCAAGTACATAGGACTGGAATATGATCGCTGCCGCCGGTAGAGGTCATGGCTGCCAGTGAGACAGCTGTTGTCCAATCAGAGCAGTCCTGCCATGGGGTGTCACACCGCGGCCATATTGATGCTGCTGATGTACAATACAAACCACAGGTATGTGTCATTCATTTCTTCGGTCTTTTTTTTTTGAATTTTAAAATAATACACTGAATTTTTTTTTTAAAAGCAACAAACTGTCTGATACCTAACCTGCATCATTTTATGAACTTCGAAACCACAGTGTTGAATACCTCAACTCATTAGGATACTTCTAGGTGTTGAAGAGCTTATCAAACGTTGCTAGTTATCTGTCATGCTTATAAAGTGCTTGTAGTGTTATCAAACTACAATGTCTTCGAACATAATTATTGTATTTCATGCTATCAGAGGTGGTTATTGAAAGTGTTCATGTAAAGTGCCGATGCATATACCTCGGGTGTCATTAAAAATGTTCGAAAGTGAAAGTCGTTTGGACACCACAACAAAACTATTGAAGTGCAGACACAATGGGTATATTTTGTGTAAACAGTTTTTTTTTAATGGTTTTAGGATTGGGGAACAACATAAACCCTTTTTTTATATTCTTTCTTGGGACTATGGGTGAAGGGAAGGGAACATTGCAAGGGGGTGGACTTCTCCGGAGATGAGAAGGAAAGGGAGAAGAAGGGGTGGGGAGAGATCAATTTCCAGGTCCTTCATTACAGCACACCGTGTGTTGTTTGAGCAAACGCTTAGTCCCGGGGTAGGTAGACTCTGAAACGGGTCGAACCGGTCAGAGATTTGTCAGGCCAGATGACCAAGTTTGGCAAGCACGACCGGTCACTTCAGGCTCACTTTCCTCTCACCTTCCCGCCGTTGCCACATACCCCCGTAGGTTTTGGAGACAATTCAAGGCCGTATACGCTTCGCTGAGCTATATCAGTACTTTGTTACTGTTAGAGATTGAGTCTGGAGAGGACGATTAACACTTAAAAGCAACAGTGTGCACCCGCCTGGAGGCCTAAGTCGACCTTTTTTGCTCGCTGGTTTCTTTGTCGCTTTGAATCCAAATGAGTGAAAACAGTCCGAATCCAAATGAGTGAAAACAGACTTGCAGTATAAAAAAAAGAAGAGGTCTGAACATCTTTCCTTTCTTGCAGGTTTTCTCAATGTTGGGACGACAGTTTTCTTTCCAATGCTCTTTTTAGCGCTATATACGTGACCACAGGATGGCTGAAGTCAGCCTCAATTATCGGAATGAGTTTTGAATAAATATATAGTGACAGAATTCCTACCATCTTTGAAGTCTACTATTTCAAAATTACATGCTTGTAGAATATAGGGTAATCAAAGTTCTGTTGTTTGATTTTGTCATGACAGTGTACATACGATCCGCTAGACTTCCGACAGGAAGAAGAATGAAGTCATGTAATGAGCTTGTGTCAATTCACTGATCGATCAGCTGCAAACACTGACTGCTGTCAGAGGCAGCACCAGATTATTCTCGCTGTCAAAGTTCAGGACGGTTTGCTGTTAACAGTGTGCCATGGAAATGAGGTATGAGCTAGTAAAACATTGCCACAGTGTATTGCTTGAGTCATGTTTTGATATTTGTTTTATGTTTTGTTTTGTTGGCTGACCGTGGAAACGCCATTAGCATCTGACCATCCCAACCCAATAGTCGTAGGGACAATGGCGGATTTCCTCTTCCTCGTGGGCTTTGACCCAACATGTGGAAGAATGAGGAAAAAAGTAATATCCGTTACTAAATGCCATGTATAAACATTTTGCCATTTTCTAGCACCAAGACAGAAGATTCAAATTGAGGCCAAATGCTAATGGCCGCGGTTGGGCGGCCATGTTGGGGGTGAGTAGCAGGCCGGTAGAACGGGAAGAGTTGTCCCGAACAAACAATAGCAGCACGAGACGGGGCGGGGCTTGAGGGAGAGCGCAGTGCAGGATGGGAAGGAAAGCCAACAGCCAAGGACGCCCCGCCGGCAAGCGATGAGGTCTGTCATAGACCCAGCGCCCTGAGTCAACACGCACTGCCACAAGGCATACGCTTTTTGTCGTCTTCACTATCCGTCTTCTTCTTCTACCACCACCACCGGGAAAACACAGGGTAACAGTTGGAGGAATAACCAGGTTGGTACGTCAAAATTGATACACACTGTTTTACGCCCCCTCCGCTGCAGGTGGAGTTGGCAGAAAATGAGGTTGTCAGAGCCCTTGTGTTGCCAGAGTATCCTGGAGAGAGAGGAACGACAAGTATTACTGAAGTACTCTGGCCATGTCCTCATTCTGTTTGACTTTCTCTTGGGCAGAAAATAGAAGCCTAATTATAAAGACGCTGGCTAGATTTCACGTGCGATCGGCGCAAGCTGGCCGAGTTTTTGCCCCTGTTTCCGCGTTCGGACGTTAGGTGTTGTGCTCGGTCCGCTGCTCGAACTTTTGGAATGCACATTATGCAATTGTGAAGGTTAAATTATGAGTGACCGGATGACTCATTTTGTTCAATGTTCCATCATCTTTTGTCGCACGTGCCTTGATATACCTGAGAAAACACCTCCATTCGAATATCGATCTCCGAATTTTATTGTGACACCAACTGAATTTACCTAGATTTGCATTGATTTTTTTAAATTACCGCCTTTTGCATGTATGCAGTTTTGCTTAAAGTACAATGGTTACCTTGTATGCTAGTTATGTTTTTGTCTGTATGTGGGTCAACTTGTTGGGAAATGTGTACAAACACATTTTTTCAACATGCAGGTAACTACTAACAATATTGTTCAAAAACTAGTATCTGTGTCTATTCTGTTTGAGATTGTTCGTCTCATCTGCCAGTCTAAATGACATTGTTGTGCCTTGTCCATCTAGCTACGACGGAGATATAGGCTCCTACCGGGATCACAGCCTATATTTATTTGCATAGACAATCAATATGACATGCTCCATTTTCTCTCGAAGCGTTTCGAAATGTTTTAAACAACTAAAAAAAAACTGTTCTCAGGTTCAGACGCCTGGTTTCTGGTTCTTTGCGGTTGGTTTTAACAGTTTGTCAACGCTGTCCAGCCGTATTGTGACTCTTCTGGTTGACCAGACAATAAACATGTACGAAACAACTAAATAGAAGGCTTGAATGAAACAAATTGGCACAAGGCGTACCTTTTTGCCTGCCAAGTCCATAAAGATCCTTTTCTGAAAAGTCCTCATAAGAGACTTTTGTTGTTATTGCTGCTGATGCTGAAAAAAACTGGGGATGTTTTACTTGACCTGAGTATGAGCTGGTTTAAAAACATGCCTTCCCTTTTTTCTTGACATTAAATTTTATCTTGTAATTCTCAGGGCGTTGATTTTTGAAGAGTTGCTGAGCCGAGTCTTACTTTGGAACTTTTGGTTTGAACTCTTGGTTTGTGTTTTGTCTGCAACTGCTGAATTATACTCCAGAGAGTG
>CM054140.1:25103134-25105634 GCA_028751875.1 Rapana venosa
TGGCTTGTTTTGAGCTTAGGGAAGAACTGCTGAACAGAAAAAGATAAAAACAATTAAAAAGTGTATTTCTACACCTTAACCACCGCCCCTCACCCAAAAAAACCCCAAACGACACACACAAAAAGATGAAATGAAATAAAATAAAGACATTGAATTATTGAATGATTCAGCATAATTTATAGCAGGCAAATCAAGTATGGGGCAAAATACCTTAGTGGATTTAACTCGTGATCCGACGGTTACAGAGGACCTAGGCTCAAGTCTCCATTGAGGTGTCCATGTGAGGGGATTCCCCCCCCCCCCCCCCCCCCCCCCCCCCCCCCCCCCCCCTTCTTATGGAGTTAGCAGTCGTTTCAACTCCATTCTCCTAAAAGCTCGTTTGTTGAGACAACAAAAAGAGGTCATGTAGGTGTGCAAACGCGAGCAGAAAATCTATACACACCTTAAGAACCTATTTATTTCTCGCAGATGAGTAGGCCAACTGTGGTCTGAGATTTATGTGACATAAACACACCCAGCATGCACCGTTCAATATGGAGAGGGATGTACTCTGGCAGCTTCAACTTTTCTGGGATAATTGCCAGAAAAATTCACGCAATGCGCCACCGAGTTTAGGGAGAAGTCGAGTCAAAGTTAGTTTCTAAAACAGTTCTCCATTAGTCATTTCCACAATTCTGGTGATAGTTAATTATTACATATACTTGTCTATTGATGTATCTGTTTCCTTGTGAGTGTTTATTTTATTTCTTCATGTGTAGTTTGTTATGTATGTGATAGGGCGTGATTTTAAAGTAGTGTTCGTGCTGTTTAAAAGTAAGCCATTTACACAAATTTTAAGGCAGATGTGGTATGTGTTAGTGCTGTTTAAAAGTAAGCCATTTGTACAAATGTTAAGGCAGATGTGGTATCAAGTGAAACCACGAAGACCAATAATGGTGGCAACAGCAAACGGCCTAACATTCTCCATAGTAATTAGCATTGTTGCTCTTGACTTATCACTATTATGTATCAACATATCATTTTTACTGATATCATCATTACTATCTTATCTTCATCATCATTATCATCATCATCATCATCACACATCATCATCATCAGTAGTAGTATAATTATCAATATTATTTTTATTATTATTATTATCATCATTATTATCATTTCTTGTACCACTACTACTGCTACTCTTACTTTTTAAATGAGCAACATACCAAAATAGCCCCCACCCCTCAGTACCTTTTCAGATATAACGAAAAAAATTAAACTAATAACAGTACCGACCACAACCGTCACTTACAACAACAATGGTAACATTTCAATTTATTTTTTAAAAGCAGACGTGGTCTAGGTCAATCAGTCAATTACTTAGTTATTTAGTTAGTAAGTTACGAAATTAATTGAAATTTTGGACGAATAAGTAAAAGCATCAGTGGAATAGCCTGAATTATGTATTTATAAAATTCTACAGGCCTTCCCCCCCCCCCCCTCCGGTCATGGAGATGGTAAACAATGTCCTGAGTGCAACATACACTTAGCGCGCATAAATAAAAACCTGCAGCAGCAAGAGAGTCCATGGCAAAATTATGTGAAAAGAAAAGTCACTCTCATGGGAAAACAAAAATATGAATGCACTTACAAACAGGGTAAATAGGTGGTGCTGCTCTAGTGGTGATGCGTTCTTCCCAGGGACAGCACCCGGAATTTTCCTGAGAGATATCTGCCATGATTAAAAGTGATACACAATATCATGCAACGGAACGCATTCAACATAACTTCACTACACTTCACTACAACTACACTACACTTCACTACACCTCACCTCACCACACCACACCCACCACACCACACCACACCACACCACACCACACCACACACCCACAACCACACTACACTTCACTACACTACACTTCACTACACCACACCACTTCACCACACCAAACCACACCTCACTACACTACACTGCACTACACTACTCTACACTACACCCCACACACCTCACATACTCCACCTACACTAATAACTACACTACACTACACTACACTAACACTACACTACACTACAACCCTCTTCCATAAACAGAAAAAAACCACAAAAAAACCAAGCAAATGTCGATAACTGTATATCCAACAACGCACAAAAAGAACGGAAATACCACCTTCCACAGGTATGTAAACCTAAAAGATATAAACGTGTATAAATAATGCATATAAGCACAGAACAAAGTATTCCTTACACCCAAGCTCAAAAGAGTTTACATAAAAGTTCCAAATTATCCGTGGGAAAGTTTCTTAAGCCTGACTTAAAAAAACCCAACAACTTGGAAAACAAGGAATATGCAAGGCAAATATGACAAAGAAGGAAAACGAAGAAAAGCCAGATTAAAGACAATTAAGTGCACAGAATTTTTAAAATTTGGGGTTCTATCAATACTGAAAGTACCCCTAGTATCCCAAAGGGTGGAGGGTGGGGGTGCAGAGCTGCGGGGATGCGGGTAGTTAAAAGTTAA
>CM054140.1:25110634-25143134 GCA_028751875.1 Rapana venosa
CCAAGTGAAGTGCCTATGGCCTCATAAAGGACTTATCGTTTCAACGATTAACAATAATTCTGTACTTATTGCTACCATTTGTTTTACTTTCAGGATTCAGGTTTTGTTGTTCTAAACGGGGTTGTTTAGCGTCCTTTTTGCTTCTTTTTGTTTGGTTACTACACTCGCTTTCAGTTTAACAAAGTGTGCGTTTTATGTTTTTGTTTTGTTTTGTTTTGAATTAAAAAAAAAAAAGATGAATATAGCTGGTTGAGTAATTTTCATCAGATTGTTGTTTCATTGTACGAGCGAGAGAGAGAGAGAGAGAGAGAGAGAGAGAGAGAGAGAGAGAGAGAGAGAGAGAGAGAGAGAGAGAGAAGAGAGAAGAGAGAGAGAGTTGCTGATTCTGACACCGAAAAACGGCAAAAGTCCGGTTATAAGGTAGTTGGGCTTGGGTACTCCTTATATCCGAGAACTCTGTTATAAGGAACCTCGGTTATAAGGAGTAAAATTTTCGGTCCCCGAGCACTCCTTATAACCGAGTTCTACTGTATAGTGTGTGTGTGTGTGTGTGTGTGTGTGTGTGTGTGTGTGTGTGTGTGTGTGTGCTGTGTGTGTGTGTTTGTGTGTTCTTCAAACGACTTTCCACGTAAAGTGATATAATTGTGTACATATGTGTGTGTGTTTCTTTTATTGATTTTTTTTTTCATGGATAATGGGAAAAGTTATGTGCTTTTTATATCCAGTCACTGTGTGCATGCGGTTTTGTAAATTCTGGCTTCTGCTCCCACTGGCACACAATGGCCTATTCTTCCTAAAGGCGGAACACGTTTTATCGTGTGTGCAAGATGTTCTGCGTGCGTTTGTACACGGAACCTCGGTTTATAGTCTCACTGGAAGAATATGTGTGTGTGTATGTGTTTGTTCAGTTGTGTGTGTGTGTGTGTGTGTGTGTGTTGTGTGTGTGTGTGTGTTGGTATGTGTGTGTGTGTGTGTGTGTGTTCGTGTGTGTGTGTTGTGTTGGTGTGTGTGTGTGGTTGTTGTGTGTGTGTGTTCGTGTGTGTGTGTGTGTGTGTGTTCAGTGTGTGTGTGTGTGTGTGTGTGTGTGTGTGTGTGTGTGTGTGTGTGTGTTCATGTGTGTGTGTGTGTGGTTGGTGTGGTGTGTGTGTGTGTTGTTCAGTGTGTGTGTGTGGTGTGGTGTGTGTGTGTGGTTTCAGTGTGTGTGTGTGTGTGTGTGTGTGTGTGTGTGTGTGTGTTCAGTGTGTGTGTGTGTGTGTGTTCAGTGTGTGTGTGTGTGTGATTCGTTAGTTGTTTTGTGTGTGTTAGTGGTGTGATTGGTGTGAAATACGTTGTTTTCTTGTAGCTACCACGCTGCTTTACCCACGTGCTCATGTTGATATTTTTTCTTCTGTGTGTCTACCTACTATCAAAAATTGTGTATGTTTGACCACACATTATGAGCTTTTTCTTCTATTCACCATCATTACACGGGGGGGGGGGGGGGGGGGGGGATAGCTCAATGGTCGGAGCACTCCCTTTCCCTCAGCCAAGGTGGTTAAGCAGCGTCGAGCGTGGTTACCACTTGGATGGGTGACCGTTTGCGCGCCTTGGCTTCAGTACAGTTCCCAGTTCACCCAGCTGGGTACCTGCCCTCTTTAGGGTTAGGGAAGGTAAAGCAGCGAGGGAGAGGAGATAGGTGCCGCCCTCAAGATGCTGGCCCCTAGAGAAGTGAGGTCTCTGACGCCTCGCTCCCCTACGACCTTATAGGTTATGGGACACCTTTACCTTACTATTACACGTAGGGGTAATTTTGTGTGTGCTTCCTTTGCGTTTTCTTGTTTATATGTGTCTGTTCATCTGCCTGTCATTTTCTGTTTGTAAACAACTTCTTGTTCAGCTTTTGTTACATATTATGTATCATTAAAAAGGTAAAGGTGTCCCATAACCTATGTGGTCGTAGGGGAGTGAGGCATCAGAGACCTCAACTTCTCAAGGGGCCAGCACATTGAGGACGCACCCATCTCCTCTCCCTCACATTACATTCATTGTTAGTTGTATTTTATATATTTCCAACAGTATGTGTTGCACAATTGAGAAAGCTTTTGTTAAAATATTATGTATTATTAGTTGTATTATATGTCATTACAACAGTATGCGTTGTACAAGTGAGAAAGTTTTGTTGAAATATTATGTAGCACTACTTGTATTATAGGCTTACATCATTACAACATTATGTGTTGTACAAGTGCGAAAAATTTTGTTGAAATATTGTGCATAATTAGTTGTATTATATATCATTACAACTGTATGTGTAGTACATTTGAGAAAGCTTTTGTCGAAAAATCATGTATCATTAGTTTTATTATTTATCATTACAACAAAGTGTGTGTCATACAAATGACAAAATAGTATGGATGAAAAAGGAAGGGGACACAACCAGTTACAACTTCTACTTCTGTGTATGTTATCAGTAACTTATTATACTTACTTATACACAATCTGTTCTTTTTATTTGCTTTTTTTTGTTTGTTTTGCAGGCAATTGTTCCAAACACATGCATTTTTTCACTTATTTACTTCGTTACGTATTTTTATATTGATTTGTTGCTTTACAAGCTTCAGCGCTATATAAATTCCATACTTATGATGATGATGATGATGATGATGATATTATTATTATTATTATTTTGCCATATTAAAGTGCTTGTTTGTTAAACAGGCTTTCCTTCAAACACATGGTATTCATTCTTTATTATCAGTCTCGTTCTGTTTTCTTTCTTTTGTTTTCGGTTTTATTTTTGTGTGTGTTTAGTTTTGTATTTAATATCGTCTTATGTCAGAGATCATAATAAAAACAACAAGGAAAACCCCAAATGCTCGACAATCCTGTACGACTGTTTAACCTTCATAATCACGAGTTTCTCAGAAAGTAGTCTCGACATGTGTCTCCCCTCTAGTGCTTTGTAAACATGTTCAAGGAATCGTTGGTACTCGCAGCACTAGTGGCCAAAACTTTTTATCCTGGTGCCCACCCCCCCCCCCCCCCCCCCCCCCCCCCCCACCCCCACACACACAAACACACACCGCCACCCACCTCCTTTTTATTTAAAAAAAAAAGTTTATTGAAGATTGCTAGAAGAGGTGTCTCATGGCCTTTTGAAAAGGTCAGAGAAAAATAATGCAATGAGAGTATTAAAAGAGATATTTAACTGTCCTGTCTCAAACTTTAAAGGACAATTACGTAATGAGAACATTAAATCAGATATTCAATTGTATTATGTCATACCTCAAAAGAAAGTATTGTACTGGTAAAAATAAAAAAAAAATCTGGGTGAAAAATGGTGTTTGTGAAATGACATCAGTGTTATAATGTTTGGTTGTTTTGGGGGTGGTTTTTTTTTTTTTCGGTATTTTTTGTTGTATTCTTTTTTTGGGTTTGATATGTGTTTTTTGGGGTGGGTTGTGTGGGATTGTTTTTTTCTTTTGGATGGGTCATTCTTCCTTCAACACTCCCACCCTCTTCCATCAGATAAAAAAACAAAAAAACATACACAACTACACACTTCTGCATAGCACACAAACAAACATCTACACACAACATTCGACACCACACAAAGACATCCCCACAGACAAAATACCAATAAGCACACACACACCACCTACATTCACTAACTTCCCCCACAAACAAACACCCACCCAGCCCACACACACACACACAACACCACACAACACACACACACCACCACAAACACACACAAAACACACACACACACCACACACACACACACACACACACACACACACACACACACGCACGCACACACATTCCTGTCTGCACTCTCAACAGCGACCTTTATCAATATGCCCTTCATTTCTGAGAGACCCCGAAATATTCCATTCTTCCTCGCTTGTTCTAGCTGCTGTCTTTTCTGCCTGTCTTCTGTTTCCTTTCCTTGCCTAATTCCCCCTTTCCTTATCGACATAATTATGTTCCACCCTCCTGAAGTCTGGGTCAGGGGTGACGTCATGTGCTATACCCCCCCCTCCCCCCCCCCCATATTTTTTCCCTCTCCCCCCACGTTTGTAGACAAAGCTGATCAGCGTTCATGTAAAAGTGTAGAGTTCATGTATGCATATTTTTTTTTTTAGTGAAGGGAGGAAATGCATACATTTTCCCAACAACAACAAAAAAAGAGAACAATAAAAAGAAATAATAAAATTTCCGGTGACGTCATCACTGACCTCACTTTAAGGGGTATGAGCAGATGCCTGCTTTATCTCGCTTTGTTCTTCTTTGTTCACTTCCTAGTGTATTTTTTTGTTTGTTGTTTGTTCGTTTCCCTGGACCTGTTTGAGGGTTTTCCGTGTGGATTTTTTTTTGGTTGTTATTTTTTTCTCTATCTCTTTTACCTCCTTTTCTTTTTGCTTGGTTTTTCCCCCCTGTGACATTATTGGGTTGTGGTCAATTTTCATACTGTTGCTCTGTCTTCTTTGGATTTGGTTTTGTGTCAATGCTCTGTCAGTTGTTGTTGGTTGGTGGGTTGGTTGGTTGGTTGCTGTCTATTTTTTTCTTTCTTTTTTTATATTTATTCTTTTTTCGTTTGGTGTGTGTGTGTGTGTGTGTGTGTGTGTGTGTGTGTGTGTGTGTGTGTGTTACTTTTGGTGAGGAATGGGTGTTGGTTTTTTTTGGTTTTGGTTTGTTTGGGTTTTTTGGTAACAGTTTGATTCGTTTCTGCTACCTCGACAGAACATTTTCTCTCATAAGCCACTCTCTTGAATTAAAAACAACAACAACCGAGATTCGAACCCTGATATATCTTCCTTGGTTAGCACACGAAATGTTCCTCAAGACTAGCAGAGAAGAGGACTATGGCTGGGGAACTTTGGCAGCAAGACTGAGGAGTGGTGGTCATAACACACACCCACACACACACCACACACACACACACACACACACACACACACATGCACACACACACACACACACACACTACACACACACGCACACGCACACACACACACACACACACTTGCACACAACCCCCACCCCACCCCCACCCCCACCCCAACCATCCCCCCCCCCCCTTACCCCGCCCCCCACGCCCCTGACAAGAAGTTGACAGAGAAAAATCAAAAACGCCCACTAACATGAAACAAGCAGAAACTAGCTAGCTAGCCTAGCTTACCTAGCTCTCCTTCCTGCCCAAAACCAGTCCATACACTTTTTTTCTTCTTCCCACACCACACCACACCACACCAACACACCATACCACACCACACCACACCCGGGGTGGTGGGTAATGGAAGAGAGGACGTGGAAGTGTACGGTCCACTTAGGACGGTCAATATTTGTCCCGCAGCTTTCCTGGGGCCTCCAAGACAAAAGTGGACGTTCTAGCTGAACAATTTTTTTTTCTGGGGGTGGTGAGGGTGGTGGTGGTGGTCAGACAGCTCAGGGCCTGTATCTCGGTGCATAAGTGTCAAAGGATCTTGCGCTGGCTGTTCCCCTGCAAAGAGTAGTTGGAGGAGAATTTTTTTTTTTTTTTGGAGAGGAGAGGGGAAGGTCTAGGAAGCCTTATTGAGCAAACTTTGTATAATTGAGCAAGAAAACCTGGTTGGTGAGTTAGAGGATTTTTTTTTTCTTCAGTCTGGATCTACAAGGTTTTTTGAGGTATAGAGGAGGGTTTGTGTGTGTGTGCCTGGAGAAGACGTGAGCAGTTGGGTTCAGAAGGAAAGGTTGGGAGAGAGAGAGAGAGAGAGAGAGAGAGAGAGAGAGAGAGAGAGAGACTTCGGTAATGAAGAAAGAAAGTCTGTTAGTTAGGAAGAGTGTCGCGAAACGGGCGGGCATGGCAGGGCCCAACCAAGGAGGATTCTTGTGCTGCTTGACCCTGAGGTACGTTGAATTGTTCTTGTTTTTAAAGATTTGTTTTTTCTGTCTCTCTAAATGTCTTTTAGAACAGAAGGCAGAAAGTACACGCACACACTCGCACGCACACGCACTTACGCACGCACGCACACATTCATGCACACATACGCATACGCGCGCGCGCACACACACACGCACTCACGCACGCACACACACACACGCGCGCGCACGCACTTACACACACACACTCACGCACGCACACACGCACACACACACACACGCGCGCGCACGCACTTACACACACAGTCACACACATACAGAGACAGAGAGAGAGAACTGTGTGTGTGTGTGTGTGTGTGTGTGTGTGTGTGTGTGTGTGTGTGTGTGTGATTTAATTTTGTTGTTGTTGAGGGGGAGGGATTTTGGTGCATAACTTTGCTATTTTTCCAATGCAAAGATACCATATCATTGTTCCATTACAAAACTGAGAACTTGTCCACTTAGAATTCTAAGGGTAGTGTAACTTGTTTCTTCGCAGTTTGTAGATTTCAAGTGGGTTAGATTTGGGTTTTTTTTAAAGCAAAGCGTTTTCTTTCCATTCTGAACAGGATAGTCTCTCATCAAGTGCTTCAAATGCACTGACATGCTCAGGTTTTAAAAAAATGCACTGACATGCCCATGTAAAAAAATGCATTGACATACCACATAAAATGCATTAACATGCTCATGTATAAAATGCATTGAAATACCATATAAAAATGCATTCAAAATATTAATGTGAAATAAAGCCAATCTGATAATAGATTTCTTTTAAAAACAACACTAAATTTCTGTTGGAACATGGTTTATATACCATGTAAAGTTTGGACTATATAGTTCACAACTGTTAAAAGTAATTATCTATCTTCTGTTAAGATTAAAAGAATGTTTATCACCTTTTGGGGGTGTCTTTTAAGTGGGTGTATCGGCCCTTATAATATGAACACTCTCTCCCATGAAAGCTTGTGCCTCACTGCAAACCTTATAGGAAGTCTCCAAATTGATTTGCCAGATTTTATTGTCAGTCCCTTAGTTTCAGTTTGGGGTAATTATCTAAAATTAGAGAGTTTTTAAGGCATGTGCTCTCTCTCTCTCTCTCTCTCTCTCTCTCTCTGGATGTGGGTGTGGGCGTTTTACAAATTTTTCCCTTTGAACATTTTTTCCCTTCACAAACCGCCCCTAAGAAAGCTTAGTATGATAATGATAATGTCTGAATTATCAGTGAACTCACCACTATTTGTTATTTGGATCACATTCAAATAATTATATGTTGAAATAAAATCAGCCCTTCATATGAGACAAAATGAACAACTTGTAAATCTGGTGTCCTTGCTCTCCTACCCCCTTCCCCTACATACATACACACTCTCTTTTTTTCTTTCTTTTTTGGGTTAGATTTTTAGGTTGATGTACAGAGGTTTAAAGTGCTTTGTTGAATCCAGTGCAGTTAAATAGAGCAAGTGCTTTGTTGAATCCAGTGCAGTTAAATAGAGCAAGTGCTTTGTTGAATCCAGTGCAGTTAAATAGAATAAGTGCTTTGTTGAATCCAGTGCAGTTAAATAGAGCAAGTGCTTTGTTGAATCCAGTGCAGTTAAATAGAATAAGTGCTTTGTTGAATCATGTGCAGTTAAATAGAATAAGTGCTTTGTTGAATCCAGTGCAGTTAAATAGAATAAGTGCTTTGCTGAATCCAGTGCAGTTAAATAGAATAAGTGCTTTGTTGAATCATGTGCAGTTAAATAGAATAAGTGCTTTGTTGAATCCAGTGCAGTTAAATAGAATAAGTGCTTTGTTGAATCCAGTGCAGTTAAATAGAATAAGTGCTTTGCTGAATCCAGTGCAGTTAAATAGAATAAGTGCTTTGCTGAATCCAGTGCAGTTAAATAGAGCAAGTGCTTTGTTGAATCCAGTGCAGTTAAATAGAGCAAGTGCTTTGTTGAATCCAGTGCAGTTAAATAGAGCAAGTGCTTTGTTGAATCCAGTGCATCCAGAGCAAGTAGATAAAATGGTCCTTTATCAAATCCGGCGCATTTTCATAAAATAAGTGCTTTATTGAATCCAGTGCAATTAAACAGGATTGGTGCTATATTGAATCTAGTGCAACTAAATAGAATAATTGCTTTGTTGAATATTATAAACTTTTATTAAGTGCGTTATTTAATGCATAGAAATTGAATATGCTAAGCGCTTCATAAATTTTGACGCAAATCTAATATAGAATAAATGCTCTCTTGAATTAGTTCAACAAAATACAAGAAATGCCTTATTCAATCCTATGCAGTTTGATAGAGTAGGTGTTTTTATTGAATCTAGTGCTGTTTGATAAGGACAAATACTTTTTCGAGTCCAATGCAACTTTAATATAATAAGTTCTATATAGAATCCACAGCAAATTTAATGCCATAAGCACTTTGTTGAATCCAGTGCAATTTCATACAATACGTGCTTTATGGAACCCAGTGCACTTTCATAGACTAAGTGTTGTATTGAATTTAGGGCAGAAGAAGAACTTCTGTGCAAGATCTTGAGCACAAAGACTTTTTCTAAGGGCTTCTTCAGAAGGCTAGAGGAGAGGAGGGATGACAAGATTCATGTGAAAAAAAAAGATCCCCGCAGATTTCTTGTGTTTAAAGCACTGTCACCTATTGACCAATGTGCTGTTTCTTACCCCCCACCCCTCCCCACCCCCTCCCCCACCTTGTAAAGATGTCAGTTTGCAGTACACCAATTTTGAAATGGAACCAATGTGTGCCAGATATACTGCCATTTATACTGCCATTTTGACGTTTATAAGTAGTGTATGATCAGTGGGTTGCATGGTTTTTCAACTGCTTTGCTGCTGTTGCGGTTGGCACTTTAGCGTTGTGGTTATGACAAATATGTGGTTGATTATGACAAAAATATGTTTAATCAGGGAACATATTCATACCACAGATAAAGAAATTCATTGAAAATATAGGTGACCTCTCTCTCTCTCTCTCTCTCTCTCTCTCTCTCTCTTCCCCCCCCCCCCCCTTCTCTCTCTCAACTCTAAAAATACAAAATTATATTGTCCTCTATTTCTGGATGTAAACCGTATTTCCCAAACGTTCATGAGAATAGTAATATAGCAGAGGTGACGAGAGCACAACAACAGACGACAAAGTGGGGAACAACCAATCGGGAAAACGATTGTTCAGGAACGGGGCGATTCAAGAAACGGCGATTATGAGAAACTACGTATCATGGGAAACTTCAAAATCACAATACTTTTGAAAATTGGATAACAATTTCCGTTGTGGTTTATTTTCCCCCTATCAATTTCCACGTCAGTGTATATTTTCGTGTTTGTGTATGTCTCTGGTTTACAGTGTAGCTGTGTGTTCCCATTCTGCTGTGTATAGATCATGTCTGACAGTATGCAGACTTCGTCCAGTCTTTGGTAGCCTCTGCCTCTGTTTTTCCTACCTGCTAAGTTCAAAGAGAATGCTATGACAAGTTTAACCACAGAGAGAGAGAGAGAGAGAGAGAGAGAGAGAGAGAGCACAAATACTTCAGGCCATATATTTATGAAAGTCACTGTTTTTTGCGACTTTTGAATCAGTTCTTTGTTGTTGTATGTATATGTGTTTACTGTCATTTTGTTATTGTTGCTATTAATTTTTATATGTACATGTTTGTAGGGTTATGTAGGCCTATACTTTCAATCTAATATATTCATCCTTCATGAGAATCTCTTGAACATTTGACCTTTGTAAGTTGCCATACATGACCTCAATAATTATGATGAAATAGGGGTAGGGTAGTCATTTGGAGGGTGGGGGTGGCGAGGAGGGGGAAGGAGGGTTAAAACAGGAACAAACGTAAAGAGTTTGGGGGAAGGGTAGGGGGTGGGTAAGGGTGGTAGGGGGTTGAGGGGTCGATCCCCAGCCAGCATTTTTGAAGTGAGGGAGCAAAGTGAACAGTTAGGGTGTTTGCCTTCCTTTCTCTCTGTAATGGAACACATACACTCCTGCTGACAACCCCCCCCCCCCCCCTACCCCCCCAAACTATCTCACCCCCACACACCACCACCTTCACTCCACTCGAATTTCTGTTTCTTCTCTCCCCCCTTCCTACCCCTCACCCCCACCCCAAACTTTTTTTTCTTGTCGAATCATGTCTGAGGTGGCTGGCTCTAGCCTAAAACACTTGTTTGCCTTCTATTACGAAATGCAAGAGTCGGGGTGCTGTGAGTCGATCTCCGTTTTTGCAAAACCCCGCACATGTGTGTGGTAAGAAGAAGAAGGCTTGTTTGTTCTCACGTTTTGTTTCCTCTCTCTCTCTCTCTCTCTCTCTCTCTCTCTCTCCTGCCCACGCAGAGCAAGGGTGTCTGTCCACCAATCGAAGTTTCTCTTTCTTTCTTTCTTTTACAAGATTGAGCAATGATATATATTTTAATTAAAAAAAAAAAAAGTTTTAGCTTATAGGCAGGCAGAGAGAGAGAGACAGAGAGAAAGAGAGAGAGAGAGAGAGAGAGAGAGTGTGTGTGTGTGTGCGGAGTAGAGTTTTTGCTTAAGTAAGGGGAGGGATTATGTTAATGAACAGAAAAACCGGTAGCAGAAGGAGAAGAAGGAAGGTAGGTAGGTTGGGTTTGGGAGTGGGCTGGGGAAGGTTGCAAATCACGATGGTGAGCGTGTGACCACTCCGCGCAAGATCAGTTGGATAGGCGTGTGTGTTTAGCTCTCTCTCCCTCCCTCTCTCTCTCTCTCTCTCCCTCCCGCTCTCTCTCCTCTCTCCTCTCTCTCTCTCTCTCTCTCTCTCTCTCTCTCTCTCTCTCTCTCTCTCTCTCTCTCTCTCTCTCTCCATCAGGGCAAGGGCCGGATGAAATAAAAGTATACCAATACTTAAGCTAACCCTTGAAAAATAAAGATCATTCATTCATTCATTCATTCTCTTTTCTCTTCTCTCTCTCTCTCTCTTCTCTCTCTCTCTCCTCTCTCTCTCTCTCTCTCTCTCTCTCTCTCTCTCTCTCTCTCTCTCTCAGAGCTACATGTTTCACAAGTTCAACAAAGGATGTCACCTTGTAAAGGTGGGGGATTTGTATATAAAGGAAACGAGAGAAGAGAGAGAGAGAGAGAGAGAGAGAGAGAGAGAGAGATGGTATGTTAATATGTGATTATACTCTTCAGACTCAATAAATAGTTTTCTTTATTAACACTCACTCGTCCAAATTTCATTCCAACGATTTTAGAAGTTGGAGAGAAGCAAAAGCTGTATCTTGAAGCGCTGTAGATATTCTTTTCTTTTAATTTCTTTCTTTATTTTTTTTAGGTAAATTGTCACACTTTGTCATAATTATCCTGCTGCAAACTCCTCCTCCTTCCCTCCTCTGTCTTTTACTGAGCCTATTGCACACAGCAGGTGAAGGTCTCCTCTCAAACTTGAATGCATTGTGTGATGTGATAGTAGAGTGCTGATATTGTGCTATGAGATTAATGGTGACATAATTATATTAAATACATCCCTTTGTGGAGGGAGAGGGAATTGAAGGTTGTGTGACCTCTGCTTGATTTGGAGGGACAGGGTGAGTTTGTTGGAGGTTTGCTGCGATTGCATGTGTGTATAACTGAGTGTGACAGGTAGCCTGACAGTGATAAAGAACAAAGACAGGAACGTGGCCCATATATATATATATATATATATATATGAAAATATATGTGTGTGTGTATGTATGTATGTAAGTTTGTATATGTATATATATATATATATATATATATATATATATATATATATATATATATGTTGTACTCATTGACTGATGGGAGCTGATGTTTGGGGGGGGGGGAGTAAACTAGCCTTCAGCTTTCCTTGGGATATTCTGTCTCTTCTTTACACACACACACAAAAACACACACACACACACACACACACACACACACACACACACACACACACACACACACACACACACAACACACACCACACACATTATCCTCGATATAAAAGAATAAAACAAAACAAAACAAAAAACTAACACACACACACACACACACACACACACACACACACACACACACATATATATATATATATATATATATATATATATATATATATATATATATATATATATATATATATATATTATGGTGAGCCTGTCTTGTGTATTCCCTCGTGTACATCTACATCTATTTATGTGTTCTGTCTATGTCTTTGTTGCTTTTTGTTTGGTGGTGGTGGTGGTGTGTGTGTATGTGTATGTGTGTGTTTGTGCTGTGTGTTTACTTTTGTTGTTTCATTTAGAGGCTGTGTTTGTTGTTGTTGCTTTTTGGTTGTTTGTTGTTGTTTTTTATTTGTTTGTTTGTTGTTGCTGCTCATCTAAGTTTCAACGTTATTTTTCTCTGCTTAGCTTATCAAAATGTTGTTTTCTTTTCAGATTTGTCCTGTATTTGATTTTCAGATTTTCAGTGGCAAACTGTTTTGTATGTTGAAATTGAAATGGATGTTTTAATCTTATGGTCTTAGACGCTTTTTTCATCCTCCTTTCACTTTGTTTTACAGTTTCTTTTTACTCTACCTTTTTTTGTTTACATGAAGTAAATAGAACTGTTACATAGTCTTCATATTTTCTTTGTGCAATTTTCAGAGCTGAGCACATTTCTCCAGAATAGTTGCTCCAAAATTATTGTCATGTGGGTTTTTTTTATTTTCCTTTTAGCAGATCAAATATTTTTCAAATCAATTTAGATTTGTACCCCCCCCCCCCCCTGTCCCCTCTCCCTATTCCCTCTTTTATTTTTGCTTGTCTTTGAGATGTAGAACTCGATCCCTGTTTGCATTAGTATCATATTTCTTTTTTGTTTATTTGTTTTAGCACGACTGTCTATTTATACTTAAAAAATTCAATTTAAAACTGTCCCTGTCCCACCCTCTTTATTTTTTCTCTTTGAGATCTAAAAGTGTATTCATGTTGATACGATACACTGGTTTGTGGTTATGAATATATTAAAAAAAAGAAAACTGATTATTTATTTATTTATGCATTCACGTGAGCTTTTCCAGTCTTGCAAACTATGTGTCCCTCTTTCCTTTGGCTCTTCAGACCTAAAGTTGTCGCTTTGTCCATAAGATTTAGCCTTCGAAACAGTCAAGGGAAATCCAGTTAAAATGATCTTTAGTGAGGGTGAAAGAGTAAACTTACACACCTTTCTTCATCCTGCCCAGTAAGTTTCTTCTTCTTCTTCGTCGTCGTCGTCGTCGTCGTCGTTGTCGTCATCGTCGTTGTCGAACGCTCAGACAGCAACTCGGGAGGCCCTGACAAATGCCGCTGTGCGCTGAAGGCCCTCCAGGGGTCCAGAGAGCTCGTTCCTTATTGGCAGGTCAGCAGGCCAGCAGGCCAGATAATTATCCACCCTCAGGTTTCGGTGTGTTGGACAGGTCCGGAGGAAGTGTTACCCTGTCATGGGAAAAGCGCAACAAGGGAACGCCTCAGAATCACCGACGTGGAACTTGGTAAACGTGTGTTGTGCGAGTCTGCAGTGTCCAGTCATCAGTCTCACAGTTGTTACTTGGTCTTCTCTGGGGAGGAGGTAGTAGTCGTCATCCTTTCTGTATAGATGAGGGTGCTGCTGAAGCCATCTTTTCTTTTGCTTTTCCTTCACGGTTGCCAGGTGAGTTATTCTCGTTGCCTTGCAAGAGGGGGTTGTCCTGGACAGTGGATGGGCTTCATACCTTCTTTCTCCAGAGTGGACTTGGAACGTCAGAGCGGTCATCAAGGAGTATTTTGAACCCAGGTTAGGCAAGATGTTGGCATAGCTGAGTGTAGCTGACGTCAGCTGTGTCGCATTGTGCCCCCATTTGGGTTTGTTTCCACCACACTGCTACGCCATACCACCCAACTAGACACCGTGCGTGACGTCACATGGAGAAACGCGTCATTTGGAGGATCGGGGTTTTTTTCTTGGCTGCATGTAAGGTGACAACACATAGAGGAATTCCCGTAAGAGGACACATTGAGGTTTCTTTGGGTTTTGTTTTCGGCAAAACATGATCAAGGTCAGGTAAGTGTGGTAGATAATTATCATTTAATAGGTACTTGCTTTGTTTTCCTAGGAATGTTAAAATCCTATCAACATTTTGGTTAAAAGGTATGCTTCTAATCGAAAAGGAAATTTATTTATTCGTTTTTGTATGTGTGGTGATTTTTTTTCTTGGTTGGTGCTGAAAGAGGGGGGGGGGGGGGGGGGGGGGGGTCTTCTTCTTTTAAACGCTCAGGCAGTAGCTATTGTTGTCTGTTATATGAGCGAAAATACACTGTGCTGCCGTTAAGCACCTGATTAGTCAAGCCCCATGCATCCGACTTCAGCAAAGGAGAAAATTATCTTTTCAGCTATTCGGGGGGGGGGGGGGGGGGGGGAGGGTAAACAGGAGAAAGGACCAAGAAGGCAGAAAATAGAAAATAAAGGACCATGAAGAAAGAAATTAAAGGAACAAGAAGGCAGAAAATAAACAAGCAGGTGACGAGAACAAAAAGGAAAAGACAGAAACAAAGAGAGAGAGAGAAAAGAGGGAATTCCTAGCACAGAATTTCCAAACAATGGAAATGCTATATATACTGAAAGGCTCCCGGCATCTCCAGGGGGAAGGGTTTGGAAAGGGGGGGGGAGGGTTGGGGGGTCGATTGTTTATGTTGCTTTTGTTTTGTTTTTTCCCTTTTTTTCTGAGGTGGATGTCAGCATCAGTTTTTTTCATTTGTCAAAAACACGAGGCAACATATCTCGATAAGAGACAATATTGCAAATCATTTTTTTAAATTGAAACGAGAGTGCAGATCAAAGGTTTCATTCATATATATATATATATATATATATATATATTATTATATATATCTGTGCTAGGAATTCCCTCTTTTCTCTCTCTCTCTCTCTCTCTCTCTCTCTCTCTCTCTCTCTCTCTCTCTCTCTCTCTCTCTCTCTCTCTCTCTCTCTCTCTCTCTCTCTTTGTTTCTGTCTTTTCCATTTGTTCCCGTCACCTGCTTGATTATTTTCTGCCTTCTTGGTCCTTTAATTTCTCTCTCCTCGGTCCTTTGATATAATATATATATATATATATATATATATATATATATATATATATATATATATATATATATATATATATATATATATATATATAACATTATATATATATATGGTGTGTGTGTGTGGTGTGTGTGTGTGTGTGTGTGTGTGTGTGTGTGTGTGTGTGGGGGGACTTCAGTTCTGTACTTTGTGCTTATTTATTCCAAATAAATTGTGAAACCATTTAAAGTGTTTTATCACCTTTCATTTACCAAAAAAGAAAAATATGCAAAGATGCTACTCTCAATGAAAGCATTTTCTTGCCTACACCAGTTGTCTGCTGATCAATGTTCCTTAATGACATTCAGAACTGGGGTTACTGCCCCTAGAAATATTCTGCAGCCCATCTAGCTTGAGGAATACATTTTCTGTTGTTGGTTTAGGGAAGGGTGGGGGGGGGGGGGGGGGGGGAGGGTGTTGTTTTTGTTTTTCAGTCCTCATTCCATGCACAAAACAGGGTCAGTTCCAGTGAGATGTCCTAGTTGCTAAACGATCTGATAGCTGAAGATGTAACAGTTTGAATGCTACCCTGTCTTGCTGAAGATGTAACAGTTTGAATGCTACCCTGTCTTGCTGTAGATGTAACAGTTTGAATGCTACCCTGTCTTGCTGTAGATGTAACAGTTTGAATGCTACCCTGTCTTGCTGTATTTGTAACAGTTTGAATGCTACCCTGTCTTGCTGTGGATGTAACGGTTTGAATGCTACCCTGTCTTGCTGAAGATGTAACAGTTTGAATGCTACCCTGTCTTGCTGAAGATGTAACAGTTTGAATGCTACCCTGTCTTGCTGAAGATGTAACAGTTTGAACGCTACCCTGTCTTGCTGAAGATGTAACGGTTTGAATGCTACCCTGTCTTGCTGAAGATGTAACAGTTTGAATGTTACCCTGTTTTGCTGAAGATGTAACGGTTTGAATGCTACCCTGTCTTGTTGTAGATGTAACAGTTTGATTGCTACCCTGTCTTGCTGTAGATGTAACGGTTTGAACGCTACCCTGTCTTGCTGAAGATGTAACAGTTTGAACGCTACCCTGTCTTGCTGTATTTGTTCCTACAATCTAGTTCTAGGCAACCATCAACCCGCAACATTGACAACAGTGTTAACGCTGGACAACTGCACTACGATGTTAGGCAGAAGAAACCTTATTCATTCATTTATTTATTCATTTATATATTCTTTTATCTCGAAGATAATGGACTATTGATCTCCTTCGCTTTTTTCTTGCCACTGTTCTGTCTTTCCTGGCTGTGACTTTTTTCCTTACCAACCATATCTGAGATGGTCCAGACTTGAATCTTCTAGACCTGATTAATTAATTTGCAAGCGCTGTTCCGCTTTACATAGGGTGTTGATACGCACTTTTCTGTGTTTATTTTTGAATCTGTAAAGAGTTCGCTAATGATTTTGCACAGCTAGTCCAAATGGTCAGATTATACAAGGAATGAACACATTGAACTTTATTCCTAATCCCAATGTGTGTGTGTGTGTGTGTGTTGTTGTGTGTGTGTGTGTGTGTGTGTGTGTGTATGGAGAGAGAGAGAGAGAGAGAGAGAGAGAGAGACAGACAGACAGACAGACAGACAGACAGACAGAGAGACAGCAGACAGACAGACAGGCAGGCAGAGGAAGAGATAAGACAACCCTTTCTACGCTCGTCAAATCAAGCTAAATGGAATATATTGATCTCCACTGACAAGAAGATGTGAACAAAAGACAAAAACATAACATCGAGAAACGTTAGAAAGCACGATTTAGCCTTCTCCACTTCGTTTTTTATATTTTCTCTTGTTATCCCACTTGCACTTTTATCATATTCAAGCTTTCCACCACCACCCCCAAACTCTTGCACGGACAAAAAAGTTCGTAGCCAATCAAATACCGTGTCTTAAATAGGCACACCAATCACTCGAAAGCGTCTCCAAAACTTTTCAAGGCAAAACCTCAACAAACAGGAATAGACAACTGTGCAAGAGAGCTTGGACAAATACCAGAAAATCACCGTAATAACAGACTGGCCTTTTTCCGATGAATATGCATACGTGAATGTAGGCAGAGTTGGGAGTGGGGGTGGGGGGTGGGGGGGGGGGGTGGGGGGAGCTGTAGCAGAAAGAGTTAGGAGAACGATGGGGAAGGAAGGAGAGGATGGGGTTGGGGTGGAGGTGGGAGGTGGGGGTGGGATGGGGGTGTATTATTCTTTCCCAAACCTTATCTGGCCTCACGTTCGATCCTCGCTTCTTCTCAGACTGAAAGCGGAGATGGGCCGAAGCCAGGCCAGGATAGGGCCAGGCCAGGATAGGCCAGGCCAGGATAGGCCAGGCCAGGGTAGGCCAGGCCAGGATAGGCCAGGCCGAGGCAGCTTGAGTATCGGGGGGTTTTGACAATCGATGAAGTTTTTTAGGGGGTAAGAAGTAGAAGAAGTAGAAGTAGAAGAAGAAGACGATGCTTTTCTCAGCTTCCCCGCAGCAAGCAGCTGGGAGAGAGAGAGAGAGAGAGAGAGAGAGAGGAGGGGGGAGGGAGGTGGAGAGGAGGAGGGGGAGGATGAGGAGGGCAGGGCAAACCCTCCACCCAAAATGGAGTGTTTGGGACCAGGTTGAGCGTTTGTTTGTTTCTGTCTGTCTGTTGGTCTGACTATCTGTTTGTTGATCTGTCTGTCTGTCTGTCTGTTTGTTGGTCTCTCCAGATATCTGTCTGTCTGTGTGTTTATTTGTCTCTCTGTCTCTTTGTCGCTGCCTCTGTCTGTCTCTGTCTCTCTGCCTGTCTCTGTCTGTCTCTCTCTCTCTCTGTGTCTCTGTGTCTCTCTCTCTGTCTCTCTCCCTCTATGAGTGGGGTGGTATTGTTAAAAAAAAGAAAGAAAAAAAAAAAAGTTGTTGTACACACAAAAACTAACTGCGAAACCTGTTTAACAGATTGTGGACATCACATTATCAAATTGTTGCCATTAGACTTCTGTACAATGGATAAGAACAATCTTTGCTGTTCATCATGATCATTGAAAAAATCAACAACAACAACACACCATTTATTTCTTAATTCATCAAGAGGCAAGCGAGCACTATTTATTTATTTATTTATTTATTTATTTATTTATACCACTTTAAGTCACGGTGAAATTCGGGCTGCTCTCCCGGGGGAGAGCGCGTCGCCACAAGAGAAGACCACCCATTTATTTTTTATTTCTTTTCCTGTCTGCAACTGTATTTTGTTTCCCTATCAGAGTGGCTTTTTTTCTACAGAATTTTGCCAGGGACAACTCTCCTGCTGCCGTGGGTTCTTTAAGAGGCACTAAACAATTTTGTGTACACACAGGACCTCAGTTTATCGTCTCATCCGAAAGACTAGCACCCAGACCACCATTCATGGTCCAATAGATAGGGGGGGGGAGGGGTCGAGCCCAAACGGGAATCAAACCACCGCACACTTCCGACCCGGACTTTTCCCTTTCTAGGCAGGTGCGTTTTCTCTAGACCACCGATCCACCGATTCTCAAGCGTGCTCTACTTCTTTGTATGATTCTGCATGGTGTATTTGTGCCCCATCATTGTTGCTTTTCCCTGCTCCCTCCCCATCCCATTACCATTTCATGTTTCCTCTTCCCTTCCCGTCATTGCTGTCATCAGGCTTTTGGGCGTGGAGGTTTTCATGCGCTCATAAATCACAGACTCATTCATTCATTCATTTATTCATTCATTTATTAATTCATTTTCATTCTATAACAGGTAAACACATTTCAACGTTCAACCGAAAAAGATAAAAGCTTCATTCATTCATTCATTCACTCATTCAGTCAGTCAGTCAGTCAGTCAGTCAGTCAGTCAGTCAGTCAGTCAGCAGTCGGTCAGCAGTCATTCCATCCATCTTTTCATTCATTCATCCATTCATTAACACTGTGTTATACACGAACACATTCATTAAACTTTCAATCGAATCTGATTGTTCATTCATTCATTCATTCATTCATTCATTCATTCATTCATTCATTAACACTGTGTTACACACGAACACATTTCAGCTTTCAATCGAATCTGATCATTCATTCATTCATTCATTCATTCATTCATTCATTCATTCATTCATTCATTCATTCATTAACACTGTGTTACACACGAACACATTTCAAAATTCAATCGAATCTGATCATTCATTCATTCATTCATTCATTCATTCATTCATTCATTAACACTGTGTTACACACGAACACATTTCAGCTTTCAATCGAATTTGATCATTCATTCATTCATTCATTCATTCAGGTCAGTCAGTCAGTCAGTCAGTCAGTCAGTCAGTCAGTCAGTCAGTCAGTCAGTCAGTCAGTCATCCATCCATTCATTCATTCATTAACACTGTGTTACAGACGAACACATTTCAACTTTCAAGCGAATCTGATCACAGCTTTAGATATTGATACTTTTACAACAAAGTTAAACTTAGATTTTTAAAAAAAACCTCCACACTGTGTATCGATCCCAAGGACAGATCAGTAGCCAAAGAAGTATTTCCACCCCTTTTCCACGTAATCGATAACTATTTGCCATCTCCTTCTCTCAGATAGGATCAGTTTACCAAACACTGACTCTGACTTAGACTCCTACTCTTTCGCCAGTTAATTAATTTAAAGGGAAGGGGAAGGAGGAGGAGGGCGGAGGGAGGAAGAGGAGGGAGGAGGAGGAGCGAGGAGAGAGTGGGATGGAGGAGTAAATCCGGACTGAAATCACGACGATTGGCAGGGGCATTCACTCTCTCAGACATGTCGGCTTGATAGTGCCAAAATGTATGTGTGGTATCTGTTCATCTTGCACCAAGTCTGATGATTTGAAGGACTGCCTGGGCAAGTCTTTGGATAGTATATATATATATATGTAATCTGAAGAAATGGCAAAGTCCCTATGTATGATTTTTATAAAAAGTGACTTTTAGACACTTCCATCTTTTTCTTGGTTTACTTGCGTGATTTTCTTTAAAGTTTTATTTTGTTGTTGTTGTTGTTGTTGTGTGGTGGTGGTGGTATTAATGTTTTTCTTGTTTGTGTTGGTTTCGTTTTTGTGAAAATGTTATTGATAAAGTAGCTTTGAGTGTGAATTTGTGAGGGCGAGCTCATTTCGTACACAGCCTTCTCTCTCTCTCTCTCTCTCTCTCTCTCTCTCTCTCTCTCTCTCTCTCTCTCTCTCTCTCTTTCTCTCTCTCTCTCTCTCTCTCTCTCTCTCTCTCTCTATCTCTTTCTCTCTCACACACACCTACACACACACGTACAGACATGTGCGTGTGCACCTGCACCCACGCAAACACAGATACATGCGAGGGCACATACACATACATGCACACGCACACGCACATGCACAGAGAAAGAGAGAGAGAGAGAGAGAGAGAGAGAGAGAGAGAGAGAGAGAGAGAGAGAGAGGAGAAAACAGACAGAGAGACAGAGAGAGACAGAGCGACAGACAGACAAAGACAGAGAAGCACATACAGACAGACACATACAGACAAAGTCAGAGAAAGACAGAATGATTATGATAGACAGAGAGTGAGGAGAACAGCAAACGGACATTGCAGACAAAGTTCTGCAAGTGCTTATGATGCCCGTTCCACGGGTGGTTCGGGGAGGGGGGTGGACAAGACAAACATGGCTAATTGATTGATCGACCCATTCCCTGCTAGCTATCGCTGCTGCCTGTCTATATCAGAAGAAGATGTGAAGAAGATGAGTAAGCTAGTCAGTCGCTTGTGGCTCGATTGAAGGCTTGTAGATATGGGTTTTTTTTTTCTTTCTCTTTCCCATCTTGATAACACTTTGTTCTTCTTGTCCCCGAAAACGTTGTATGGTTGCCTTTTATAGTGGGATAAAGGAGAGGGATGAAAATAAATAAAAGCAAACGGTTATACATGAAAAAAGATCGTTTCCAAGATCATGTATGTTGTGAAGATATATGGGGGGAGGTGGGGGGGGGGCGGAGAGGGGGGGGCGTGAAGTGGAGGTGGAGTACTCTTTGATTAGAGGCAGATTTGTGACTGTCCATTTTTTTCTAAGGGTGGGTTTTCAAGAGTCTCTGTTGAGCTGTATGTTTCCGGAGACTTCCCTGGAGTTAACCATAGAGCCAGCCAACTCCTTTGCCCTGCAATTCCTTTGTAAGGAACTGTAAACCAAGGGCCCGTGTGAATGGTTACTTTCTAAAAGATGCAAAGGAGTACCGTTAACACACACACAGACACACACAGACACACACAGACACACACATACTCACACACACACACACACACACACACACACACACACACACACACACACACACACACACACACACACACACACACACACACACACACAACACACACACACAAGAGGGACATAAAGTTCTCTAAAAGACAAAACCTGAAAAGGTACACGGGTATAATGTCAAAGCAGTGATATTTTTAACACTTTTCGTTTAATTTGTTGTTTTTGTTGGGCATTTCTCAGCTTTACACTCTGGGGGTCACCCAGAACATGAACTCTGACTCACTCATCCCACCTGGGAATCACTGTGAGATAGGAAGTACAGCGGATGAGAAGTTTGCTTGCATGACTCTTTTCAAGCACCTCGCCATATAGGCAGCCATAGTCCGACTTCAGAGGATGTTTTTCTCCTTTAACAAAGGAGAGTATTATGTTAAGAGCTTGTCATGGCTGAAGGCAATCTCAACACAACATTTTACAACATAACAACATTTTAGTGTAGGCCTTGGCAATTCATCATCATTAGCCATTACACCCAGCGGTGTGTAGGGCAGCAACAAAGCGCTTCCACTCCTGCCTATTCTGGGCCAACCTAGTCACTGATCCCCAAGAGTGCTGCATGGCCTTCATCTCACTTTCTACAGTTCTTCTCCACGTTGCTTTTGGTCTTCCTTTCTTTCTCCTTCCTTCTGGGGTCCAGTGCAATGCTGTTCTTGCGATTGACTGTGGGTCTCTTCGGAGGATGTGCCCAATCCACTTCCACCGTCGTCTGGTGATGATGGTTCCCATGTCTTCTTGCCTGCATCTCCGTAGTAGGTCTTCATTGGAGATCTTCTCTGGCCAAAAGATCCGGAGAATTCTTCGCAGGCATATGGTGTAGAAGGATCGAAGTTTGGTCAGATCCACTTCCGTCATCCTCCAGCACTCAGAACCGTACAGGAGCGTAGACACAACACAGCTCTGGTATAGCTTCAGCTTGGTGTTGGTGCTGTACTGAGTTGATCTCCAGATATTGTTCATCTCCCTAAACACATTCCTGGCCTTGCCCAGTCTGTTGTGGATGTCTTCTTTTGTGCCGCCCTCTGGTTTGATGATGCTGCCAAGGTATGTGAACTTGTCTGTCTGGCGCAGGTCAGTTCCATTCACTTTCACAGGGGCTGGTGTGTTCACATTGAGCGACATTGTCTCTGTTTTCTTGGTGCTAATACGAAGCCCCACTTGCTGTCCGAATGTTTGGAGTCTGCTGGTCTTCTCCTGGATATGTTGGTGTGTGTGGGACAGCAGCGCCAGGTCATCCGCAAAGTCAAGCTGACATCAATAACTGACACAGCTTTTGGCCGGGGCCATTTTGTGTAATTAAAGTTGAGCATCTAAGGTATCCCTGAGTACCCTTCAACGACATAAGTTGAATATCTTCTATTCAACCAGTAAGCACCATCTGTCTCAGTCGGTCGGTATATGTGTCTATCTATCTGTCTATCTATCTGTCTGTCTATCTGTCTGTCTGTCTGTCTCTTTCATATTTACTATTGTGATAAAGTTTACAAAAAGAGAGAAAATGAAATGTATTTTGTTTTATGTTTCCTGTTATCTCAGAGTTGTGGACACAGTAGATATCTTTGGAATTTTTTTTCCAGATTCTCACACCAGTTCAGATTAGCTCTACTAAAGATGTTTATACAAGAACAAAATCGTTACAAAATTGTCAATATTTCTCTACAAAGCCTATACGTTACATTTCATTTTTGAAATATTGATCAGAATAATGTATCATCGTATTTAACTGCATCTAAACACCATAAGGGCCACGGCCTATACAACTGAATAAAGCATGTGAACCTGACTCTAAACCTAACTCTGAATCTGAACCTGACTCTGAACCTTAATCTGAATTTGAATCTGAATCTCTCTCTCTCTCTCTCTCTCCCTCCCTCCCCCCCCCCCCCCCCCCTCTCTCTCTCTCTCTTTTTTTCTCTCTCTCTCTCTCTCTCTCTCTTTTCTCTCTCTCTCTCTCTCTCTCTCTCTCTCTCTCTCTTCTCTCTCTCTCTCTCTCTCTCTCTCCCTCCCTCCCCCTCTCTCTCTCTCTTTCTCTCTCTCTCTCTCTTTCTCTCTTTCTCTCTCTCTTCTCTTCTCTCCCTCTCTCTCTCTCTCTCTCTTCTCTCTCTCCTCTTATCTTTCCCCCCCTCCCCCAGTTCATCTGTCTTGTCTGCCTCACACTATCTATCTTGCCCTCAAATAAAAAATAAACAGGTAGTAAGTAAAGTAGCTTTCCGACTGACTGACTCACTGACTCACTGGCTGACTCACTGACTGACTCACTAACTGACTCACTGACTCACTGGCTGACCCACTGACTGATTACTGACTGACTCACTTACCAACTCATTGACTCACTGACTGACTCACTGACTGACTCGCTGACTGACTCACTGACTGACTCACTGACTGACTCACTGACTGACTCACTAACTGACTCACTGACTGACCTCACCGCCAAGACAGTTCCAGAAAAGCAAACAGCGGGGTAGTCTATATCTACCTCGTGCTGGTTCTTCCCTTCATCGATCAGATCAGCGAGGGAGGGAGAGAGGGTGTGGGGAGCTGAGGGGGGGCGGGAGACAAGGGGACTACTCTGTGTCCATCGATTAAAAGTCGAATTGGACTGCTTAAGCTTGTTGCAGACTCCACTGGGCGGGTGATCGATTGATTGATTGATTGATTGACTGACTGACCGACAGATTGCGCATTCGCTTGTTGGTTTGGTTGGTTTGGTTTGCTGGTTTGTGTAGAGACAATGCAGCGTTGTGATGATGGGTTGACAACGTTTTGTGTGTAGGGTGGCTGATTTGGTTCGTGATGTTAATGTTGTTGTTGTTGTTGTTGATGATGTTGATGTTGTTTTGTTGTGATTATGTTGTTATTATTATTGTTGTTGATGATGATAATGGTGTTGCTGCTGCTGCTTTTGTTGTTGTTGTTATGATTATTTATACGCAACAGCAGAGATCATGACTCGGTTGGCAGACTTGTCTAGAATAGATGTTCCTTATGACGCTTGTTCCCTCAAGTGGTGAATTCTCCATGCCTTGTCCTTGGGTCGAGTTCTACTCCACACTGGTGTCTTATGGTATGCCTACTAGGTCTGAGTTTGGGTGTCTTCCTGATATTGACAGTCTGGCTTTGAACTTAAGGAGTTGTCGGCTTGTTTGCCATGTTCCTAATTGCCTGACTGTATCTCTGTATTGAGCTATGTAGGTACGCTTATAAGTATAAAATTGTATGTGTGCATATAAGTAATGAATATAAGAATGTAAAAAAAAAGTTCATGTGCATGCATAAACAAATGTACACAAGAAACTAATATTATTGTGCTTGTTATGTTTATGTATTTGTAATGATAAATTAATTTTAAAATATTTTTGAAAAATCTGCGTGCTCTAGCATCTCAAACTGCAAAAGTAAAATTACTATCCACCTTGGCGCTGCGGTTAGCATAATGAACTCCTGACTGAGAGGTTGTAGGTTCAAGCACCACTAAAGAAAAATAGACTTGCAGGGATTTTCGAGCTCCTGTAGACTCCATCCTAAAGCCGCCTATAAAAAGGTAAGGCGCTCCCCTAACCTAAGTGTTGTTGGGGAGCGAGGTGTCAGAGACCTCAGCTTCTCCAGGGGCCAGCATATTGAGGGCGGCGCCCATCTCCTCTCCCTCGCTGCTTCTCCCCTAAAGAGCGCAGGTACCCATTTACAGCTGGGTGAAGTGGGAGGCTGTACTGAAGCCAAGAACGATCATCTTAGCTTTGGGAGAGTGAGTGCTCTGACCCGTCTCCCACTAAGAGCATGGCATGCTAACTATGGGCTAAACAGGACGACTGGAACCACAAAGACAGTGTAATAAATATCATCCCTTAAGAAGGTGAAACTGAGAATATGACCTCAAATTACCTGAGCACACAGTCTTAAACACAGTTAGGCTTTCAGGGCATCACCATCATCATCATCTTGATGCTCATTGATCATCATACAATGCAGAACAATTGCTTAGATTCTGTGGCCCCTTGTTCTTATTTCCTATACCGATATTACATTCATTTTTCTCCAATGAAGTGTTGCTGTGAATTCGTATCAGAGTACAGAGAGTCTGAGGATTAGAGAGGAACTGTTCTTGGAGGCGGCTTAGCGATAGCCACACTTGAGAATGGCGACAAGATTGTTGTCAGTGTGTGTTGGGGACTGGGACACCGGTGTCCTGCAGTGTTTGATCAGAACAGGCGAAAAATGGAGTACACATGTGCAATTGAGTCGGCAGCAATGCCGGGCGGGGTCCCTCTCGCCTGGTAGACTGATAGAGACGATACACTGACAGTTCCGTGTAGCCTGCCCGCTATGGGGATGTCAGTAAAGGAACATGGACCTGGCTGTGTGAGATAGGTTGATGATGAACAACAATAAACATCACACATGATACGGGCCACAGTCCATTTTCTGACGGACCATTATCGTCTAGACCACAATACTTCTCACTGAATCTCACAGGACCATCAAGACATGGACCATTGTCTTACTGTACCGTCATGACATGGACCATTGTCTTACTGTACCATCATGTCATGGACCATTGTCTTACTGTACCGTCATGTCATGGACCATTGTCTTACTGTACCATCGTGTCATGGACCATTGTCTTATTGGACTATCATGACATGGACCATTGTCTTACTGTACCATCATGACATAGACCATTGTCTTATTGGCCCATCAAGACATGGACCATTGTCTTACTGTACCATCATGACATAGACCATTGTCTTACTGTACCATCAAGACACGGACCATTGTCTTACTGTATCATCATGACATGGATCATTGTCTTACTGTACCATCAAGACATGGACCATTGTCTTATTGGCCCATCAAGACATGGACCATTGTCTTATTGGCCCATCATGGACCATTGTCTTACTGTACCATCATGACATAGACCATTGTCTTACTGTACAATCATGGACCATTGTCTTACTGTACCATCATGACATTCTTCTTCTTTTTCTTTTTCTTGGTATGATGATGATGATGATGACCATTGTCTTACTACACCATCATGACACGGACCATTGTCTTATTGGACCATCATGACATGGACCATTGTCTTCTTGGCCCATCTTGACATGAACCAGTGTCTTAATGGCCCATCTTGACATGAACCAGTGTCTTACTGTATTATCGTGACATGGAACATTCCCTTATTGGTGCATCAAGACACAGACCACTACCTTACAGGTCCACCAAAACGTGGACCACTATCTCTTCCTAGACCGTCAACACAAGGACCTCAATGTTCTTTGACTCATCGTGTCTTGGGCCACATGTCACCGAATCAAGGCGTTCTCTCGGGTAGAGGTTTTCCTGTATCATAGTGCCTTGAGATCTCTTGTGGGAGTGATTTAATAGTGTGTCTTACTTTGAGTGAGTCATATTACTGTGTGAATCATTACATTTTGCGAGTCATTATCTCGTGTGAGTCATAACACTATGTGACTCCTTTTATCATGTGAGCCATTTTATGATGTCATTCCTTACATTGAGGGAGTCATGACATTGCCATAGCATTACATTGAGGGAGTCATGGCATTGCCATAGCATTACATTGAGGGAGTCATGGCATTGTGTTAGCATTACATTGAGGGAGTCATGGCATTGTGTTAGCATTACATAGAGGGAGTCATGGCATTGCCATAGCATTACATTGAGGGAGTCATGGCATTGCCATAGCATTACATTGAGGGAGTCATGGCATTGCCATAGCATTACATTGAGGGAGTCATCACACTGCACCAGGGCACAGAAGAGCATCGTTTTCCAACCGCATTGTTACTGATCTGCAGTTACATAGCGGCACATAACTCATGCATAGTAATAACGTTCAACTGACGTAATTAGCTCGAACATATTTGCCGCTATGAAAATAATGACTCTTTCTGGCGTAAAACAGGCGAAGCTACAAAAATTGAAGAAAAGAAATGAGGATAAGTAGATTATGTCAACAACTTTGCTTTCAGTTTAAGGTAAATTCCATCTTTACTTTTATTTTGAAATGAACTCGATCCTTTAAGAAGAATGTGTGATATGTGTGGTGTGTTATCATGTCTTTCGATTTCAGTTGGTAATTAAAAATGACTACCATGGCTTTTTGACTGAATTATGTATTTAGTGACAACCATTTTTCTTGTTTCTCTATACTTTGTAACAACTTTGTAACAACTATTTAAAAAATCTGTGTTCTATTTCAAATGTTCTTTTCGTGAATTCCAGAAAAAAAACACGACCTTAAGGCTTCCTTCATTTCTTCTCGTAGGTATTCCTAGTTTAAAAAGAATGAAAAATACCAAGGCATCAAAATTCCTTGTCCATCAAAATATCTAGAGGTTTTTGCCAGGTTTGGGGTGCAGGCATTGATCGTGTCAAAATGAAACCCAGGAATGTGGAATTTTTCCAAGTGCTTGCTATAGATAAGAGTAAACCCCTCGAGAGCATGTTTGATGTCCCTGTACACATGTCTGATGTACGTACTACGTATGTGTATACACACACACACACACACACACACACACACACACACACACACACCTTTGCTGTAGACGGTAAGGTGTGGTCCAGATTAGTAAATACTTTTCTTTATATTCGGGTTGTATGCATCTATAGAAACGAGCTTTTCGAGCAAACATTCTTTACATTCGTCAAATAGCGTGCTAGCAAGGAGGGGTGGGGGCAGGTTATCATTTTTCTGTGTTTTTAGGATACTTTGCAAGCTGAAATTGTAAGCGTATAGCCTGAAGAAGGACATTAGAGTGTTAAGACGTCGGACACACACACACACACACACACACACACACACACACACACACACACACACACACACACACACACACACACACACACACACACACACACACAAATACACACAAACACACACACACACACACACACACACACACACACACACACACACACACACACACACACACACACACACACACACACGCACGCTAGCAACGCACGCGCGCTTGCTTGTGTGTATGTGTGTGTGTTATTATATTAGTCCACAAAGTCTGCATTAATTACTATAAGATTCATAACAATTCGGTCATAGACACATCTACTAAAACTTCGAACCTGATTGTAAAATTATGATTATGGCAGCAGCAACAACAACAACAACAACAACAGAAACAACAACGCATATGGACAGAAATTGCACTATTACTTACTCCTTTTACACTATCCCAAAAAGTCGTTGGGTGCAGAAATTGATTTTCGTTGGTAGACCTTTCACCAAAAGCATAATAATTCAATGCGTTGGCAAAACTTCGAACGCATGCTGGACACTTAGAAGAAAGAGACTTTTAAGAGAGCTGGACCGCAGAAAGAAGACACTTCATTTCTTCTTCTTCTTCTTCTTCTTCTTCTTCTTCTTCTTCTTCTTCTTCTTCTTCTTCTTCTTCTTCTTCATCGAACACTCAGCAACTCCAGAGGCCCTGACAAATGCCGTAGCCCTCATCGGCAGGTCAGTAGGCCAGATAATGGCCCTCAGGTTTTTGGTGTGTTGGACAGGTCTGGAGGAAGTGTTCCGCTTTCATGAGAGAAGTGCTTCGGCCGGGGGAACGTCTCAGAGTCACTAATGTGAAACATGTAGTCTCACAATGGGAACTTGGTCTTCTTTGGGCAGGAGGCAGTAGTCATCCTTTACTGTTGAAATTACGGTGCTGCTGAAGCCATCTTCTCTTTTGCTTCTCCTTCACTATTGTCCTTGCTTCTTCATAATCACCTTTTGCTCCTCTTGAGTCATCTTCTTCTTCCTCCAACACTCAGACAGTAGCTATTGTTGTCTGTCATATGAGCGAAAATGCGTCGCACTGCCGTTAAACGCCTGCCAAGCCAGGCCCAGAGCATCCAACTTCGGCATCGGTGGCAATGCTATTTTTTAAAAGTCTTTCTTGAAAAAACCCAGGAGAATGGACCAAGAAGACAGAAAATAGACAAGAAGGATGTTGACAGGAAGAAAAGGAACAAGGCAGAAACAAAGACAGGGATAGAAAAGAGGGAATTCCTAGCACTGAATTTCCAGAAGGTGGGGATGCTATTTATACTGACAGGCCCCGGTATCTCCTTGGGGGAATTGAGGCATCTGATCTTCCACCTTTGCCAGTAGGCCAGCTTCCTTGTTGCCATAGATGCTGCAGTGTGGAGGGATCCACTAGATGACTGTATGCTCAGTAGACTGCTGCATGGCAGCAAGAGCAGAGGCAAGGGTGTTTCAGCCATTTGATTTTTGCACTCCAGGGATGAGATAGCTCAGTGGTCAGAGCACTTGCTCTCCTCAAACAAAAGTTGAGGCTCCTTCAGTGTGGACATCTCGTGGATGGGTGTCTGTTCGTGCGCCTTAGCTTCAGTACAGTCTCGTAGTTCACCCAGATGGAATTGGATACCTGCCATCTTTAGGGACAGAGAAGGTAAAGCAGCGAGGGAGAGGAGATGGGTGTCGCCCTCAATATGCTGGCCCCTAGAGAAAGCTGAGGTCTCTGACACCTCTGCAACTCATGGCAGCAAGAGAGTCGTCCCAGGCAAAATCGTGTAAAAAATCCCAACCCAACCCCAATTCCCATAGGCAAACAACACACATGCAGATACAACAGTTTGTGGTTTTGCTCTTATTTTGTATTTTATTTATCTATTTATTCTTGTATATCGAGGATAATGGAATAAGCATTCATGTGCTTTTTTTTTTTACATCTAGTCCCCGTGTGTGTGCAGTTTTGTAAATTTTGTCATGTGTTTCCACCGGCACACAATAGCCTACTCTTCCGAAAAGCGAAACAGGATTTAACGTGTGGGCAAGATGTTCTGCATGCGTTCGCACACGGGGCCTCGGTAGCTCTTGTAGCGACGTGCTCTCCTGGGACAGAACAACCGGACTTGTGTACAGAGAGTCTGCCGTGGTACACACTGCAGCACAGCACAGCACAGCACAGCACAGCACAGCACAGCACAACACAACACAGTACAACAGCACAGCACAGCACAGCACAGCACAACACAGCACAGCACAACACAGCACAGCACAACACAGCACAGCACAATAGCACAGCACAGCACAATAGCACAGCACAGCACAGCACAGCACAATAGCACAGCACAGCACAACCAACACACAACACAGCACAACACAACACAACACAACACAGCACAGCCACAGCACAGCACAATGCTACTCAACACAACTCAAAAACAAACACAAACACAGCACAGCATAGCACAACAACAGCACAGCACACAGCACAACACACAACACAGCACAATAGCACAGCACAGCACAGCACAACACAACACAACACAGCACAATGCTACTCAACACACTCAACACAACACAACACAACACAACACAGCACAGCACGGCACAAGACAACACACAAACACAGCACAGCACAGCACAACACAACACAACACAGCACAATGCTACTCAACACAACTCAATACAACACAGCACAACACAGCACAGCACAACACAGCACAACACAGCACAATGCTACTCAACACAAATCAATACAGCACAGCACAACACAGCACAGCACACCACAACACAGCACAATGCTACTCAATGCAACTCAATACAACACAGCACAGCACAATGCTACTCAACACAACTCAATACAACACAGCACAGCACAGCACAACACAACACAGCACAGCACAGCACAACACAACACAACACAGCACAGCACAACACAACACAACACAACAGAGCACAATGCTACTCAACACAACTCAACACAACACAACACAATGCAATACAATATATGATGAAATACAATGCAAAAAATCTGTTATACAACTATAACAACCTTAATTTTTCTAGCCATTGTTGTCAGAAGGGTTCTCTCTCTATATATATCTCTCTCAAACACTTTTTCAAGGAGTTCATGGCATTATAGATAGACACAGTCATGTGTGCGCCATGGAAAACTGAAAAGCCGTTAAGAGAAACAATACCACTGTCCACATTTCCAGCTATGTATAAAATCATACCAAGAAATTGGTGGGCAACAACGGTCACATACGCAAAATCTCATCATTGGTGAGCCTTGGAGCAGGAACAGGGAAATAATAACCAAAAAATATTGAGAAACTGTGACCATTAAAAGCAGTCATGATAAAAAAAACCCAACCCTTTATTGGCTGATTTGGACCTTAAAAGTGCGTTGTGAATCATAAATAAATATGTACTTAAAACAAAGATGAATAAAACATGCGTATGTGTGCGTGAACACACAGACACAGTCACACAGACAGACAGACAGACAGACAGACAGACAGACAGACACACACACACACACACACACACACACACACACACACACACACACACACACACACACACACACACACGAACACACGAACACACGAAATGCGATGCAAAGTCACAAAAACATAATTGCTGCTTTTGTATGGAGGAAAATCATACAGTGGCGAAATATGTCAAGTGAAAGATCAAACACTCAGTTTGAAATAAAAAGAAATCGTCAACGATTTTCTGAGCAAATATGCTGCCTAAAAGGCCTTGTTGACTAGATTCCTTTCACAAATGTGTGTGTGTGCGTGTGTGCGTGCATGCGTGTGTGTCTGTGTGTATCTGTCTGTCTGTCTGTGTTTGTACGTGGGTATGCACACGTGCGTATGCACCTACGTGTACATGTGTGTCTGTCTGTCTGTCTGTGTGCGTACTCGCATATGCGCGTGTGTATGTGCGTTCGTATGTGTGTGTGTGTTCGTGTGTGCACATACGTGTGCATGTGTACGTGTCCGTTTGTGTGTGTGTGTGTGTGTGTGTGTGGTGTGTGTGTGTGTGTGTGTGTGTGTGTTCGCGCGCACGTTTGCGTGTTGGTGTGTGTGTTTGTGTCTGTGTGCATGCCTGTGTGTTTTAGGCCCCCACACAAGATGGGCTCTTCTATCACGTTTCTTTCTCCGTTGCTCTCTCTCTCTCTCTCTCCCTTTCTCTCCCCCCTAATTTGGGAGTGCTGATAATTTCCAGGGGCCATTAGGATATATATTCAAAGCTTCATAAATGATGACATGCAGCAGCAGCAGCAGCAGCAGCAGAAGCAGACGGCAGATCGAGGCAAAAGGCTCCCCCCTGCCTGCCTGCCTGCCTGCAATCGATGGCACAATTGAGGCTTTCTGTTTGCACGTTCCTCGCTTTCCTCTCATTGTTCGATGCACGCGCAGAGGCTAAGCCCCGCCCACCACTCAATAGGCAATTGCCTAGCAGCCGCCG
>CM054140.1:25150634-25166645 GCA_028751875.1 Rapana venosa
TTTATGGAGTTGCGCTGCAAAGTGACGCCCGGGTTCCAGCCACCACGTAGGTGCTTGCTCAAGTGGATTTTTCCTCATGAGTTGACTTCAGTGCGACGCTATTGCCCGAAAGCCCTTCTGATGAGACTATAAACCGAGGTCCCGTGTGCAAAACGCACGCAGAACATCTTGCCTACACGTTAAAACCCGTTCCCCTCTTTTGAATAAGGCGGTTGTGTAGGGCATATTGGTGGGAACAGGGGGCAAAATTTGCAAAACTGCATGCACATAGAAACTGAATGTGAAAAGGCTTGAGCCCTCATTCATTATCCTCGAAAAAGATTTGAAATTGACCACGCACGCACACACACACGCTGATGATTACACAAAGTTTATCAGTATTGGTTGAAAATTTGATTTTCATTAGTTATTAGTTTATTGCCAAATTAGTCTAATGGCACATATTTGTCTGAAAACAAATTGGTTAAGACTGATATAGTTATTGCAATCAGCTGTAATTGGATCTCGACACAAGCACACGCACCACACACAGAAATGTGTGGTGGCAGTCAGTGATAGAGCTTTCCACGTGCAGGCTGTGTAATACCACACATACCTTTGAACATCCTTTTTTTAAATTGTAAAGTCGTTGAATTTTACACTGAGGTCTGTATGAGCTCGGCCTCCAGGACCAGTTTGAAGGGATTTTTCCCTGAGAGTTAACATCGCCATCATGAGACTAGAAACCAGAGAAATGTGGCAGTCAGTGGTGGAGCTTAGCATATGCAGGCATGTTTGTTTGTTTTTTTGTTTTATTGAGGACATTGGTTGCCAGAAACTGTAATGATTTAGGCTGTTTTTAATGACAAATGTGTGTTTGCCGTTTTTAGCTATACTTGTAACCTACATGAATTTCTCGTGACTTTGAGACAGTGTTGGTATTCCTAAACTGAGGTCATTTGCACGAAGGCACGCAGAACGTGTTGCACACACCTTAAAACCCATTTTGCCTTTTGGACGAGTTAGCCATTGTGTACCTAAGGGGATGATAGAAACGGATAATAAAAAACCCAACCCTGCATGCACAGTCATGTTTTGACATGGTCCCCGAAGGCGGAATGCGAGCAAGCATCTACATAAGCAAAAATCATGTGAAATATTGAATGTGGTTTTCATCTCGGTGTTGCGTTTATGACAGTTCTGTGCACGTGCTTGTCACAGATACTGGCCAGCAGCCGTGGACTGTCAACAGGAACTCGCATGAAGTGAATTAGTACAGTGGATACAGTGCCCACATGACTGATATGTGATAGCATGCCTTAGTAGTTCATTAGGTAGGTTTCTGTAGAGAATAGGGAATAGAGGAAAGCCAGTCCTTTAGACAGCTCTTACTAGTAGTTCTGGGATATAAACACGTGCTCATTCGTCTTGACTTTGAAGTGAGGATGTTCAACAGTTCCAGTGTTAGGTTTTCAAGAATTGCTTACAGAGGCTTCAGAGTTGGAGAAAAGAACTGACAACGTATCTAGTTAGAGATAGGAGTCGCGATATTGCAAATATGATTTCAAATACTTCATTATTGCAAGAACAGGAGAAATCCGTGGAGCGATTCCTCGCATCTGAAACATTTGAGAAAAAACGAGCAGAAAAGAGTTAGTTGTGGAAAGCTGTGGCTGAACATGTTTACTTCATGAAGTGGAACTGCAAAACCACACAGCAGCAAATGCCACCTTGCCCAGTTTGGGCATGTCTTCAGAAAGTAGCTGAGAGAACATCAGTGTAGTACTTGGAGAATGGAGTTCATATTGATCCTTACGTTTACTGCTGTTGGTATTTAGCTTCTTCAGCATAAGGGAATACTTCATAACTTTGTTAGACAACTTGTCAGTTGCCTTCAGATGGTCACTGGACGCCATATTTCCGATTGCTTCAACATTCCCTGCTAGAAAAACAAAATTAACTTAAGCTAAAAAGGTAAACTAAACCAAAATGAATAGAAAAAAAAAATTAATGCAAAATATTTGTCGTGTAACGTTAAAAGAAAAATTTTAAAAGATACTTTAGAATTAAAGCGAATAAAATGGGAATTTAAAATGAAATAGAATAACAAAAAATGTAATAATTAACAAGACGTTTAAAAACTAAAAAGGTTGACCAGACACAAAACAAAGCCTTACCCGGATAATAAGACATCTTTAAAAAATTCCCTTAAAACTTCAACTGAAATAAAATTTTAATGACTAATAAAATAGATCGTGAATAAAACTAAACCACGTAAAACTAAAACCAAACCGCGTATAAAACTAAAATCAGACCATGAATAAAACTAACCAAAACGAGAACACTAAAACCAAACCGTGAATAAAACTAATCCACGTTAAACTAAAACCAAACCATAAATAAAACTAAACGACGTTAAACTTAAACCAAACCGTGAATAAAACTAAACCATGTTAAACTTGAACCAAACGGTGAATAAAACTAAACCACGTTAGACTTAAACCAAACGGTGATTAAAACTAAACCACGTTAAACTTAAACCAAACCGTGAATAAAACTAAACCAAACCGTGAACAAAACTAAAACTAAACCATGAATAAAACTAAAAACAAACCGTGAATAAAACTAAACCACGTTAAACTTAAACCAAACCGTGAATAAAACTAAACCAAATCGTGAATAAAACTAAAACTAAACCGTGAATAAAACTAAAACCAAACCATGAATAAAACTAAACCAAACCGTGAATAAAACTAACCAAACCGTGACTACACCTAACCAAATAAAACTAAACCAAACCAAAATATACCAGTATAAAACAAAGGGGGATAAATGTAAATCAACCAAAGCAAGCCCTGGATAAAGCTAAACCGAGTAAAACTACACTTACCAAGACAACAAACCAAATACAAAATAAATGGGGAAAATAAAACGAACACCTAAAATAAAATAAAATTAATAGGCCAAGAAAAGACACCCCCCCCCCCCCCCAAAAAAAAACCAACACCCAACAGTCAAACTAACCTAATCCTGATTCCCTCCCCCTTTAAAAAATCTCTTAAAAACAAAAACCTCTGAACAATTTAAAAATACTTTATAGCAAGATATCAAAAAGGGAGCAATCTTGGTGCCAGTGGTCTTTGAAGGCACTGACAATTTTAGGTAGAAAGAATAGCAAAAAATGACCATGACTTTAAATCTGATCAGGTCTGTAGCTGTAGTGTAGCTTTTAATCAAGACGTGGCAACTTCTCTTCATCGAGACATGGCGGCAACTTCTCTACATCAAGACATGGCAACTTCTCTTCATCAAGACATGGCAACATCTCTTCATCAAGACATGGCGGCAACTTCTCTACATCAAAACATGGCAACTTCTCTACATCAAGACATGGCAACTTCTCTACATCAAGACATGGCAACTTCTCTTCATCAAGACATGGCAACATCTCTTCATCAAGGCATGGCGGCAGCTTCTCTACATCAAAACATGGCAACTTCTCTACATCAAGACATGGCAACTTCTCTTCATCAAGACATAGCAACATCTCTTCATCAAGACATGGCGGCAACTTCTCTTCATCAAGACATGGCAACTTCTCTTCATCAAGACATGGCAACATCTCTTCAAGACATGGCATTTCTCTACATCAAGACATGGCGGCAACATCTCTTCATCAAGACATGGCAACATCTCTTCAAGACATGGCAACATCTCTTCGTCAAGACATGGCGGCAACTTCTCTTCATCAAGACATGGCAACTTCTCTTCATCAAGACATGGCAACTTCTCTTCATCAAGACATGGCATTTCTCTACATCAAGACATGGCGGCAGCTTCTCTTCATCGAGACATGGCAGCTTCTCTTCATCGAGACATGGCAACTTCTCTTCATCAAGACATGGCGGCAACTTCTCTTCATCGAGACATGGCAACTTCTCTTCATCAAGACATGGCGGCAACTTCTCTTCATCGAGACATGGCGGCAACTTCTCTTCGAGACATGGCAGCTTCTCTTCATCGAGACATGGCAACTTCTCTTCATCAAGGCATGGCAACTTCTCTTCATCAAGGCATGGCGGCAACTTCTCTACATCAAGACATGGCGGCAACTTCTCTTCATCAAGATATGGCAGCTTCTCTTCATCAAGACATGGCAACTTCTCTTCCCTTTCATCAAGACCTAACTTGTAAGTACATCATAGGTATAATTTATACTACTACATTTCAGCTGACTTAAAAATCATGATTAATAATTCAGTGTGTGTGGTTTAAACGTCTTTGGAGCCTTGTCTTACAGTTTGCTTGATATCAGTTGTTTTTGAAAAAAAAAGTAAAATGTAAAGCTCAGAGCTCAGGTGAAGGGGGGGGGGGGGATATATAAGTAACTTGTACTGAAACTTATCAGGCCTAAGGCAGTGGAAACCAGACTATGAATTTCAATATGACTAGGAAATATCAATAGGATTGGAATTTTTACAGGGAGAGTTGTTTTGGGCTGTCATTAACTTGGCAGCAGTGTTGAGATTAAGGAGTGTTCTGATTAAAAAAAAAGTGCCACTTTGATTGCATTGTTTAAAATCGGAGGTAGTTCATGGTCAGTCACTTTGTTTCGAAGGGGTTTTTTCCCTATTAAAAGCGTATAAATTTTCCCGTGGCTTCAACCTATTGCAGTTTTGAGATCACATATTGTAGCAGTTATGTTTGCAGTTTATATGCACTGGAATCAAGTGCCAATAACCTCGTTTTCACTCCCTGACCTGCCTTGTTTCTAGCTTAAGATTTATGTTGGTTACCAGGTGCCAAAAAGATTCCGGAGAACTACCATGAAAGCTGGGCCACAGGAACCCCATCTGCCTGTTGCAAAGAGGAGGAAGCTAGCATGGTTAAGTCACTTCGCATATCACGCTGTCTTTCCAAAACTAAATCCTGCAGAGGACACTTGGACACTGGGTAAGACCCATAGGCAGACAGACTCCCAACAAGAGAACATCAAATAATGAACGGACCTTGACACTAAGACCTTAATGGCCAAGACTGTCCTGCAGGGGACACATGAGGGAGGACGACACGGGAACAGACTGAAGAAGAATTGTACAGACATCAAAGAATGGACCAACCTTGGTATGGCAATGCTACTCCGAAAAACTGAAGACACACAGCTTTGGGGAAATTCGAGCAACCCATCCAAGGTATCTTCACTGACAAGTCGCATCAATGGACTGCTGACTCCAACCCAGACAGTAACAGTGAAGTCTTCGTCAGGCCCGGCTACATGTCACAGATCAGGTGAGAACCCTATGTGATCAGTGTCTTGGTGTATACCAGTTCGTGTTTGTGTTATGCCTTTGTGTCCATGTTTGGTGTGGCCTCTGCTTTGACTGTTATGGTTTGCCTGTCCATGTGTGTGTGTATATTTGCATTTTTGTTCTGGTTTGTCTGCCCTGACGTATGTCTGTGTTTTTGTCTGTCTTTAATTTTGAAAATGTTAAAATGTGTTGGAATCACTCTAGGGGTGGTGTAGCCACAAGTGATGACATGCCTGTCTACCTGTAGTGAACCCCAAGAGGTCACATACTTGACGAGAGCCATGTTAGAAAATTAATTCAGCTGTCACTTTAAAATGTTCATCTCGCTTTGAACTCCCTAAGGAGTCATAGGGGCATTGCACTACTTTTTCAGACCCTGTTTTATGGGTTTATAGAACCTTGCGGAAGGACAGTGATTACTGGCTGTTTGTGTTTCCATAAGCCATCCAACACTGACGAAATTTAGGGGATCTTTTGCATGCATATTTGATCTTTCTATGATGATATACGCATAAGGAAACACGGCACTGGCAGGTCTCCCTTAAGTTTCCCTGGCAAGACCGTAAAGCAATAAAGACACCTCTAATTCACCAGACGCACCTGTTGAGACACAAACCTACTTCATGAAACCACTGCGATGAAAGTCAAAAGCTGTATCAACTCAGCTGTCCATTCATTGAAGCTCTATGTAAATCTGAGGATCAGGATAATAGCTCTGTAACAAAATAAATTGAAGTTCTGTGTACATCTGGAGATCAGGATAATAGTTCTCTAACAAAATACAGTGCTTGGGCCTGGAGCTCTCACTTAAAATATTTTAGTATCTCAAAATTTAGCACACTAAAAATCAAACTAAAACAATATAACGTAGAGAAAATAATGAGGAATAAAACTGATGTACATGCGGATGGCAGATTTTTCTCTGTGTGCATTGCCAGACTGACTTGTCATGGCGGAAAGGGATTGCATGCATTTTTACTTCATGCCCAAAAAGAACAAATCATCAAATCGGTGGTAAATTTTTAAAGTGATGAGATCAGACATTTATAGAATTTCAGGTAATATGAGAGATCATTTCATCTACTATAAAAGCTAACAAATTGAAAAGTTCATGAACACATTTATCAATTTATTCTTTTTGGAAAGAGATATGGTTAAAAACAGTGTTAAAGGTAAGAAAGTTTATCCAAACACACTTCTCTTGTTGCACCTTAAATTGACTACTTTCAGGTTTATTTTAATAGGTAATTGGGAAAAGTTGATGATGAAAGAGATCTGATTTTTTATACTTACAAAATGATCTTTTTTTCGTTTTTTTACCTTGAAGTGTTTTGGCTTTTTTGTGTCAATTTTTTCCCACGCTTTTTTTAATCACCTGGTAATAATTCATTAAGGAGAATAGTTGAGGTCCTCAGCACAGCCTGATTTTATTGGCTTTAAGGAATGAAATAAAAGATTTGGGGTTTTTTCTCTTTAGATTGACAGTGTTGAATATTTTAAAAGGATTGGGTGGCTTGGTTCTGAAGTAATGTTACTGGAACTACTGAAGCTAAATGAGGTGACAACCCTGGTCAAGTTTTCGTGGTTGATAGGTCTATAAACATAAAATGAAATGTTTGGAGGAGTGGGTAAAGAATTGAGATAATTTCAAAACTTTAGAACATATGTCAACGTTGTTCAATTTTGTTTTTGAATCTTCAGATCCCATCACCGTGGAAGACTAGCGCATCCAGAATTCACCCTGTCATCAAGGACAAAATCAAAGTACTGTCGAGGAAGAGTGGTGAAATTAAGAATTAAACAAATCGACCAACTAACGAAAAAGTTGGATAAAATTAATCTAACTTACGTGTATATATCCCTTGGACAGCTTGTTTTACATAAAATTGTTGGTTTAAAAAAAATGAATCTGGTCAAATGATTGCTAGAGAAAAAGCTCAGTTACTGAATAACTTCTATTAAGGTTTTTAAAGTATTAAATTGTGATTTTTTTTGGGAGGGGAGGGGTGAGAGATAGGTTTTTTTTTTATTTTTTTAAAAGATCCAATGGGACGAAATAAAAACGTCGGATAAAAAAATGTGCATGTCCCGTGGACAGAGAACAAACTGTTTTACATATTTTTTTTGTTTTAATGAATCTGACTAAACAATTGCTTGAGAAAATGCTTAGTTCCTGACTTAACTTTTATTGTTTTAATCGGTTTCTTTGTTGTTGCTTTTATTTAGTAAACTGATTTTGTGTATGTGTGTGAGGGTTTTGTTGGGTTTTTTTGTTGTTGCTGTGGTGGTGGTGTTTTGTGGGTTGTTTTTTTGTGGGGGGATGCTGTCTTTTTTCAAAGATACTATGGGACGAAATAAACGGATAAAAAAAAATTCAATTGGAGGCAGAACAGCTTGTTTGCAGATTTTTTTTTTACACTGAATCTGACCAAATGATTGCTTGAGAAAAAACCTCAGTTCCTGACATAACTCCTATTGATTTTTATGTTTTTTGTGTTTTATTAATTTATTTTCGTTAATATGTGCGATTTTTTTTGCCCTATTTTTTTTTAAGATCCAATGGTTGCTTGAGAAAGTACTATGATCTTGACCATTTAAAAAAAATACTGAATTTAGGATTGGAAAAAATTTGTGTGGTTTTATCATAAAGGCCTTTTCCATTTTTTCATTTTTAAAAGGAATCTGAAATGTTTCAGTAAAGCTCATGCCCTAGCATGCTCCGTGGTTCACAGCGAATAATTTTGTATAAAGGTTTTTCCCATTTCTTCATAATGGATTTTTGATTGGTCGCAAAAGTACTTTTGCCCTACTATGCCTTTTGGGACTGGAAAGAATTTTGATTTATTAGGGTTTTTCCAGTGAATCGGATCTATTGATAACCCTTGTGATAATCTACCCCTTGGTGGCTGTATAACTAGCAATGCTATTATGTGTTCTTTTTTAGATAAGAGAAAAAAATCAGTTATTGAAAAATAGGCAAGGGTGTCCCATGACCTACACAATTGATAGGCAGCAAAGTGTCGGAGACCTCAGAAATAGAATTAAGAAAATATGCCGTTAAATAGCCATTGGTTTTGGCTGAGTAGAAATAATTGCTCATGAAACGATAAGAACTTATATGTTTATAATTGTCCTCCTTATGAGATGACTTTAAGTAGGAATATTCATTGTTGATGGCGTGCGTGCGTGCGTGTGCGTGCGTGTGTGTGTGTGTGTGTGTGTGTGTGTGTAAAGAGGGTAGTTGTGGGGGAGGCAAGAAAAGGGAAGGGGTGTTCATTGGAGGTATAGATGCACATTCAAAGCAGTGGGAATAGATAAAAAAAAAAAAGAGAAAAAAAAAAGAGGACTAGCTGATAGATTTCTCACATGGTTTATTTTGGGCTTCTTGTTTTGGATGCAGTTTGTTAATAAAAAATATAAAAAAAAGGGCTCCAGTGGGAAATATCTTTCATCTGAAAATTCGTGTACACTGAAGTCCAATCATAGTCGTAGCTTTTGATAGGACTTGTGATCTCTGATTTAGAGATCCATACTATTGCGAGCTACATACCATTGTGTCTACAGCTATATACCATTTGTCTGTGTGCTATTGTGTCCATATGTATTCTAACATTCAGACCAACCAGCTGACATCGACAGACAACCCTTACCCTTGCCCGACATTAACTTTTAATACTAACCCTAACACTAACCTCAACTCTAACCCTGGCCCCACATGTGGACACAGAGGGCACACAAATTATATGGTATACGCTGACACATTGGCTAAGCATTTTTTCTTTGGGAATATTTTTTCTTTTATTTGGAGAATGATGGGGAAAAAACTCGTATGCCTTTTACATTCAGTCACTGTGTGCGCGCTGTTTGAAAAGATTGTCATCAATTCCCACAGGCAGGAATGGCCTACTCTTCCGAAAAGCAGAACGAGTTTTGATGATTATGTGCGCAAAATGTTCTGCGTGCATTTGCACTCAGGACCTGATTTATGGTAGTATCCCACGGGTGGTGGGAGGAGTGCTAGAATCTTCGGGAAAAAGGATACCAGGCAAGGCAGGAGTGGGGGGGGGGGGGGGGGGGGGGGGTAGAATATTCTGGTATAGACAGATTGGGAAAGGGGTGTTGTGACTGAGGATGGGGATAGGAGGCAGACATACACACTTTCTGATTAGGTTTGGAGGGGGCGGCATTTTAGAAAAGTTTATTTAAAAGCAAAAGTAGAGGGTACTGGTCCTAGTGCACAATTGAATAATCAAGTGAAGGGGAGGGGTTGCATTTTAGAAGTTTATTCACTAACAGAAGTAAAGGGCACTGGGTTTAGAAAACATTGCTGAGTAATAGATAGGGGAAGGTACTGGGAGAAGGCGAGGATGAATTGCAGAAAAGGGCCTTGAAAGGAGGGGGGGTATGGTGTGTGTGTGTAAATAAATGGTACTAAAGTCAAATCTATGGAATGGTATACCACATGCACAGTTATCACCAGCCTATGCTATATTGTACAACCAGCAAAAAAGGTTTATACCACCACTGTGTGTGTCTTTGTTGTTGGGTTTGGGGGGGGGGGGGGGGGGGGGCGTATATGGAAAATAGCTTTTGTTTTAATTATCTGCTTGGTTTAAAGAAATGTCTATGGTTGAATTTACAGCTGTAACCAACATATGACTTTTTAAAAAAAAATGTCATTATTTTGGAAAGGATGACACTGGATGAAATATTGGAATGTTACATTACAAAAATGCATTTTTTTGATTCAACATTTTTCTGTGTATATTTTGTTTGGATCATTAGGTAAGGCATTTTCCCTTTTATCTTACAATATGTTATTGCCTTTCATTCTAAGGCATTTTCCCTTTTATCTTACAATATGTTATTGCCTTTCATTCTAGATTGCAGGCATGCATCTAGTATTGGTGTGTCCTGTTACCTTATTTCAGTCTTGCCTTTAGCTTTGCCATAGGTCAGGGACATATATATTACTCAGGTCATGCCAGTCACAGCCTGTTGATAAACTACTCGTCTGCATCTCTCCCAGTAGTCTTTGATTTATATCGGAGCATAAGTGCTGTCAGTATTTTTCGTTTTGTTTTGGGGTGTGTTCTTTTAATCTGGAAAGAAAACCTGGGTAAAACAGGTTCCAGGCCTCACAATGTAATTAAGAAAAGAAAAAGTAACGGAAAAAAGATAAAAGAAATGAGGAAAGAAGAAATAAGTAGCAGAAAGAATTAAGATGCACCTCAAAATCTGGTTGTTTCGGCAAGGCTTAAGTGAAAGATTTCACATCCTCCATCAGTGCTTCTTGCTGCATCATTTTATGGTTTGCTTTCTTGCATTTGTCCAACCTTAATAGTGCATCTGTTGTCTTTTTATGTTCTCCAATTATGAAAATTCTCTTCAAATGCGTGTATTACAAGGTTCCAGTGTAGCAAATGTAAGGTACTGAATGTATTCTACAGATCGCTGTGGTAATACAGAGGTGGTACAGGTGGTGGGTTGGTTTTGGTCCGCCATCTTTTTACTTTTGTGCTCTCCTGAAACCTGCCGTGAGTACAACAAACACAAAAAAAAGAAAAAGGTTCAGCGTGTGTATGATTTTAGTGATAGCTTGTAAACTGTTTTGAAGTTGTTGTACAAACCATTTTGCTGTGTCAGAGTTGTCTTTTGATGTTTTTGTTGTATTTTGGGGGGTGGATTTTTGTGCTTTAAATCACTGTTAAAGTAGAAGAAAAGCATGCATTTCAGCAAGGAATGCTGGTAGATAGTAGTAATTTATTTAAAACTCTTTGCCTTTACCACTTTTTTCTTGTCAACCACATCTGACATTTTGTATTGAAGCATGTGGTAAAGCTTTCTTGGACTTGATTGCCAAAAGCTGATTTTCTTCTTTTTGGGGGTGTAAGTAAGTAAGTCTTCAATTTTAACGTCTTTCCACTTTAAGTGATACCAGACGGCCCTAAAATAGGAGACTGAATGAAAGAGATGGATAGATAGATAGATAGATCTACTCTGTGTGTTGCGTGCGAGTGTGTGTGTGTTTGTGTGTGTGTGTGTGTGTAATCCATTTGAAGTGCAGAGTGAAACAGTTTAGTGCTAATGCCCATTTTCTTTTCACTGTAAATGGTAGCGTTTTGGTATCAACTGCTGCTGTTACCCACTATTCTTTCAGATAATTATTCCAAGATAGGCTGACATAATAATTTGTAGTGACTTCATGGTTTTCCTTATGAAGCATCTGCCTGTCTTGGGCTTGTCTCCATTCCCCAGCTGAAAGGGGCCGAAGAGAGTGCCTTAATCATGACTGTAACCTGTACTCTTTATGTAAAATTCATAGACGATGGTCTTGCATGGTATGTGGTAGACACATTTAAATAGGTGATACCCTCCACTTTGTTTGCTGCGCCCCTACCCCCTCTTTGTGTCCTGTTATTCCACGGTTTCAATTGGTTTACTGCGCAGTTTCAAAATAATTCCATTTGAATCTGCTTTCAAATTGATTTTACTCTTTATGACATAGTGAACTGGAAACCCCATTTGCCAGTAGCATGTTAAGTTTTTTGCTTTTGGGTTGCAGTTATCATCAGTGGTTTTCTTAATCTGTCGCTACATTTTTTTAAAGACCCTTTTTTTCCTCGGAACCCACGTAAGCTTGTTCTAGAATCTCAACTGTAAATGTACGAAGGTGTGGATAAACTGTTACAAACCGATTTAATCACCAAATTTCAAGCTTGCCCATTTTGAATGACTGGACCAAAAATGTGCCCGTTTTAGAGGATCAACAAAATGTAACCACTGTTGCTTCCATTTTCCTGTATTTCATAAGGGCCCTGTACAGAATTAAAATTATACCTTTAGTTTTGAAATCAAGTGGTGAGCACACACCACTGGCACTTGACTACCCAAGTCACTTAATTTCCTGGGGGAAACCTTTTGCACAACTCCTCCTTAAAACTGACAAGCTGATGTTTTGCAGTTATTTGTTCCATTGGTTTTGTGTTTCTGGCTGGAAAGATAAAATGGATAAAATTAAGCTTGCCACTTGCGTTTAAGCGTACTGGAACGAACACGTTATTGTGCATTGTGGTGTGAGAATTCAAAAGTCAGTGGGTCGGTCATTGTGTCACTGCTGGTCAGAGCATTGGGAAAAGCCTACCTCCCCCTTCAGCCAAAAAAGAGAGGCTGGAGTTAGGGTTGGGTAGCCGGCTCGCAGCTGAAATAAAACGACATAGAAATTTCATGATTCAAAACGTGAAAACTTGAAAATTAATTCAAGTGCAAAAATGATGAAGAAATAAAACAAACTTGACCAAGATTTTTGTTCATGAGTTTCATTTATGAATGACTGTATTTACAAGTGTGTGGAGTATGTACACAAGATCTTGATATGCATGTTCCCTTTTATCCCTACCGTACTTTTCTCTCCCCCTCTTTCTTTCTGTCTCCCTCAATGCCTCCCCTCCCCCCCCCCCCCCCCCCCTCATCCTCCTCGCATAAACCATGCATTCATTTTCCTCTTATGCACCAATAAACACAGGCATACTCTGTTGTGAAACTGAAAATGCTCTCTCTCTCTCTCTCTTCTCTCATCTCTCTCTCTCTCTCTCTCTCTCCCCTCTCTCTCCCCATCTCTTTCTTTCCCCCCCCCCCCTCTCTCTCTCCCCTCTCTCTGCCATCCAGCAATCCATCAATGGATGAAGACCAGTAGAACACAGAGAGGCTCGAATACCAATCAAATCAAGAGGTCTCCTCTCTTTCCAAGCCTTTCAAATCATCACGTACCTCTGGGTCCCCGATGGCTCACACCGCACGCAGGCGAGTTGACCTGGATGACGCTTGACCCGGATGTATTACCCAATTGTTTGTGCAGACGATAAAGTAAATTGTCTGTTTCTCTGAGCGAACTTCCAGAATAGGCTGAATCAGTTCATATCGAGCAAGTATTGATTTACTATTTGATTGCTGTTGTTGTTAGTGATGGTGGTGGTTTTGTTGCTTTGTTTACTTTGGTTTCTTTTATCTTGTACAGTGGCGAATTTTGGAAAGTGTTCAGTGATACACTATAAATATCTCTATTTTTATCAAGAGAAAAAGTTGACCATTGTTGAAAACGTTAGCCTTAGCAACAACTCCAAATGTTTGCTTTTCATATGTATATATATATATATATATATATATATATATATATATATATATATATGTGTGTGTGTGTGTGTGTGTGTAGCTCTCACTAAAATTACAGAGTGTAAGTTTTGATTGAAAGTATACAGGCGCGTATACTATTCCATGATGATTTTGAATTGAGTGTGGCTGACATAACCATACAAAAGCTTAGAGGTTTCCACTAAGGGGCGTAAGCAGTTGCAGGAGCGCAGCTCCAAGCTCAATGTGACCACACAAAAATCGAGCAGCAAGCGTACTGTCGCTACGGAGGAGACCCGCGCGAGCGTGCGTGTGTGTTCCGAAAGTGCGAGTCTAGTAAAGGGAAGAAATCGCCGAATAGCTGGTGGGTTTTGTGGGCAAATATGTGTTTGCTCCCTTCCCATTGAAAGAAGCCGCTTTCAGTCCATTCAAGAATGACTCGTCGTAGTCAGTAAAGAGTGCTGCTGTTTCTGAGCTCGTGGGAATATTGTCAGGGTAGGGTAGCGCAGTGATCGGAACTTGGTCACTTGTCAAGGTGGGATAGAATAGTGGTTGGAACTCGAGATCAGAGAGGGTGCATATCACAGCCTTTACACTACCCTTTCCAGTTGACATGGGTACTGACTCCTTTTCCCTGAAAATCCATACAGGACTCAGAGCCGAGGCTGGCCCCTTGTGCGAATACATACAAAACCTTGTACACACATCAATCTATATTTTCTTTTAGAGTAGGCCAGCTCTGGCCTATGCATGCATGACACGAACATATCCAGAGTATGGAGACGGTTACGCAAATATCTTTCCCTTTCTGAAAATAATTGAATATCCCAGGTACCACAGTCAGAAGCAGTTTCTGCTAGTGTTTACATGTATGGATATTTTTCTGTGTTACCCACGAGTTGGGTCCTCGGTCATCTTTTGCATAAGCTAGGATGTGTGCATGTTGTAAACACTCTGCTAAATGGCTAACATGTTCAGCCTATATGAAATATTCTATCCTGCTTGCTACGATTTCGTGTGGAGAACCAAAAAGACAAAACAAATTATAGGCACTGAAGACAGCCAATGGATATTCTTGTGTAATTATATCTGCAAACTATACTTGGCAATTAGCGTGCGAGATTTTTTTCTTCTTCTTCTCGGATCATAACTGCACATAGCTGAAACTCGGGAGTGCTCCATCTGGGAGAAACGAAAGTTCATCAGTTATTTCGTGTTTAAGGAAATCGTCTTCTAGCATCATTAATTTTCTTCTTCACAATCCATAACAGATCAAACATCTTCTCTGCACAAGTTGTTCTATATGGCTCGGGTGTTTAATACGGAGCACTTTGTGTTCTGAATAAGTATTTGTAGGCATACCAGCTTTGGTGTTAATAACTCGACACTGGCCCTATTTTATTTTATTTCATAGAGTGAGGGAAGAAACCCTGTAGCTACCCTGGTATAGTCTCACTAGCAAATAAGGTTGTAACAAGCATCAGAAATAGTAACTCTTTCAGGTTGACATCCACCCCTATCAACACCCGCAAAACATGTTGAAAGGAACGGCTTAGACGTTGTAAGTGACCCCCACTCACCCCATGTGCAGGTGACGTTGAAGACATCCCTCAGAGATAATTATAGACTACCTGATGACTACCTCTTGCCATTCTTGTAGTCTTCCTGACGGGGATCACCGAAGTCTGTCAAAGGAACAGAGGTAAGATCGATGTGTATTAAGTTAAATTCCTGGAACTAGAAAATTGACGCGCATGTGTGTGTTTGTCGGTCTGTCAGTCTGCCTGTTATTCATTTTTACTTATCTATTCATTCTTTTAAATCGAAAATAATGGAATGAGCACTCGCGTGCTTAAGCTATCTGTATAACTTATCTCGACCATAAAACCGATAACTTTATATTTTGTGATATATAACACCTTTCTTCTGTAAATCTTGCTTCATAAAAAGAATATTGGATTGTTGTCTTCATGAAAATATTATGCCTGTTTATATCTGAAACGCATATGCCTGCCTCTCAAAATTTTTTTTTTTTTTTTAAAGAAAAAAGTCCAAATTGGATAATGTCAAACTGACTTCGTTACACACCAGTCTCAGTTTATGAAGGCTTAGGAAATCGACTTCCAAATAAATCCCAAGCTTTTTTTTGTTGTTGTTGTTGTTTATTTAGGGGGGGGGGGGGGGGGCTCGTTCCTCTACTAGAGCTCCGAGGTTCACCAATGGTGAAATTTTCGCGTATGCAACCGTTGTTCTCCCCCACCATTAAGGTAGCCGCATTACGACCTTAGGGAAATAATTTTATATCCGTATAAAAATGGGTATTTCAATGCTACCTCAGTGAACCGTTCACCTAATTCTACAATGGTAAGTCAGATAGCCGGAGAGAGATGGGCTCTATCTGTCAGTGCAAAGCCAGAACGACTCCTCGGGATGTTAAGGGACATTGACAGTAAGATTACTCTCTCCCTCTCCCTCTCTCTCTCTCCCTCTCCTTCACGCTCTTGTTGCTCCTACTGGAGGGAATCATTCTGAAATCAAGTATCCTTTTTCTGATTGGTTCTGTCAGCACTACTTTTATCTCATAACTAGGATT
>CM054140.1:25167145-25172145 GCA_028751875.1 Rapana venosa
TCTTATTTTTGGCGCTTAAGACTTCCATCTTCCTGTCAGTGGCTTCCTTTCGGCTTTCACCACTGCCATTCATACGAGCATCTTCCGATGACTCTGGAAGCCCGTCACACCCAGTATTGTTAATTTCTGCAAAAGACCCTTATCATAATAAATTTCAGACAGCTATCTTTAGGCTTCAGGTGGACGGACGGTACCTGCACTACAGCCGTGGTCGGAGGACAGCTGCGTGTTGCACGTGGCCCCTCCCCAGCCCTTCAGGCACACGCGCTGCCCCGTGTTGGTGTCACACTCGTAGTGGCCGTGACAGTCGTCGGAAGGCACGCAGTTGACGGAGCAGTTGTCGGAATAGTAGAAGCGCTCACACATCACTCCGATGTCGATCACCATTCTGCAACAAACGAACAAAACAAACAAATTTAGTTGCAAGTAAGTGGAGAGATTCGGAAGGTAAGGGGGGGGAGGGGGGGGGGGGTGAGGGGTGGGGTGAGGGGGGAGGGATGATTAAGGGAGGGGGTATAGTATGTATGTTTGTCCGTCGTGTCCGACGATGACCTCCAAAACAGCAGAGGAAGCAGCTGCTGTTTTGCAAACTGGGCAGAAATTTGATTATAGTGGAGATGCCTTGCCCACAGCACATCCCCACCTCTCGGCCAAGTGGGCATAAGGACAGTCAGCGTTGGAGATGTTCTCCAAAGGCCAACCAGCCCCCAGGGCTGCAGCATATAAGGACTGTGCGAGTCAAGCCTCCTAGTCAGAGAGTCATAGTCGATCACTAAAGACTAAGCTGTAAATTGGAATTCCATGAGTGGAAAAGCCACTGGTCATACAGCCTCTCACTTTGCTGTTGCCCCCAGCGTCAATGGTTTAATCAAGAACTGTGATAAAGCCCAGGCGCTGACGGCGATTATATATATATTGGTGTGTGTGTGGGGTGTTTTGTGTGTGTGTGTGTGTGTGTGTGTGTGTGTGTGTGTGTGTGTGTGGTAGGTACATCAAAGAATATTCGTGAAGGTATATATGGTACATACATAGCTGCACGTATGAATATGCGCGTGATACAATAACATTCATATAATTATTTCTCTCTCTCTCTCTCCCCTTTTTCTCTCCTCTCTCTCTCTCACACACACACACACCCCACACACACACACACACACACACACACACACACACACACAGATAACGAATTTTATTCTCAGGGTAATAGAATAGGTACAAGACTTTTTGTTTATAAACAGCCCTCAGAGAGAGAGAGAGAGAGAGAGACAGAGAGAGAGACAGAGAGAGAGACAGAGAGAGAGACAGAGAGAGAGCATAAAGAAACCTCACTCTTCGGCTATCTTTATTTTCTTTTCTCTCTCCATTGAGTACTTGTGTTTTACCTGGTGGGTTCAAATTGCCGTTGGCCGTTTAAGGTCATCACGGTGAAATCACTGTCGGAAAGCGGGCGGCCCCGCACGGGACTGGCGAAGGCGTAAGAGAACCGGAAGGTGTCCACTGTCTCCTGGTTGCTGGTGTCTTCGTCCAGCACTTTCAGCGAGATCAGCACCTTGTCCTGTACAACACAACACAACACAGATAGGCATCTGGCGTTGAAGACCTCGCTTATGTTTAGCGTAAAAACACTCTCCCTGCCATTCGTTCCATAAAAGAGCTTGCAGTTCAGTTCCAAGACATATGTACCAGTGAAAAAGTCAGCGCTGTGCTCTAACGATTCTTTCGGGGAGTTAAGGGTTTTGAGAGAGAGAGAGAGAGAGAGAGGGGAGAGAGAGAGAGAGAGAGAGAGAGAGAGAGAGTCTTTTGATAAACTTTATTTCCAAGGGTTAGAGATAAAGATACACTTGTTTCACCCGAGAGAGAGAGAGAGACAGACAGACAGACAGACAGACAAACAGAGAGAGACAGGGTGAATCTGGCAACGACCACCAGCATTCCTACAAAAGAAAAAGAAAACCTTCCCTAAGTGTGTGTTCGATCTTTCTACATCACGAGCACCACCCATCTCTCTCTCTCTCTCTCTCTCTCTCCTCTCTCTCTCTCTCTCTCTCTCTCTCTCTCTCTTTTAAAAATGCTTTTCACTGTGTTTATTCATGGTGAAATATGTCAGGAGTAAAAAGGATTGATTTTTGCAGCAAAGCACAGATATATTTATGTTAGAAGTAATAATCATCAACAAATCTGACTTTAACAAAAGTATTCAATCGTTCATGCAAAAAACTGGCTTCTTCGTACACTTAATTAACTCTATTTCTCTACTTTTTTTTCTCTGTCTCTCTGTCTTCTGTCTGTCTGTCTGTTCTCTCTCTCTCTCTCTCTCTCCTCTCTCTCTTCCTCTCTCTCTCTCTCTCTCTCTCTCTCTCTCTCTCTCTCGTGTTGTGTGTGGTGTGTGTGTGTGTGTTGTGGCCTAAGCCAATGTACATATTAAAACTGTTCAGAGTTCTGTGTGTGTGTGTGTGTGTTTGTGTGTGTGTGTGTGTGTAAAAGAGCAATGAGCGAAGGATGGGCGGGGGAATACAGGGAGAGAGACAGATTAGTGCACGCGCTTGTTTTAACTAGGCATCTGCGTAATCTGTTAAACTTCACTGACCTCAGTCGATCTGTCCTCCATACCAGTGAACCTGTTTTCGCTTCCTGGGATTCTCTAAACGAAGCATGCCCCCTAACCCAGTATAGAAAATGATGGAAGCTACGGATGGGAGTCGGAATTTTGGGCTGGGTGGAGGGGTGGGGGGTGCTTGAGAGGGGAGTGAAAGAGGAAATAGTAAGTTTGTAGATGAGCATTGTCAATTAAAACAAATTGTTTTTATAAAAAAATCCCCCTCCCCACAAATTGTTTTTATAAAAAATATCCCCCACCCCCAACAACCCCCCCCCCCCCCCAAAAAACCCAACCCGTTTTACTGATTTTTTAGGGATTTTTTTGTTGTTTTGGGTTGTTGTTTTTTTGTGGTGTTTGTTTGTTGTTTGTTGGTTTGTTTTTTTTGGGGGGGGGGGGGGCAAGTGTCTTTTTCGGTTTATTCCCGTTGCCATTACTTTTACCTCTTATCAAACGTAACAATACTTTCTTTCAAACTTTTTTATTTACTTTTTTTTTAAACATTGCACAGTTATAAAGATACAAAGCATATATTTTTTGGAGAAAGAGAACGTAACAATATTTTAATATACAACTTTATTTTTGTTCCCTTTCTAGGATTGAGGGAGGTGGGGCGGCATGATATAATCTATAGATCTGTAATGACGATAAATCCCTGTAGCATTTCTTGCAAGTAGCAGATTTTGACTTTATCGTGTGGTATACAGGAAAGACGGTTCTCTACTCTTGAATGCACAAAAGTGGAAAGTGACACAGAACTTGGTGTTTTCTTTGCTGGGGAAGGAGGTGTGGGGGGTGGGGGGGGGGAAATTGTTTGATGTGCTGCTATGTGTTTTGTCATTTCTTGGCAAAACATCTCACATTCGCTTTACTCTGCTCATGACATTGAATCTGGGCAATCTTAAATGACCTGTAAAGCAAACCAATAGGCCCTTTTCTTTTCCTGTGCAGGTGTGTGTTAGTGTGCGCGCGCGTGCGTGCGCGCGTGTGTGTGTGTGATGTGTGTTTAAGCGTACCGCACTCGCATGCGTGTGTGTGTGTGTGAGTACGCACACGCGCGCGTGTATATTGGAAGGGGGTTTTCGATTTGTTGTAAGGAAAGGACCTAATCGGCATTTTGGCTTCGTTTACTAGCGTAACAACATGATTCCTATCGTGGTCACTTCTTCAGGCATTTGCAGGAGCTGAGAAGTGAATTGAGATGGTCACGCTAAAGTACCGGGACATTTTGGGGGCGAGAGGTGAGGGGAAGGGGGAATGGAAGATAGGGGAAATACCCGTGGACGTTGGTGGGGGGGGGGGGGGGGGATAGGGGGGGGGGGGGGGGGGGGGAGGGGGGGGGGGGGGGCACGTCATTGCGTAGTATTGTTGTCTTGTTTGTTTCAAAGTGGATTGGTGAGGTAGCTCTTTAGTTGGTTAGCGAATTTGTTGGTTGGTTGTGGTGGTGTTATTTCTAGTAATTGAAGGATATCAGAGAATAATTAGCATGTATATTTTAAGGGAAAAAACCAAAATGTGTTTCTAGGTGAAAAAGGATCTCTTGAATAAAAATATTATCATCACACACACACGCGCGCGCGCGCTCGCATGCACACACACAATACGCACACAAACATACACGCACACGCACCACCATCACCACATCAACAATGAAAACAACAACAACAGCAGCAGCAGTATGGGTACCAGGCTTGTTTAAAAGAGTCCTAAACCTATAGTGGAGTCGACCTCGGGTGATATTGACCATAACACTGTTCGAAAAGCATTTTGTTTACAATCTACTTTCACATAGTGAAGACAACCCTGCCTTTAAACTTCTGAAATAAAGCATCGGGTTGTTGTTGTTGTTGTTGTTGTTGTTGTTGTTGTTGTTGTTGTTTTTAAACCATGAAATACGTTTCTGTGTCACACAGCTCTTATTCTGGTTCAAATTCTGCCCGAAAAATAATCATTAAGGTGCCGTCGCCAAAATATACTGAGCAAACGAACACAAACTATACGATTGTAATGTTAAACCCAACCTTTATTTGTGCGCGCGTACGTGCGTGCGTGTGTGTGTGAGAGAGAGATAGAGAGAGAGTGTGTGTGTGTATGTGTGTGTATGTGTGTGTGTGAGGATGGTGGATATTTGTCAATGGCTGTAGATGTGCATACTATTTTGAAAGAAGGAAAAAACAAACAAAAAAAGCCCCCAAGAACAGTGCACACAAAAAATATGCCCCCCCCCCCCCATCCCCCCCCAAAAAAAGAGAGAAAGAACATGGGTGCAGTCAGTCAGTCTTTCAGTCTTTCCAGCAGCAATGTTTGCTTGTCAAACAGGCGAGTTTGAGAGAGATGGCAACCTATGTTTGAAGAGTATGTCGTGAACAAACTTCAGCCGGGAAAGGGTTAACCTGGTCAGTTC
>CM054140.1:25177145-25192145 GCA_028751875.1 Rapana venosa
TCCCCCCACCTTTTTTTCTCAAAGAATCGTAGCAGCAAATTTCAGTACTTTTCTTTTTTCCTTTTTTTTTTTTTTTTTTTTTTTTACAATACTTTATTGTTTTCATTTTTTCAAAGGGATGTCCCCTGCCTTCAACAGCCAAAATTCCCATCACCCTGCCGAAGTGTATGGCCTCTGTGTGTGTGCGTGCATGTGTGTGTGTGTGTGTGTGTGTGTGTGTGTGTGTGTGTGTGTGTGTGTGTGTGTGTGTGTGTGTGTGTGTGTGTGTGTGTGTGTGTTGTGTGTACATTTGAATTTTGTTAAAAGCTCTTAATCATTGTTGGTTGCATGTGTAGGAGTAGGTTGAATGGAGGCGCTTTGATTTTGGGTTTTTGCAAGATATAGCGCTATATACTGTCCATTTCTTCTTCTTCTTCTTTTTTTTATTATTATAATTATTATGTTATTGTGCGCTAACAGTTCCATGCATATGAAGCTAGAACCAGACCTGCCAAGAAAGCCTCTTACAGATGCTTGACCAGTGCATAGCCTTGTGCGTTGGTGAAGCCTGGGGTATGTGTAGGATACACTTGTGTTTCTGTAACCCTACGAGCCTTGACATGAGTTACAACATCTTTAACATGTTTTCTGATCGGCATAAGACTGTGATTAAAGGCCTGGGTGGTTTGCAAGGGGGGCAGATTGTAAAATATCTACCATTGATATATCGTATGCCTCATAGAATAGACTCACTGACATCGGGATAAATATTTCGTCCATTTGACCATCAGCAGTAAAGGTCTTTGCTGGAGTTTTCTAAGAATTAAAGGAGAGGATTGCAATATCAGTAACCACTCCCACAGAATAGAAGAGAGCTGAAGAAAGTTTTTTTAAAAAGAATAATACCCCCAAAAATGACACAGGCAGTTCGTTTAGCTAGAATTACTTGTCAGATGCTGACTAGTTCTTTGACGATGGTGCTGCTAAACAATTGCCACGTTTGCAAGCTATTTTTAGAAGGGCCAACGTAGTTTTAGAAAAAGGGTAGTCATGCCTTACCCCCATTAACAGACATTACATGTGGTCCTGTCTCTCTTTGGTTATTTTTCCTGCTTCTCGAAACCCAGCTGGAGTTACTATGGTTAGTTTCCTGCTTTTCAAATCCCAACTAGGGTTACTATAGTTATTTTGTTTTCCTGTTTTTCATATCCCAAGTGGCATTCCTATGGTTATATTTTCTGTTTGTCACAAATAATAAAAGGTTACTCAGGTTAGTTTTTCCGATGTTCACATCTCAACTGGAACTACTATGGCTATGTTTTCTTGTTTCTCACATCCCAACTGGAGTTACTATGGCTATGTTTTCTTGTTTCTCACGTCCCAACTGGATTTACTATGGCTATGTTTTCTTCTTTCTCACGTCCCAACTGGAGTTACTATGGCTATGTTTTCTTGTTTCTCACGTCCCAACTGGAATTACTATGGCTTTGTTCTCTTGTTTCTCACGTCCCAACTGGAATTACTATGGTTATTTTTTCTGTTTCTCACGTCCCAACTGGAGTTACTATGGTTATTTTTTCTGTTTCTCACGTCCCAACTGGAGTTACTATGGTTATTTTTTCTGTTTCTCACATCCCAACTGGAGTTACTGTGCCTATGTTTTCTTGTTTCTCACATCCTAACTGGATTTACTATGGCTATGTTTTCTTGTTTCTCACATCCCAACTGGAGTTACTATAGCTATGTTTTCTTGTTTCTCACATCCAAACTGGAATTAATATGGCTATGTTTTCTTGTTTCTCACATCCAAACTGCAATTAATATGGCTATGTTTTCTTGTTTCTCACATCCCAATTGGAGTTACTATGGCTATGTTTTCTTGTTTCTCATATCCAAACTGTAATTAATATGGCTATGTTTTCTTGTTTCTCATATCCCAACTGGAGTTACTATGGCTATGTTTTCTTGTTTCTCACATCCAAACTGGAATTAATATGGCTATGTTTTCTTGTTTCTCATATCCCAACTGGAGTTACTATGGCTGTTTTCTTGTTTCTCACATCCAAACTGGAATTAATATGGCTATGTTTTCTTGTTTCTCATATCCCAACTGGAGTTACTATGGCTGTGTTTTCTTGTTTTTCACATCCAAACTGGGATTACTATGGCTATATTTTCTTGTTTCTCACATCCAAACTGGAATTAATATGGCTATGTTTTCTTGTTTCTCACATCCCAACTGGAGTTACTATGGCTGTTTTCTTGTTTCTCACATCCCAACTGGAGTTACTATGGCTGTTTTCTTGTTTCTCACATCCCAACTGGAGTACTATGGCTATGTTTTCTTGTTTCTCACATCCCGACTGGAGTTACTATGGCTATGTTTTCTTGTTTCTCACATCCAAACTGTAATTACTATGGCTATGTTTTCTTGTTTCTCACATCCCAATTGGAGTTACTATGGCTATGTTATCTTGTTTCTCACATCCAAACTGGGATTACTATGGCTATGTTTTCTTGTTTCTCACATCCAAACTGGAATTAATATGGCTATGTTTTCTTGTTTCTCACATCCCAACTGGAGTTACTATGGCTGTTTTCTTGTTTCTCACATCCCAACTGGAGTACTATGGCTATGTTTTCTTGTTTCTCACATCCAAACTGGAATTAATATGGCTATGTTTTCTTGTTTCTCACATCCCAACTGGAGTTACTATGGCTGTTTTCTTGTTTCTCACATCCCAACTGGAGTACTATGGCTTGTTTTCTTGTTTCTCCCTCCAAACTGGAATTAATTTGGCTATGTTTTTTGTTTTTTCACATCCCCAACTGGAGTTACTTTGGTGTTTTCTTGTTTCTCACATCCCCAACTGGGATATTTGGCTTGTTTTTTTTTTCTCACATCCCAAGGGGTTAATGGGTGTTTTCTTGTTTTTCACATCCCAATGGAGTATATGGCTATGTTTTCTTTTTTCTAATCCCAAAATGGATTATATGGCTTTTCTTTTTTTCACTCCAACTGGATACTTTGGCTATGTTTTCTTGTTTCTACTCCAAAAAGGAATTAATATGGCTATGTTTTCTTGTTTCTCATATCCCAACTGGAGTTCCTATGGCTATGTTTTCTTGTTTCTCACATCCAAACTGTAATTATTATGGCTATGTTTTCTTGTTTCTCACATCCCAATTGGAGTTACTATGGCTATGTTTTCTTGTTTCTCACATCCCAATTGGAGTTACTATGGCTATGTTTTCTTGTTTCTCACATCCAAACTGGGATTACTATGGCTATATTCTCTTGTTTCTCACATCCAAACTAGGATTACTATGGCTATGTTTTCTTGTTTCTCACATCCAAACTGGGATTACTATGGCTATGTTTTCTTGTTTCTCACATCCAAACTGGAGTTACTATGGCTATGTTTTCTTGTTTCTCACATCCAAACTGGGGTTACTATGGCTATGTTTTTTTGTTTCTCACATCCAAACTGGGATATTACTATGGGGGTTTTTCTTCTGTTTCTCACATTCCCGACTGGAGTTACTATGGTTATTTTTCCTGTTTTTCACGCCCAAACTGGAGCTACTGTGGTTAGTTTTCTTGTTTCTCATGTCTCAATTGGAGTTATTATGGGTTTTTTTTCCTGTTTCTCACAAATTAACTCTAGTTACTATGGTTAGTTTCCGGTTTATCAGTAATAATAATGATGATGATGATGATGATGATGATGATGATGATGGTGATGGTATTAATAATAATAGTAATGATGATGCTGATAAAATATGACAATAGCAACAACAACAACAATATTAATCCTTTATTTCTATTGGTTCTTCACAGTAGAACTAATATAACTCTCAGAGCGCAGTACACAGGCATAATGATTAAAATCCACCACATCAAAATTTAATATTACATTCATTGTCTTGGGATACCCCGTCCATCATTCACTACAAGAAAAAGACAACAATGAAACTACAATCGGAGTTCAGTCATCAATCACTGGTTTACAAACTGGCACACCCCTCCCTACCTCCCTCTGTTCTTTGCCTTCACCACTCAGATAAGTATCACCAGCTCACTAGAGCTATATTAATAATATTAATCATAATAATACATGGAATTTATACAGTGCTATATCTTGCACACAAAAAAACGAAATCAAAGCGCTCATCTCATCGCAATATCAGTCTGGGTTCCTACCCGGCTGTCACCATTGTGGCCAGTTCATACAATGTATTCAGAGACTTCAGACTGTGACAGATTGGTTACTGTTACAGGACGTGGGGATGATACACAACTCAAAGAGTCGCAGGTCAAAACTAATGGCAACAGGCTTCATTAAACCATCACCAACAGTAACGCAGTAATAGAACAAGGGTCTTTCTGGCTGGTGGCCTTAGGGCGGTCCTACATCGATAGCTCCCTCTAGACTGCTGGCTTTGAAGGCTACAAAACAAGGTTAGACATGAATGGATGGGGTGATATTGGGACAGCTGAAATACAAGCTGAAGCACAAGGATGACAAAATAAAAAGAAAACAGTCACAAGACAAAAGACTTGCTCGACACATGTAAACCTTACAGAAAAGAGAAAAATAATAAAACAGCAGAAGAAGTGGACGGGGAGGGTAGAAACAAGAAAAAAGACCTCAGTAAGATTGTGAAGAGGAATGTTCTGAGATGATGACAATGACGAATATGTTTGGTTTTCAGTAGGGTTTATTCATTCAAAATGCATGGAACGATTTTCACACGAAGAACATAATCGATGTTTACTTACGTGAGACAGAAACAGCAGCGCCCCAAACAACAGTAACCCTGTTGTGCTTTCCATCTTTCGCTGTGTCCTTGGCACACACCTTGAAGTCCACACTTGCTCACAGAAATCCTGTTGGTTTTGTTTTGATCAAGTTCTACAAACACTTCTCGCCCGTTTTTCAAAACATCCTCTGAGAAACTTTGTACATGGAACCTTTTTTGTTCCTCCTCTAGGTTTCTCTGTAGATGTAAGTGACTCCAGCAGTGAAAAGTATTCAAAAACAAAACTCGTTACACGCACAAGCACATCAACATTGAAAATGTTTTTTTATTCAATTTCCGAAAATTGAAAATGAAATAACTTTTTTTATAACCAACATGCACTCTGAATTATGTCATTTTTTCGGTTCTTCTGTAGTATAATGTGCATCATTTTTACATTATTCTTTCAAAATTGCACGCTTCTTCTTGAAAACAACTTAAACTTTTGTTGTTACTATTGTTTTCCGATCAGTGTGTGTTTTAATGTATTTGTACCTATTTTTTTCTTGCCAATCACTGGGCAGGGTTTTTATTTCAGACAGCGTCTCTCTCTCTCACACACACACACAACAGTTGGTCCGTTCTTTATCTGCGGGATGGTCAGAGTTTCCTGTCTATATAGGGGGGGATAAACTCCAACCCTTCCTCTGACCCCCGCCCCCTTTCCCCGTTGCCTGCATCTCTGTCTCCACATGACGTGGTCGCGGAGGGATGAGGCGTTAAACAAACCTTAATCCTAACACCCTCGCACTTCGCCACCGCTACCGAACCCCGCGATCAAAGCTTTGTCCGCCCGCTTGAATTACGCCACATAAAGCTGAGGTAAAACGTGAAGATAGTTGCGTGCGAAAGCAGCTCATCTGAACGTGTCAAAGGGCTGTGTCACTCATAGTGACCCGAACTAGGGAGTGAGGTTAGGGGGGGGGGGGGAGGGGGGTGTAACTATGTGTGTTGGGGACTAGTGTTTGATCAGACGTGGGCAGTGTGGGGGCCACAGTGTGAGAGAAATGGTAGGATGCAAAGTTTGTGAAGGTTGAAGGAATGTCCGTGTTTGATCAGAGAAGTGGCCGGCATCCCAGCCTGCACTTCTTTTGTGTAATTGGGTTACAGATGGTGGCGGTCAGTACAGTCTGGACGTTTGTCTGGACTTGGTTGTGGTGGCGGGGGGGGGGGGGGGGGGGGGGGGGGGGGGGGGGGGAGGGGGGGGTTGCATACCTCAGAATGGGGGGAAGAAGTATTTCAGATAAAGACTGTGGTTTACATCATCTTATTGTGCAAGGAAGCAAGCAAGCAAGCAAGCAAGCAGGCACACACACACACCACACACCACACACACACACACACACACACACACACACACACACAGAGCAGAGGACAGAGGACAGAGAGGGGACAGACAGACAGACAGACAGTAATTTATATTTTAAAAAAAAAGCTTTTATCAATGCATATGCTTATCGTATACTTGTATTCCGAACATTTATCTTTGAAAAGCCATTAACTTACTTTGGTTGACCAAACAGACCTGCCCTTTTTCTTCCCCAAGAGAGATAGAACCCTGAGTCCCTTACCGTGCAAAGCCGCGGCTTGCCTGTAGAGGAGAACTGTACACAACCTACACGGCCAGGGCGCCAGTCTGGTGAATCCTCGCCGAGAAAAAACAGACCTGTCTCTCGCCTCTACCTCTGTCTCCCAATCTTCCTTATGTTGTTGTTGTTGTTGTTGTGCGTCTCCCAGCTGAACGCCCTAGGGGGTCACCCAGAACATGCACTCTGACTCACTCATCCCGACCTGGGAATCACTGTGAGATAGGAAGTACACCGGATGAGAAGTTTGTGTGTATTACTCTTTTCAAGCACCTCACCATAATAATAATAATAAGAAGAAGAAGAATATATGGAATTTATATAGCGCTGAATCTTGCAAACGAATAAATCAAAGCGCAGCCATGTAGGCAGCCATACTCCGACTCCTTATAGAATACCTATAGCAAAGCTGATCATAGGTGTCCATAATCTATGAGTGCGTAGGAACATATTTCTGTTCATTTAAAGAAAGAAAGAAAAAAGAAAACAATTTTAATTCAGATTTTCATGGCATCTTGATATTTTGACCTCAGTGTTTAGTAACCGTACATTTCATTGGCTGTGTTGATGATGAGGCCTCATTGTAGAAGCCACATTGTCCTGCTTACTGTTATCTTTCTTCACCTTCCCCCCAAGATTTTCAAGACTTAATTTTCAAGACAATTATATCCCGTAGTCTTGTAGACTGTTGGGACACCATTGAAGATTTTCGCAACCAGCTTCCTCCACTAGTTTAAGCGTTCCACTCAAGGCCTGTCCACTCACTGTCTTCCCATCGTTTTCTCTGTCTGCCTCTTCGTCTCCCTGCTTGTACTGTGGTTCCCTGCTACTGTTATCACGGACTCGCTAATGGACAGTACATATATCTACTCTCTTACACACACCCCAGCGAAAGCGGGCGCAAACATATGCACGCGTGAAAATGCACACAATCGTGCGAAAGTGCAAGTAAATGTTTGATATCGATTACTGTCCATGTACGTAAAATCTGTTTTGACCCTTTCTGTAACTGCAGTATAATATGCATACTGAACCAAAGCTTATATTCATAGAAAACTTCGCTGTTGTTCTTGTGATAGTAGTAGTAGTAGTAGTAGTAGTAGTAGTAGTAGTAGTAGTAGTAGTGGTAGTAGTAGTGGTAGTAGTAGTAGTAGTAGTAGTAGTAGTAGTAGCGGTGGTGGTGGTGGTGATGGTGATGGTGATGGTGGTGGTGCTAGTGGTAGTGGTGGTGGTAGTAGAGGTGGCAGTAGCAGTAGTTGTATTATTGTGGCCTTATTAAAGTCATAATGCCACTGCCCCCAAGCGACTCATCCTGATCGAACCACGCACGTGCGCGCACGCACGCGCGCGCGCGCCACACACACACACACCCTAAGCTCATTCAGTTGCAGTCCTAGAATCTCCCATGGACAAAAAGCTATCCGTGCTAGGCTGCCGTAAAGCCATCGGTCAGAGTTGGCCCTGCAATGCCGCTGTTTCATTTCTATAGTGATGTAGGGAAACCTACCAGGCGCTATCTGTCCAGCCCCTGCTATCAGTAGCAGCTTAGCCGTGAAGGCTGGTCCATTGAGATGTCTCGATTTGTCGTGTACAGATTCTAAAAAACATTGACACATTCTTTTCAGGTTTGGAAGTCGGAGGCGAAAGTGAGGTCACAATGACACGAAGTATGTTGGGACAGGGATTGAAACCTCCTTTTTTAACTACAAGATAACTGATGACAATGAGAGTGGTGGAGATGATACCATGATACCAGTCACCGTGGCGAAGTGGTTAGTTCATTGGGTTCCTGGCTGGAAGACCGCAGGCTCAAATCCCAGAAGTCATTTTTTGTTTTTATTAGACTCTGGCCAGCTCCTCTCCAGACTGAGTTTACTGGGAAGACCGGAGCCACACAGCTGAGCATCACCTACTCTACGGATGCGCTTTTGAGAATGTTGATGGAAGGACTGCTCTGCCAACTCTGCAGGTGTCTGAGTCTCTCGGGAACAGCTGGCGCGGGACATAATACGGTATGGGAGAGTAGGGAACCTTCTCAGGTAGTCACAAAGCTGGTGTACTTTCATGGCATCATCATTTCGTCATCCTGGTTACCGTTGACCATCATGCAGTCAAAGAAATTGTCTCTGATGCAGTGATCCCAGCTACTCTGGTTTCATAATAAATGGTCTCGGTTTTTGGTTTCTAATTCACATCAGTGCCGGCAGTGAATTGGTGCCAAAGCCTTAAGGATCGGAGGTTCATGCTAGAAGATCGTTGGAGGGACATTGTGGGGATCGCCACCCCAGATGGGTGTCTTACTGAGTCTGGTTCCACGACCTAGCTATCGTTGTCGTTAGTAAGGGGCTTAGAAGGTGGTGTTCAGCGTATGTTGGCTCAGACACCATTCAACAACACCGAAGCCGCCCGGCAGTAGTGCGGGACTCTTCTAGTTAGTGGCCTCATGGTGGCCTGAGATCGATAAACTCCTCGTGGACTTAAAATCCTGAGGGTTCGACATGACGAGTATAGGCAGGGCTGGGGTGGAGATATCGGATTGATTGGTGTGGGGGAACAGAAGAACGGGAATGTCACAGAAGATATAGATTGTGCAGCACAAAACAGAAAGAAAATGTTACCACGAGGACTTGGTGGGTTTAAACCTAGACCCCCAAGCCTAGAGGCCAAGCCTCAACTCCGAGGTCTCTTTCACAATGCATTGAAAAACTCTTACTTCAATCAGTCACTGAAACTGAATTATCCATGTTGGTCAGGCACAGAGTGGTGACAGATTACACAGGGTGAAGAAAGTGTGTGCAGCATGCCACACCCCGGACAGACACACCAGACAGCAACGAGAATCATCGCTAACTTAGATTGTGACAACACAGCTGTAACAGTAGGGGGGGGGGGGGGGGGGGGGGGGGTGAGGAGGGACTGAAAAGGGAGTGTGCCGGAGTACCAGGCAAGCGAGCACTGACCTACTTTGTGGCTGGACACAAGTTGGAGGACAGGGAGGGGGGAGTGACACGTCTACTGGGGATGGGCCGCCACTGTTTCTTACCATCAAATCATCACCTCTGATTTGGTAGACCTTGGAGCTCTAGCCGAAGAACGAAGAAAATTACCTCTGATTTACCTTTTACCTACAGTTACATGTCACAGTAACGTATTGTTTTGGGTGGGTGGTCTAAGCTAACGTACCTGTCTGGATAGCACGAGGCTGGTTAGAGAAGAAACTGCATTTGATTGGCTGTTGTTGACGTGACAGCTAGTGTAGATCACGATTTATCCCCCACAACTGTTGACATTCAGCATACGTCAATATACAACCCTTACTTTGTGTTTGCCAGCCCAATTGCTGAAAAATCCTAGCTGGACATTTACATTAGCTCCCTTATGGCTCTTTCATGCGTAAGTTAGTACAAGCTCTCGCTTCTTAATCATTATCATATATTTCATTAATAAGTGACATTGGGACATTGAATATTAGCTTATTGTGCATACATTCAGCTAAATAGTTAATCATTTTGTTAGTCATGCAGTTATCATTTTAAATGTTGTTTATAGCCTTAGAGGGGCATGAGTTTTGGGAAAGTTGAGAGTAACATTTTTGATGACTTTCTTATAGACAAATGCGAGTATAGTCTGCGTATTCATTTTCTAATCATTTAAAACCTAGAAGGAATTTCAACGCGCACCAGTGAGTCATTCAGATGTTAGATAAAGGATATTTACTTTTTCAGCTGGGCCCTAAACTGGGCTTGGTAAGTTGTGCAACAGTTGAAACTATCAGCAGATGAGACCCCGTATCAGATAAAAGAGTGAAGGGTGCTTCACTACTGTCATTTCCTCCCGGATCCCCCCACCCCCTTTATCCATGACAGATGCTGCAGGAGAATAATACTTTAGCACTTAACACCAAAACAACGGTTTTTGTTGTTGCTGTTGTGTTTTATCTGAAGGGACGGTGTCTTCTTTTAGGGTGTCTTTTCAGAGTCGTCCATTACTTTCACGTTATTTGTTCCAACACATTAACTCGTTCTGTTCTAATCTTACACGTAGGGACCTGTGAATTAACATCCCACGAATGATCACCTTGTAGGCCGCCATGAGGGCACAGGCTGGAGAAGACTCTGTTCCGTTTTTGATAGCGGGTAGTGCTGCAGGTTTTGCAATTCTTAGGTTAGTAGATGTTCGCAATATCGATATGCAAATACTTCTCGACAAAAAATATAATACTGATAATTATACGTATAATTATAACTATCGTTTTGATTCGATTCAGGCAGTGTAGTTTGTGTTGAAATAAAATCAGACTGAAGAAAAAAAAATTGGGCAGAAAGAGTTTTAAACGAAATTTCTTTCTGCCCCCCCAAAAAAATGTGTATGTGCTTAATACCGTGCACTACACCGAATGTTTCACATCCTTCTCCTCTTGTTTCGTTGTTGTTATTCGATCGAAGTTTATACCTAAACTGTTGATGGGGATAGGGGGGGGGGGGGGGGGAGCAGAAACGATTACAGATTTATTTGATTTGAGGCAATGTATCTACATTTTCTTTTTCTTTTCTTTTTTTACGATTTTTCTGTTCAATGATGTGTAAGGGGGAGAGGTGTTGAAAAGCAGCCAAACAAGCATGGTTATGTAAATGGAGTGCTTGGACATCTTCTCTAGTGAAGAAAGTGTGTGTGTGTGCGTGTGTGTGTGCGTGCGTGCGTGTGTGTGCGTGCGTGCGAGTTTGTCTGTGTCTGTCTCTCTGTCTGTGTCTGTATGTATGTCTGTAAGTCTGTTTGTCTGTCTGTCTGTCTGTCTGTCTGGGTCAGCATGCAAGCATGTATATGCACGAGCACGCGCAGGAAGAAAAGCAGGTCCGTGACATGCACTGAAGTTCTCCACCCAGTGCACACAGCAGCGGTACGGTAGGTAGGCAGGCTGCTGGCACACTCGTTTGACACTGTACGTTCACTCAGCAGCCAGCAGGGACAGACTGAGACAGAGAAACAGACGGACAGAGACAGTCGGGATGAGACAGAGAGAGAGAGACGGACAGAGACAGTCGGGATAATAATAATAATAATAATAATAATATATGGAATTTATATAGCGCTGAATATTGTAAAAAAACAACAACAAATCGAAGCGCTTGCATTCAATCATTTACAGGCATGCAACTCTCCTTAAACATAATAAACAACATATTTCAAAAACCATGCGCGCGCACGTATGCACACACACACACACGCACATACATACACACACGCACATACACACACACACACACACACTCGGAACAGAGACAGAGAAACAGACGGACAGAGACAGACGGGATGAGACAGAGACTGAGACAGACGGACAGAGAAAGAGAAACAGACGGACAGAGACAGTCGGGATGAGACAGAGAGAGAGAGGGACAGACAGAGACAGAGAAACAGACGGACAGAGACAGTCGGGATGAGACAGAGAGAGAGAGAGAGACGGACAGAGACAGAGAAACAGACGGACAGAGACAGACGGGATGAGACACAGGGAGAGAGACAGACAGAGACAGAGAAACAGACGGACAGAGACAGTCGGGATGAGACAGAGAGAGAGAGAGAGAGAGACGGACAGAGACAGTCGGGATGACACAGAGAGAGAGAGAGACGGACAGAGACAGTCGGGATAATAATAATAATAATAATAATAATAATAATAATAATAAATGGAATTTATGTAGCGCTGAATCTTGTAAAAAAAACAACAACAAATCGAAGCGCTTGCACTCAATCATTTACAGGCATGCAACTCTCCTTAAACAGAACAACAGATTTCAAAAACCATGCGCGCGCACGTATGCACGCATGCACGCACACACACGCACATACACACACACACACACACACACACAACACACACACACACACACAACACACACTCGGAACAGAGACAGAGAAACAGACGGACAGAGACAGTCGGGATGAGAGAGAGAGAGAGAGAGAGAGAGAGAGAGAGAGAGAGAGAGAGAGAGAGAGAGAGAGAGACGGACAGAGACAGTCGGGATGAGACAGAGAGAGAGAGAGACGGACAGAGACAGTCAGGATGAGACAGAGAGAGAGGGGGACGGACAGAGACAGAGAAACAGACGGACAGAGACAGTCGGGATGAGACAGAGAGAGAGAGAGAGACGGACAGAGACAGAGAAACAGACGGACAGAGACAGTCGGGATGAGACAGAGAGAGACAGAGAAACAGACGGACAGAGACAGTCGGGATAATAATAATAATATATGGAAACAGCGCTGAATCTTGTAAAAAAACAACAACAAATCGAAGCGCTTGCATTCAATCATTTACAGGCATGCAACTCTCCTTAAACATAATGAACAACAGATTTCAAAAACCATGCGCGCGCACGTATGCACGCATGCACGCACACACACGCACATACATACACACACACGCACGCACACACACACACACACACACACACACACACACAACACACACACACACACACTCGGAACAGAGACAGAGAAACAGACGGACAGAGACAGACGGGATGAGACAGAGAGAGAGAGAGACGGACAGAGACAGAGAAACAGACAGACAGAGACAGACGGGATGAGACACAGAGAGAGGGACGGACAGAGACAGAGAAACAGACGGACAGAGACAGTCGGGATGAGACACAGAGAGAGAGAGAGAGAGACGGACAGAGACAGTCGGGATGAGACAGAGAGAGAGAGAAACAGACGGACAGAGACAGTCGGGATGAGACAGAGAGAGAGAGGGGGACGGACAGAGACAGAGAAACAGACGGACAGAGACAGTCGGGATGAGACAGAGAGAGAGAGAGACGGACAGAGAAACAGACAAACAGAGACAGACGGGATGAGACACAGAGAGAGGGACGGACAGAGACAGAGAAACAGACAAACAGAGACAGACGGGATGAGGCACAGAGAGAGGGACGGACAGAGACAGAGAGACAGACGGCATGAGACACAGAGAGAGACGGACAGAAACAGAGAAACAGACGGACAGAGACAGTCGGGATGAGAGAGAGAGAGAGGGACGGACAGAGACAAGACTGACAGCAGGTTCAGTGTTTGGAGAAGGCGGAGTGAGTGTGTGCATGCAGCACTATGACCTAGGCCTTGTCCTAGTGTAGCCGGCTGTGGGTTCCACCCACAGTCACAGGTCAGGCAGTGTCCTCAGCTTGCGCAAAACTGTTTGTATGTCTGCACTTTTTTCTGTACAGCCCCAAAAAAGGGGGAGTGGGGGTGGAGGGGGCATAGACCTGGCTAGTGACAGACAGACAGACAGACAGACAGAGAGAGAGAGAGAGAGAAAGAGAGAGAGAGAGAGACAGACAGACAGACAGACAGACAGACAGACAGACAGACAGACAGAGAGAGAGAGAGGATGACAAAGGAAAGAGGGAGGAGGATGTGTGTGTGAAGAAAACGTACAGATTGTTAAAACAATTACAAATGTTACTGGATTTTTCATGCCACGTCATCTTCTTTATCTCATTTCTGTCTGTCTGTGCGTCCTCTGTGTATCCATTTCTGTGTGGGGGTGGTTGTTGTTGTTGTTGTTGTTGTTGTTGTTAGAGACTGTTCACAGAGACGACACAGTGCTGTTAAAAGAGTGTGAAATTTGAAGTCTTGGTACATGTGTTTGTGTCACGGACGTACATTTGCGAGTATGGGGTGGTGTTGGTAGGTGGTTCGTTGAGCGTGTGTTGTGGTGTTGTGGGTGGGTGTGGGTGGTGGTCGGGTGTGTGTGTGTGTGTGTGTGTGATTTATGTCTTTGTTACTTTTCAAAGTGTAAGTAATGGAAAACGATAGTGGTGATTAATCTGTCCAACTTTGTCTCTAGGTGTGTCACTGTCTCCCCCCTCCCAAAAACCCAACCCACACCAGATACAACACAACACACACACACACACACACACACACACACACACACACACACACACACACACGCACACACACTTAACGAAGACAAACATACACAAATAACTTGAAGCCGTTCCCACGCTGTCTTTTTTGTTGTTTTGTTATGTCACATCTTTACTAACTAAAAAGGAACATGCGGAAAAACAAAACAAATATCCAAAATAATAAAAACCAAAAAAATAAAACAAAAGTCCTTAAAATCCACACACAACCACCCCACCCCCACCTCCCAACTCACCCATAATTTTAAGAGAGAGAGAGAGAGAGAGAGAGAGAGAGAGAGAGAGAGAGAGAGAGAGAGAGAGAGAGCGTGTTGTGAAAAATGTTTGAAAACGGTGTTAAAATCAGCACATCATTGATAGACAGACATCTCTAGCAACAGTGATACTTGCACCAAGCCTGTGCCTACTTCATTGTTCACTGCTGACGAACGTGCATCAGCCCTCCAACCAACTTCTTATATTTTCATTTTATTTCATTTATTTTATTTTTTGGGTCTCAGGGATGCTGTTTGCACTTAAACGCTTTTCTTGTTTGAAGCTGCTGAAGTTGTGAGGTGTGGTTTTCATTGAAAAGACAACAGACACTCCTCCCAAAAGTTTTCACGTGGAATTTTTGCGGCGTTAGGGGCGAAATACCGCGGGGTTGGTCTTTTGGGGGACTGATTTGAATACCCACTTTCCCACCTGTACTTTTTATTTGGGAG